>BLSH010192056.1:960539-983890 GCA_018402905.1 Glandirana rugosa | reverse complement strand
CAACTCGCTTGGGCCTGACATTGCAAGCCCAGGCATGGCTTGAAATCCCACAGGCACCGTGCCTGGGCCTGGGCCTGTAAAGTTTTTAGCAAGCCCAAGCCAGGCCCCAAGACGATAAAATGAGGTGCACAACTCTTCGACGTCCCGTCGGTTAGTTGTTCGCAAAGTGACCAAACGGGAATCTTCGGTAGTGTCGGTACGGATGATTACCGTACCGACACTAACCGGCCACGTAGTACACTGGGTCGGAGAAATATTCGACCTCAGTGTCACGACGTCAGTGTACGAGGAACCCAATCATATCCCTTTCCATCGACTGCCGCACTCCCTGTCTAAAATCGGTAACGAACCCGAACGATTTTTGAAATGTCCGGGTCCGGGTCCGTGCCACGGACACCCTAAAGTTCGGTACGGACCCGAACGTTACAGTCCGGGTTCGCTCAACACTATTAGCTAATAAGAAGCCTGCTAGATCTGAAATGTCACAGCGCCACCATCTGCACATACATGACTGCAAAAAATTAATTTACACAAGAAAATACATATGAATCAAATATTAAAACTAAAATGAAAAAATAGGTGGTATAAATAAAATACAAATAAAATATACATAAAATATATAATAAAATACAGATAAAGGTACAAAAAAAAAAAATACAAAAAAATGACACCTAAAACATTCACTTAAAATAATATATACACCAAAACTATTGATTATTAATAAGTATAAGTATACCATGTTTGTTAATATAATTTAAAAAAAATAAGCTTTAATGTTGCTTTAATTATGGCCTCTGGCTGAAGAGATAACTGTTTTGCCAAAATTAATAGCAGTCAACATGACAGATCTAAGCGATAATGAGAAATAAAGGTGTGTATGGACGCCAGCCTGGGAGAGGGAGTTAGGTCCTGCAGGTAGAGGTATGGCCTGGCATACCTAGTAGTAGGCTGACCTGGAGCTGTCAGTAAATAATAAACGCACATATTTTTCCATCAAAAATATGTACATTTATTATTTTTCACAGAAAGGTGAACTTAGCCTTTAAGGAGATTGGGACATTGCAAACGTATACACGTTTTGATATATAAAACATTATATTTTAGTCAGTAAGGGGGTATTTACAGCATGATTGTTTGTTATATATGTGAGTGCTACATAGTTTTTATTTTAACTTAAAGCACACTGCATCTGAGCACCACAAACCAAAAACACTATTTAAATAGTTTTTAATATTCAAAGCAAGCTCCCCTATCCATCAATGTCTCCATGTTTTATTTTGCTAAGAAGTCATTTTTAAAAACTCCCCACTAGCATTCCTGTCCATGGCCATCTTGAATAAGGGCAAATTATTCATGTAGCATTTGCTTCCTGGAATCCATCTGCCTGTAGCTCAAGCATGTATGCAGGAGAGTGTACTTAGCTGTGAAAACCCCTTCTCTCCTCCGCTCCCCTCCTGAAGACTCCTGGGATGTATGACATCATTTGTCTAGGCAAGAAACCAGGAAGCTAACTGGACAAATGTAAAAAAAAGTTTAAAACAAGTAAATATGATATATTTTCCTATATATTTACTAATGCTAGCAGCAAGAGGATTACAAAATCAATGTTGATTTGGAGAGTGAAGTTCCACTTTAAGAAACTACAAAAAATAAATTACAATATTTAAACATGTAAAATACTTTAGTGCTGTCAGACTGTGTCATTCAAATGAATGTATCTATGTTATATAATCCTGTTTTTCTGAAGAGTAACTTTCCAGAAAACTCTCCAGCTGCTTGAACTAAATTGATTTTTACAGAAACCTTGACAAACAACTAAGGAACATATACCAGCCTCCGTCAGTAAACATTGTCGTTGGGTTTGATAAAGACAGCTGGAGACAAATGAAAGCAGCCAGAAAAAAAACATGAAATGGGAAGTAAGGCATCAGCGTGGAAGGCATAGCTAAATGTTAGGGTGGTAACAGATCAAATACCAGTTTTACACGTTTAAGAGCAAGAGCCCATTCAGATCTTGATATCCTGGTGTGCTGCTTTACTGTATGTGCCCTGTAGCAAATGACTTGGCTAGCAAAGAACCAAATTGTCCAAAAAAAGGACAAACATATCTTTGGTAACACAGAACACCACAATGCATGGTAGTGTAATATTATGTGCTTGCAACATACACTATATTACCAAAAGCATTGGGACACCTGCCTTTACACCAGTGGTTCTCAACTCCGGTCCTCGGGACCCACTAACAGGCCAGGTTTGCAGGATAACTGGAATGCATCACAGGTGATATAATTTGCTGCTCAGTGATTGCAGTGTTCTAGTCTGCATCTCTCCAAGGTAATACTTAAAATCTTGCCTGTTGGTGGGTCCAGAGGACTGGAATTGAGAACCACTGCTTTACACGCACATGAACTTTAATGGCATCCCAGTCTTAGAACGTAGGGTTAAACCCCCCCAGGTCTCAAATGTATGATCTCATTCACCTGAGCAGGAAGTGGCTGCAGCCAGAGACTTTGACTGCACCAAAGATTTCCGGCGGTTCCTGAGGCCTATTCCTACTGCCATCCAAAAGTGGGTAAGCCATGGAGATCCAGAGATGGCTGACAAGCTTGTGGATCTAGTTGAGACCAGACCACCCCCAGCGGTGGGTAAGATCACTCCAAGGGGTGAGGATGGAGAGAGTGAGAGGGCGGGAGTTCTACCTAATGTCTGGCGAGAGCAGCCCGGGAAGTCAAGGCCACAAGAAGCAGCGAAAAAGATCATTTGCTACTGCTGCCTGCAAGAGGGACATATTGCAGAAAATTGCCCAGTTGTGGATGAACCAATGCAATGTTACTTTCTAAGGGACAGACGTCAGTCGCTGTTTGCGACAGTTGCATGCACTGCCATTGGGGGAACTGAGAAACATTTATGCAAAATGAATATTAATGGTAGAAATGTGGTTGTGTTGCTAGATTCAGTTAGCCTGGTAACATTGGTAAAAGCTGAATTAGTTACTACAGAGGTCTCTGGGAATAGCAAGGTGGCTGTTATTTGTATGCATGGGGACACCCAAGAGTATCCTGTGGCTACAGTGTTTTTTGAGACCCCCAAAGGTAACCTATCTCATCAAGTGGGGTTAGTGTCTCACTTACCCCATGATGCCATTGTGGGGAGGGATTTTCCAAAATTCTGGGAACTCTGGGATTGTCCTGACCCACTGTCACCCCTTTAAACCAGGAAGGTGAATCCCAGAAGTCCCCTGAGGGTGGTGAGGAATCTCCGGAAGTCCCCTTGTCGGTGTTGGCAGGGAAGACTAGAGAAACTAGGGAGGAGCCAACATCCTCAGGCGAAAACATGCCATCTGTTGAGTTTTCTGATCTAGAGGTTCACAGGGAATATTTTGCCACAGAACAGTTAAAAGACCACACACTGATAAAAGCATGGGAAAATGTGGTAAAAATATATGGAGAACTAGTGAACCCAGATAAGACTTGCTCTTACCCATACTTCATTGTGGAAAGGGATCTACTGTATTGAGTTGCTCAAAGGGCAAAAGAAACCATTGAGCAACTTGTAGTGCCCAAAACTTACAGGACGTTGGTGTTGGAGTTGGCCCATGGGCACCTTCTTGGAATTCATTTGGGGCAGAAAAAAACAGAGAGGGAGAGAATTGCAGATATTCTACTGGCCTGGGGTCATGAAGGAAAGAGAAAATTATTGTTCCTCCTGCCCTGTGTGTCAGAAGTCAGCACCTATGCCATATTTCCGTAATCCTTTGGTACCTCTTCCCATCATTGAGGTCTCCTTTGAAAAGATTTCAATGTATTTGGTAGGTCCGTTAATGAAGTCCACTAGGGGGCATCAGTACATTTTGTTTATACTGGACTATGCCACCCACTATTCAGAAGCAATTCCTTTCTGAAAAACCTCTGCCAAGACGATAGCCAAAGAGCTATTTCTTGTTTTTAGCCCCATGGGTATTTGTAAAGAACTACTTACAGACCAAGGTACACCCTTTATGTCCTGGGTTATGAAAGAGCTATGCAAGCTGTTCAAAGTGACACAATTGTGTACCTCCATGTATCATCCCCAGACGGGTTGGTTGAAAGGTTCAACAAAACCCTAAAGCAAATGTTAAAGAAGATGGTGGATAGAGATGGAATGAATTGGGACTGTCTAATAACCTATTTGATGTTTGCCAATAGGGAGGTACCACAATGGGTTTTTCACCCTTCAAGTTATTCTATCGGAGACACCCAAGAGGGCTGTTGGATTTTGCCAAGGAAACTTGGGAAAGTGAGAGTTCTCCCCACAGGAATGTGATTGAGCATGTCGCTCTGATGAAAGATAGATTGCAAAGGTAATGCCAATTGTAAAAGAACATTTGGCCCAAGCACAGTTAGCACAGCAGGGGGTGTACAATCATGGGGCCCAGACCCATACCTTTTCCCCAGGGGATAGGGTACTGGTGCTAATCCCTATGGTTGAAAGCAAATTCCTGGCCAAATGGCAAGGCCCATACAAGGTAATGGAAAAAATGAGTGAGGTGAAATACAAGGTCAGACAACCAGGAAGGGGAAAGCCAGAACATATATATATCATTAATCTGTAGAAAATCTGGAGAGATAGTGAATCCCTAGTTGCAGAAACTTTGTTGTCTGATTGCTTGGTTCCTGAGGTTGGAATAGCAGTCATCTTATTGAAACCCCAATGGAGCAACAAAGAGGTTTTCTCTGAGCTGCCGGGACAAACATCTGGGGGAGAGCATGACATTATCAACCCACCAGGTGAAAAGGTGAAACTAAAACCTTGTTGCATACCAGAGGCCCGACGTGAGGCAATACGTGGGGAAGTACAGAGAATGCTTGAATTTGGGGTGATAGAGTCCCAGAGTCTTAGTGCCTAAACCGAAGGGGAGCTGGCGATTTTGTAATGATTTTTGACAGCTGAATAAAGTTACAAAATTTGACACCTACCCCATGCCACGTATAGATGAATTGATCAACCGGCTGGGAATAGCCCGGTAAATGACAATGCTCGATCTGACCAAAGGGTATTGGTAAATTCCCCTAGCCGAGTCGGCAAAGGAGAAAACTGCATTTGTAACCCCAGGTGGGGCATTCCAATATAGAAGAATGCTGTTTGGGTTACAGAATGCGCAGGCAACATTCCAGCGGAAGATGGATAAGATTCTGTGGCCCCATCAGAAGTATGCTGCAGCTTACCTGGATGATGTGATTATCCATAGGACACATTGGGCCTCACATCTGCCAAAAGTGAAAGCAGTCTTATCTGGGAAGCTGGGTTTATAGCCAATACAAAGAACTGTAACATTGCACATGAGAAAGCCAGATATCTTGGGTACACTATTGGGAGGGGAGTGATAAAACCCCAAATCAACAAGGTTGAAGCCATACAGAGTTAGCCGTTTCCCAACAGCAAGGAGCAGGTACAAGTATTTCTAGGGATTGCTGGCTATTATCGGTGATTCATCCCCCATTTTGCTTCTCAGGCTCTGCCCCTAACTAACTTGACAAAAGGGAAAGAGTCTGTCATGGTTAAATTGATTCCAGTCTTTAAAAAAAGCCTTATGTCGCCAGCCAGTGTTGTACTCACCGGACTTCTCTAAGGACTTTGTTGTACAAACTGATGCATCAGATGTTGGGTTAGGAGCAGTGTTCTCCCAGGTCTGGAAGGGGGAAGAGCACCCAGTCATTTATCTCAGCAGAAATTTGAAATCTTATGAGATAAATTACGCCACAATTGAGAAGGAGTGTTTAGCTGTGAAGTGGGCTCTAGATTTCCTTTGGTCCTATCTGTTAGGTAGACACTTTGACCTGGTTACTGATCACGCTCCCTTAAAGTGGATGGCTCAAAACAAGGAGACCAATAGAAGGATAAATAGGCCCTACAGGAATTCTACTTTATTGTAAAACATCGCCCTGGTATTCAAATGGGGAATGTGGATGCTTTATCCTGGGTTCATGCTTGCCTGACTGCTTGTATTCCAACCCCGAGGTTGAAACAAGAGGGGTGGGGGTGGGGGAGGGGAGGGCGGCTATGTGACAGCAGGCAGGTAAAATTGCCTGGTTGCATCAAGGATGGCAGGTATGTGTGTCCTAGATTCAGGTTGGAACCTGTTCTGTGTCTGTGTAGGCTGGGAGCTTGTGCAAGCCTGTAAACAGGAAGATAGGTGATGGGGGCAGCACAAGGCTGCACCTAGTTGATAGATAGGGAACCTGCATGTATAGTAAGTGGCCAAGTTGGCAAGGTTTTATTTTAATGTTTCTTTTTGTTTTTCTGTTATTTTTCCATTGTATATAGTGTAAATAAACTGCACTTTTGCTGTGCCTAATTTTGTGTAGTAAACTCATCCAGGGGGTCACACACACCTGCTGCGAGCTAACCCCTTACAACGGGAATGTTTGACCAATCTTCCAGAAATGCATTTGTGAGGTCAGGCACTGATGTTGGACGAGAAGGCCTTGCTCGCAGTCTCCACTCTAATTCAACCCAAAGTTGTTCTGTTGGGTTGAGGTCAGGACTCTGTGCAGGCCAGTCAAGTTCCTCCACCCCAAACTCATTCATCCATGTCTTTATGATGCACTTGTGCGCAGTCATGTTGGAACAGGAAGGGGCCATACCCAGTGTATGTGCATTGGAATCGCGTTGCCTTAGTGGGTTATGGTGTCATTCAAAATGAATGGCATCGCAATGAGCTGATGCACATAATGTGCATTAACATAGACTACCATGACTAGGTGTAAATTACCCCTAAAAGTATGTAGAGAAGGCCCCTCAAAACACTAAAAATAGCTGGATCAGGCAATTTCCATCTGAGTTTTTTTGGTAGCTTAAAGGAACCCTTGCTATTACTCTTGGTATCCCATCTAAGAGTATTTGTACTTAGAGGCCATTGAAATCTCGTTATTGTACCCTCTCTCCTGTAATAGCTATCTAGCAATCTCTAGATAGCAGCTGTGATACTCAGTGCAAAAATTTACTTTACCTTCAGAAAACAGATGCTCAGGATTGCAGAGTGTATGTGTGTAGTAAGTCTACCTGGATAAAATGATATCATCCCTCCTATCCTTCCCAATAGGTTAAAATGATTTTAATGATAGCATCGGTACAGTCAACCGATTGAAAAAAAAAAAAGACCAATTCTAGCTAGTCAGAAAAAAGGATGTCATTGTATTTGGGCAGACTTCTGAGGTAACATTTTCTGCAGAGATGTGTCATTGAGAGAGGGTGCATTAAAGAGCTTACTACAGCTACTATGCACAGAGACTCTTAGATAGGATGGGAGGAGGAATTGCAAGGGTTACTTAAAGATTAAAGGACCAACACAGACAGAAATACTGATATGCAGAGATGGATTTTAGAGATTGCTAGGGTCCATCCATATACTTTTGTGAGGTCTCCTGTTACCTGTCTTTGCCCATAGCATCCAGAGTCCAGATGTTATATTTCATTTACATGTCATTTTTTCCATTTGTTTTTGGCTTGTAATACTTAAAAAAATGGGTTATCAAGCACATACGGCAATATAACAGGATACTGAAAGAAGTGAGAGCTAAGAGGACTTTATGGACTTTTTAATGGACTAATATAAAATAACTTTTATATATTACTTCTGACATTGTTTTTAACTGATCCCGGTTTGTCACATGTATCAATTCTTGTGTCGTTCTTATTCATTTTGCTCATACTGAAAAAAGTATTTCGACCATTGTAATTTTATGTATGAAAGGAGAAACCCCAGAAAGGCTAAAACATGCTAATATACTAAATCATCCTTTATGCCTAATGTTTGGTGTAGATCAGGAGTCTCCAAACTATGGTCTTCCAGTTGTCCAGGAACTACAATTCCCATCATACCTAGTCATGTCTGTGAATGTCAGCATTTTACAATTCATCATGGGACATGTAGTTCCGCATCAGCTGGAGGGCCGTAATTTGGAGATCCCTGGTGTAGATCATAGCAGTATATTTCCAGTCCTTAAAGTGGTTGTCAAGTCATGACAACCACTTTAAGCTAGAGGTAAGCCTACAATAAGGCCTACATGTAGGTCCAGGAAATATCTCCTAAACCTATACAGTTTAGGAGATATCCCCTGTATCTTAATGTGCCGACGTCATCGGCACATGCGCACTGAAGAATCGGCACCCGGGGTAGCCCAGGGTGCCATTTCTTCTTTATTTGTGCCATAAATGACGGCTCCCATGCGCATCTGCGGGAGTGACGTCAGTGCGGCTCCACCAATCACAGCGCTGGGGCCCGCGCTGTGATTGGATGGAGCCGAAGACCTGGAAGAGTGATGTCGCCGGTCACAGCGGTGTGCAGAGACCACTGCAACAGCTTTGTTCTGAAGTAAGTGTTTCATAATGAGCTAGTATGCGCTGCATACTAGCTCATTATGCTTTTGCTTTGCAGGTTTTTTTTTTTGCAGGGGTGTGGGGCGGCTTTACAACCACTTTAAAGTGAAACTACAATCCTGTCAGCTTCAGCAAGAACTCTTACCTGCCTATGTTCTACATATATTGGTATGGGTTTTGCGAACAAGTAGTATAAACCAACTGTTAAGTGGCAAGGTCTGTCAACAATTACGTGATCATTCTTGCTCTCAACCCAGAAACATTGGCCACCTGACACAAAAGTGCAAGATGTGGGTGATAAAGCCCACCCTTTTGCCATTTTACAAAAAGTATACTTAACCACTTAAGGACCAAAAGGATTTCCCACCTTAGGACCAGAGAACTATTTGCAATTTGGCACTGTGTCGCTTTGACTGACAATTGCGCGGTGGTGCGACATTGTACCCAAACAAAATCTGTGTCTTTTTTTCCCCACTAATAGAGCGTTCTTTTGGTGGTATTTGATCACCTCTGCGTCATTTCTGATCACCGCTATAAACAAAAAAAGAGCGACAATTTTGCAAAAAAACCCCAATATTTCTTACTTTTTGCTAAAATACATATCCAAAAAAAAAAATATATAAAAAAACAAATTTATTCATTGGTTTTGGCCGATTTATATTCTTCCTTATATTTATGGTTAAAAAAAATCACAATTGGCAGTTAATAATTGGTTTGTGCAAAAGTTGCCGCGTTTACAAACCATGAGAATTAATTTCTGGCATTTTTACAATTTTTTTTTGTACTAGTAATGGCAGCGATCTGCGATTTTTATCGGGACTGTGATATTGGGGCGGACATGTTGACATTTTTGACACTTTTTCGGGACCAATGACATTTATACAGCGATCAGAAATTTAAATGATCACTGATTATTGTATAAATGTCATTGGCAGGGAGGGGGTTAACCTGCAGGGGGCACTTTAGGGGTTAACTGTGTTCCCTGCATGTGTTCTAACTGTATGGGGGCTGGGCTGGCAGGGACACCAGAGATCTAACTAATCCCAAGTACAGGGATCAGTAGATCTCTGACATGCTGCCTGTCAGAACGGGGAACCGCTGTGTTTACATCGGCGGTTCCTCGTTAAAGTGGTAGTAAACCCTCCTATCATTTTCAGCCAAGGAAGCCGCCATCTTGGCCTCTTTTTAATCTACAACTGCCATGATGCTGCACATGTGATCAGCTATGACACCAGCCATTGGTTTAGAGCACAACCAATGGGAGTGTTACATTTCCGGCACGTGCCGGAAATGTAACTGATTTTTAAACTGTTAAATGGATGGGTTTACTACCGCTTTAAGGCTCTGTCACAGGGCATCGAGTTGCCGGCAGATATAGAGTCCTCCCAACCCCCGGCCCCGCTCAGGGAGCGTGCGGTGGCGCGCGCTCAACCCCTAGCCATTGTGCACGCGAGTGACGACTATAAGCGGCGATTTGTGGGACAGAGCCACGCTGTCACCGCTTATAGTCGCTACGCGGTCAGCAAGTAGTTAATGAATGGTGTTCTACTTCAGGCAAACCATCCCTCTCAACGGATTTGGGCAAACGGTTCGGCCCGAGATTCAGTTCAGGCCGAACATTGGTTGTTTCCCCCCGCAGAATGCCCTGCAATGCACTGCGTGTTGCACAGTGCATTTTGCGCACTGATTGGGCAAAGCCTTTCCCAATCAGGGCGCAGTATAAGCTGGCTTTTAAGGAACAGGAAGTCATCAGCTGTCAATGGGCTTCCCAGTAAAAAAAAAATTGCCGGTACAAAAAGAGTAAAAAAAAAACAGCA
Source organism: Glandirana rugosa (assembly GCA_018402905.1). NCBI lineage: Eukaryota > Metazoa > Chordata > Amphibia > Anura > Ranidae > Glandirana > Glandirana rugosa. The sequence continues at coordinate 973,715 of BLSH010192056.1, read as the reverse complement.
TGTGGCAGAGGCGTAACTAGAACCTTCAGGGTCCTGGTGCAAAAAATTATGAAGGGCCCTGGACCCTTGGCCAGGGCCCTCCCTCTTCCCACTGATCCTGGGGCCCTTTACTCCCATCGCTGGCTTCTTTATTACGGTCCCGCAGTGGGATCCATTCACAAGTTCTGCAGCAGGCCCCCTTTCTGCCATCTTTGGGCCTCCCCATGATGGTGAAATGCCAGGGCCCGATCGCAATTGCAACCTTTGCAATACTGATAGGTCCCTCACTGGTGTCAGTAGTTTTTAATTTTTATTTTAATTTTATTATTTTTTTACCATTTCATTTTATTTCTTTTACAATTTTATTTTTATTATTTCTTTAAAAAAATTTAGGAGCTCTGTTGGGGGGCTTTGATGAGATATCAGGGGTCTAAACAAACCTCAGCCCTCAATCTTCATCTGTGTAGCCTCAGCTGCACAGAATGAATGGACAGGAATAGTTGTGTACCGAGCCTCCCATTCATCCAAAAACAGAAGATTAGTAAAAACAGTTTACTACGCTTCAGTTATGAATGAACCAATTGGTACCAATCACTGTCTCTGTCCATTCAGAAAAGGAAGGAGCCAGTAAATGACAAATTTACCAACCCGTTCCCATCTCTCCATCATGACACATCTTCTACAGCAGCTGGCAAGAGAGAGGAGGGGGGAGACAGCAGCTCTGTGTGTGTGTATGTGGGGGGGGGGGGGGGGGGACCAAGGAAGCACACAGGGATCCTGGGAACAGCAAAAGACAAGTGAACTGGATAGGAGGGGTGGCAGAGGAGCATATAGAGGAACAATCTCCTGCATTAGAAGATAAATGGGGGAGATTGGTTCCTCTAAATGTCACCCCCGCCATCCCTCCTATCCAGGCGTACAAGGGAGGCACATGGGCCCCCTGGAGCATGGGGTCAGGTTGCAATTGCAACCCCTGCAACCCCTACAGTTACGCCCCAGGCATGGGGTCCCCCACTGACCCAGCATGCACCACTCTGTGATGTCAGAAGGGGTTGGTGCCACCAGGTGATGTAGTCCCTTACCTATATAAAAAATGTCAAATGGCTGGAGCGTTCTTTTTATTGACGATTGACGATGGACTTGCAATGGGGGACACTATTTTTTTATTTTTTAAATAAATTTATTGTCAAAAACTGTCTCTATGTTGTTATTACTTTTTGACACTTTTTTGGTGAATGGGTAGGGGTCAGCGGCAGCCCATCCATATGGATTCATGCGCCTAGCCCCTAATCTATTGTGCATGCAGGGCGCTGGACGCATGGATTCCAATGGGGTTTTTTTTTTTTCAAGCACAAGATTAGAGGCTTAAAAAAGGGTGGGCTTGGGGCGCAGAGCACTGCACCCTGAGCCCACCCAGTTGTGTGACAATATAGAATTAATATTCACTATTGTCTTCCTGATTCTCCACCCGGCCAATCAGGAAGCGGGTACTGAGACCCAATTGGCCAGGGAATCTTGGGACTGTTTTTTTTTCTTTATTTTTTTTCAATAGCCGGGTGCCAGCAATTGCAACCGCAAGTCATTTTAAATGTGATTTGACTTGTTTTTTTTTTCTTCAAAAAAGTAATTTTTGCTGCAACATGTTCTATATATGCTACAGATGCACCACTTTACAGGCAGAATAAGGGGACTCCTCAGGCACTATATTGGAATGAATTCTTCTTTTTTATTGTTGCACTTTAAGCATCATTAAAATCATAGCTCCTGAAAAAAAATTATCTTTTAAAAATGTTTTTTTGCATTGATACATCCTTCAGGGCAGTACCCAGACCCCCATACCCCTATTATGGCCAATTGCATGCATTTAGGCCTTCAAGATGGGCCTTTTTTGATTTTTCCTGTTTGGCTCCCATAGACTTCAATGGGGTTCCCTGTTCGGATTAGAACTTTTCTCCTGTTCCGGAGTTCTACTGCGAACCGAACAAGGGGCTGTTCGACCCATCTCTACTTCTAAACCCCTGGCATTGGGCGTAGGCTTCCGATGGTCGCAAAGTTTACCATATACATAGCATCTTAATCCTTGTGGCTAAATAAAGGGAAGACACTCACCATTTTAAAAGCCCATATGTATATTGATTAAAGTATCTGGTGTACAGACTGTGGCACCTGATTCTTAGAGCGCTAACGTTTTTCACTCCTACATGGAGCTTATTTGTAGAGTTTAGTTTTTTTTTCACAAAATTGTATTGCATGTAACCTGCTCATGTTAAATTTAACCAAGGAACAAAACCAATAGACACATTTTTTAAAAGGGAAATAATGAAATAGAATATATAGCATGTTCTGTTTAAAACAATGAGTTATAAATCTTGCATTTAATAACAAAAAAAAATATGGATACTTATTTTGAAACATATTTAAAGTTAACTGTAGTAATCATGTTCTCTTATCAGTAGTAGGGAGTTTTAAATGTGCCACAAAAAAAGTAAAAAAAATAAAATTGGGGAGTTAGTGCAGAATTAACATGTAGTCCTAAAATAGAACTTGGAATTGAGGGATGACAGTACATCACACTGAGTGACTATTATAAAGTTATTTTTTCTGTCTTACAGTACATTCTTATATGTAATAAACCTCCATAGGCATCAATATTATGTAACCATGGGAAGCCAATTAGACTTTGTGGAGCTTGCCAACATTAAGGCATCTGTCCAAGGTAGGGCAGGTGCTGTATTAAGCTTGTTCTTGACAGCTATCCAAGGCAGTGCAGATGCTAGGAGACACAATCTTAGCAGTCATTTATATTTGAATATAATTTTACCCTGAATCAGCCAAACTGGTTCTTGTAAACAATATTCCATTTATAATGATGGAAGTGTTTAGACTGAGGATAATTGCATTGTATATGGGATATGTACAAGCTCATGTGCCACATATATATCAAATTAATATTATAATCATTGCAGCCACACTGGAAAGTCTCCTGTATAGAGTACAGTATTGGCATGTATGCTGAACATCATTATAGAAATACATGACAGCCGTTGCAGCTGTGTTTGGACCACTGTATTACAATTCACTTTATGGAGGTATGAACAATTAAAGAGATGAAAGACTGCTGCTGCTTGTGAATATCTCATTGGGCTATAATAAAACACAAGTGGCTTCTGAGAATGACATTTGTATATCGCATTCACATATAAGCCTACAGTAATTCCAGTAGCTTGACAGACTGTTGTTACAGATAGTAAACCAGCAGCATGCGGTGTGCGGCGTGTGGGGTCAGCCTAAGCTGAAACTGCCGATGGATGGCAGACATACCGGACGGACCAGACGGATTTATTAGAACAGGATCGGACAAGCCTCCTGCCTCCCTTCTTCCTAATGAAGGCTCTAATGAAGCTTCACTGAAAAGTGTGGGAGGCGCAGTCTGAGGGACTGCGGGCTGCGGGATACCGGAATACCAGGAGACGCCACTTCAGTGCTTTTTTCAGTGCTTTCCTCAGTACCCCTTCAGAACTACCTCAATTTATATTATGACTCCCATACTGTTCCATATTGCTCCACAGTGCTTCATACTGCTGCTAGATAACTTTCTATACCGTATCCATACTGCATCCAAACTGCTTTCATACCGCATCTGCCTCCATACCGCCTCCATACTGCTCCTGGATAAATTCTTCCCACATTGTATCTATATCATCCTTACACCACCTCTATACTGCCCCTATATATAAAAACGAAGGGCACAGAGCAAACAACAAAATAAGCAACATTATACACACTCTGTGGCATCAACAGGACCTATCCCTCACACTTCCTCTACAGACATTTTTTCAACTGTAAGACTCCAACATTCAGCTACCTCAGCTACTCAGCTTTTAGCCATGCCTATCAGTGCACAGATTCTTCCAACCAATGAGACAGCCGCATTTCCATCAGGTGCAGAAATTCTTGTGGCCATCACCTCTAGCTCTGAGAAACTTTTTGCTAAAATCAATGGTATGGCCCTTGAAATTAGACTTTAGAAATTATATGAACAATTTTCATTTTAGAGTAACTGAGGCTGAGAATCGTATCCCAACAGTGGAAGATACTGTACATACTGATTCAAGGGAGCTACATGCTTTGAAACTTCAGGTCAAAGCTCTACAGGAATGGGCAATAGACACAGAGAATCGCCTAAGAAGAAATAACATTAGGATCCTGGGGCTACCAGAATGACCAGAGGTAAATTAACCTACAGAGTTTATTGAGCAATTAATGATCTCCTTGTTTAATCTGGGTACTATGCCATCCACTTATGTGGTGGAGTGAGCACGCAGGGTCCCTTCAACACCTCCTGCTCCTGGAAATCCACCAAGGCCCTTCCTACTACACTTCTTAAATTACAGGGACCGTGACCATATATTAGACGCTGCTCGAGCGACCTCAGAGTTAAAATATGAAAATTCCAAATGACTCTTTTTTCCCGATTATTTGCAAGAAATACAGCAGTGTCGCAGAACTTTTACTGATGTCCGCAGAAGGCGTAGGGAGAAAAATATTGTTTCAGCCTACTATATCCCAGCAGACTGAGGATGGCTGATGGTGAACGGGTCTGCTTCTTTGATGCCCTTGAGGCAGCCATGCTGTCACGATGATGCAGGTGTGAGCCCACAGACAAGCAGGTGACACGGGATCCCCCAGGGCGTGGAGTCTAAGGGCCAGCCGGTATTCTGCCAGGGACCCCCTCACGGGAGTTTGGACTTAGCTGCGTGCTGACCCCAGGTTACGACCCTTAGGTTCACCCTGTTCGCAAGGAGAGTACTCGAAGACACAGTGCAGGCACAGATGGATGGATGGATGGATGAAGCAAAAGAAGCAAAAGAAGAGCCGGATAATGAGCCAGGGTCAGGGCGGTCAGCAGACAGGCGTAATCAGTGGAACAAGCCGAGTTGGTACACAAGAGATCTGTCCACGAGAAGTCAGGTAAGGAATATAGCACAGAAGGAGCTCAGGAACAAGTGTTGCTCAAGCAACCAGAAACTGGTCTGAGTGGGATTTAAATAGGGAGACACATGGGAGGCTGGACAGGAAGTAGCAGGAAGGAAGGCATATAAACCAGCAGGTGAAGCCGGCAATGCGCATAGCTGCTGAGTCAGTGCAGCCAGAGCAGAGCACCAGCTTGTGGGACCACTTGTGTCAGCAGACCTACAGCAACAAAGGTAAAAAACATATGCCACCAGTAAGACACAGATCAGCTCCGCAGCTGATCTGTGACACATGCACTGGCTAGACTCTCATTCAAATTGCAGATCCCTTCTCATCTTTCTTCAATATTGGAGCTCCAGTGGACTGAATGATGTGTGGACTGCTCCTTTTTGCTTTTTTCATTTAGTCCTTTTTCTTTTTTAGATCTCTGGATTTTGAATATACCGACTTGGTTGAGATAGTTAGGGGTTTTTGTTTTTTCCTTTTTTTTTTTTTTTTTTTGGCAACTAGACTCTCCTTTTTTTTTCTTGTTTTTTTTTTTGTGCGGGAGAGTTGATGGATATGAACAGGGTAAATAAGTATATGGTATGTGGGATGTTGTTTTTGGTGTATATGTGTGTCAATATGTCTTGGTGCTGTTTAGAATTATTATTATGTTTCAGTAGGCTGTTTCCATGCATTCTGGAGATATGCCCTGTTTTACTCATGATGCATTTTGTATATGACAAAACGTAATAGTGAATAGTGAATCCTTTACAGTTCTTTCAGGGAACATCAGGGGACTTAACTCAAAATTTAAAAGGGCGCTTGTGTTTCAATATGTAAAATCTCATTCTCCCCAACTCATCTTTTTGCAGGAGACTCATTCAATGGGCAATAAACCTATTGCCCTAAAAAAGCCATGGGTACAAAAGTTATTTCATGCCACATACTCTACCTTCTCTAGGGGGGTTTCAGTTTTAATGCACACAAATTTTCCATGTCAAATTGAAGAAACTTATTCTGATCCCCAGTGCAAATTTGTGTTGCTAGTTTTTTCAGTGGGGTCTGAAAAATATGTTGCTGTTAATATATATGTCCCTCCTCCTTTCTCACCTACAGTTCTATAATCTGTTATTGAGAAAATCACACCCTTCTGTCCTGCAAAAGTATTAGTTAAAGGAGACTTTAACGCTATTTTATCATAAGAGTTAGACAGGCCTACCCCTCCTAGGTGTCATCCATCAGACCTGTCTGCCTAGGCTCAGGCGGCAGGCTTGACAGAGGTTTGGAGATGGAAGCACCCAAAGGTCAGGTCAGGGGCGGATCCAGAGCCTAGTCTCGGGAGGGGCACTACCTGAAAATAAAGTGTTGCTTATAAAATTGATGTCCTTTTTTTCCCACAAATTAAGCTTTCTTTTGGTGGTATTTGATTGCCACTGTGTCATTTATAAATAAAATCGCAATGGGCGTATATTGATTGGTTTGCGCAAAAGTTAGCACGTCTACAAACTATGGGAATTGATTCATGGCGTTTTTATTATAATTTTTTTTTTTACTGGTAATGTCGGTGATCTGCGATTTTTATCAGGACTGCGATATTAAGAGGGACAAATCAGACACTTTTGTGGGACCAGAGCTATAAATAGCCAGTAATTACTGAATAAATGTCATTGGCAGGGAAGGGGTTAACACTAAGGGGGCGATCAAGGGGTTAACTGTGTTCCCTATGCGTGTTCTAACTGTATGGGGGCTGGGCTGCCAGGGGCAACAGAGATCTAACTGATTACTGGGATCAGTAGATTACTGTCATGTCCCCTGACAGAATGGGGAACCGCCGTGTTTACATTGGTGGTTCCCCATTCTGGCTCTGTAGTAGGCGATCACGGGTCACTGGCGGCCACACTCACGCAGGTTTATATATGGTGATTTGCGCAGTAGAGCTACTTTGTCGCCGTATGTTCAGTCCACGCGATACGGTCGGCAAGTGGTTAAAGTGACGCAATGCCGAATCACAAAAAATGGCCTGGTCATCATGAAGGGGGGATGAACCTTCCAGGTCTGAAGTGGTTAAGAATGAACAAGACAAAATATCAATGCAAAAGGGCAGCATTTTTTTTTTTTGCATAAATAATGGAATACAACAACCAGTATTCTGTGATTTTATATGATGAATTTTTGTACTCACTATTGGTCGCTTACTAGGTGCTCTGGTGGGGGAGGGGCTCCCATGAAGGAGCAATAGAGATTGCTATATCGGCGGGAATGGGATCCAGTTTGGGATTGCACTGCACAGCACAGCAATAATCACAGTGGCACACACAGCCACTGCTGCTTCTTCCTGTCTTCACGGAGCCTGTAGTAGGAGGGAGCAGGTGGGTGGAGCCAACAGTCTCGTGCAGAGTAGGAAGTAGGCCTCGCTCTCCTCCTCCTCAGGCTCACTCAGCAGCGGCTGAGATGTGACTGACGTGACGCCGGTGACGTCACTGGTTGCTAGACGCCAGTCGGCACAGGCGCTAGCAACCAGAAGAGTAGAGGCCAGGCCAGCGGCGTGGCTCCACCCACCTCCTCTCTCCATCTTCTCCAGCGCTGCGCGGCGTGAAGACAGGCAACACTCGCCGCTGCAGCACTGTAAATTCTAGTAGTCAGGAATATTTTCGGGGGGGGCAATTGCCCCGTTGCCCCCCCTCTGGATCCGCCGTTGGGTCAGGTCGTGTTCCTGCTTCTCAGCATCGCATAAGACACCTTCCCGTATTGACTTAGCATTTGCTAATCCCTCACTCCTAGCAGATGTAATAGAGGCAAAGTATTTACCCCGCGGCCTATCAAATCATTGCTCATTGTCCATAGTGCTGCGTTCCTCTACTGCTCGGAACGCAGCACTGTGGTGGCTAAGTTCCCACGGGATCTCTCATCCTGATCGTGTCGATAAAATTCCTCCTTTGTTAACTGAGTTTTGGGAACATAATACGGGATCTGCTTCCCCTGAAAACACATGGGATGCATTTAAGGCATTTATGAGAGGGCAGTATATTTCTCTTATAGCTGCTACCAAAAAGAAACAGAAGGCTACTATCCTCTCCCTCCAACGGTCGGTGACAGAACTTACGGCAGGATACGCTTTAGACCCTACCCCTACTAATTTCGACTTAATGATGGCTGCCCAGATGGATCTACAATTATGTCTCGTGGATGCCACTAGACTTGACATGTATAAAAACAGACAACAAGCTTTTGAACAGGTTGATAGAAATGGTAGACTACTGGCCATGATGGCCCAACATGACCGTCCTCTTACGCTTATCCCTGAACTTGTCACTACTAATGGTAGGACGGTGACTTCTGTGACAGATATATTAGAGACCTTCCAAAAGTTTTATGAGACACTATATACTTCAGAACTGGCTGACGATTGCCAACCACATGACATACACAATCTATTAGATCCCTTGACATTAGGTTGGTTTTCGGATAAGGAGAGAGAGGTGTTAGAACCGCCCTTCTCAGAATAAGAGGTTTTCAATGCAATTCAATCCTTCCCCTCGGGAAAAGCACCAGGCCCTGATGGGCTCCGAATAGACTTTAATAAAGTCTATAATAAGACCCAGTCACCACTCTTGGCATCTTTATATACTCACTGTCTCACTGTAGGGAAATTGCCCATATCCATGCATCATGCCTATGTGACTCTCATTTATTTATAAAAACCCTACTTTTGTGCTTCCTACAGACTTATCGCATTATTGAATAACAATCTTAAAATTATTACAAAGCTATTGGCCTTTAGACTATAAAGATCCAATGTTATCTTCAGTAATAGATCCAGATCAAACGGGCTTTATGCCTCGTAGAGCTACAGATGTAAATCTACGAAGATTACATACTAACATTCATGCCCAACATTTAAACATGGGTACACAAACTGTGGTTTCATTGGATATTGAAAAGGCATTTGACACCATAGAAATACTTTGTAGAATGGGATTTCCAATGGTCTTTATCAAATGTCTTCAGATGATATATACAGTATCTCACAAAAGTGAGTACACCCCTCACATTTTTGTAAATATTTTATTATATCTTTTCATGTGACAACACTGAAGAAATGACACCTTGCTACAATGTAAAGTACTGAGTGTACAGCTTGTATAACAGTGTAAATTTGCTGTCCCCTCAAAATAACTCAACACACAGCCATTAATGTCTAAACTGCTGGCAACAAAAGTGAGTACACCCCTAAGTGAAAATGTCCAAATTGGGCCCAATTAGCCATTTTCCCTCCCGTTGTCATGTGCCTTGTTGTGTTACAAGGTCTCAGGTGTGAATGGGGATCAGGTGTGTTATATTGATCACTGGAAGTTCAACATGGCACCTCGTGGCAAAGAACTCTCTGAGGATCTGAAAACAAAAATAGTTGCGCTACATAAAGATGGTCTAGGCTACGAGAAGATTGCCAAGACCCTGAAACTGAGCTGCAGCATGGTGGCCAAGACCATACAGCGGTTTAACAGGACAGGTTCCACTCAGAATAGGCCTTGCCATGGTCGACCAAAGAAGTTGAGTGCACATGCTCAGCGTCATATTCAGAGGTTGTCTTTGGGAAATAGACGTATGAGTGCTGCCAGCATTGCTGCAGAGGTTGAAGGGGTGGGTCAGCCTGTAAGTGCTCAGACCATGCGCCGCACACTGCATCAAATTGGTCTGCATGGATGTCATCCGAGAAAGGAAGCCTCTTCTAAAGATGATGCACAAGAAAGCCTGCAAACAGTTTGCTGAATACAAGCAGACTAAGGACATGGATTACTGGAACCATGCCATGTGGTCTGATGAGACTAAGATAGACTTATTTGGTTCAGATGGTGTCAAGCATGTGTGGTGGTACCAGATGAGGAGTACAAAGACAAGTGTGTATTGCCTACAGGTAAGCATGGTGGTGGTAGTGTCATGGTCTGGGGCTGCATGAGTGCTGCCGGCACTGGGGAGCTACACTTCATTGAGAGAACCATGAATGCCAACATGTACTGTGACATACTGAAGCAGAACATGACCCCCTCCCTTTGGAGACTGGGCCGCAGGGCAGTATTCCAACATGATAACGACCCCAAACACACCTTCAAGACAACCATTGCCTTGCTAAAGAAGCTGAGGGTAAGGGTGATGGACTGGCCAAGTATGTCTCCAGACCTAAACCCTATTGAGCATCCTCAAAAGGAAGGTGGAGGAGCGCAAGGTCTCTAACATCCACCAACTCTGTGATGTCGTCATGGAGGAGTGGAAGAGGACTCTAATGGCAACCTGTGAAGCTCTGGTGAACTCTATGCCCAAGAGGGTTAAGGCAGTGCTGGAAAATAATGGTGACCACACAAAATATTGACACTTTTAGGCCCAATTTGGACATTTTAACTTAGAGGTGTACTCACTTTTGTTGCTAGGGGTTTAGACATTAATGGCTGTGTGTTAAATTATTTTGAGGGGGCAGCAAATTTATACTGTTATACAAGCTGTACACTCACTACTTTACATGGTAGCAAAGTGTCATTTCTTCAGTGTTGTCACATGAAAAAATATAATAAAATATTTACAAAAATGTGAGTAATGTACTCTCTTTTTTGAGACACTGTAGTTGTCCAACATCATCAGTGAGATTGAGCGGTGGGCTTTCTTCTTCTTTTCAGCTCCATAGGGGCACTAGAAAGGGCTGCCCTCTCTCTCTGGCATTATTTTCATTAGCCATTGAACCAGTGGCAGAGGCACTTCGTACCTCGCCACTTATCAGAGGTCTTCGTATTGGTATGCTGGAGGAGAGGGTTGCCCTGTATGCCAATGATATGTTGTTGTTTATTAATGACGCAGGTCCATCGCTACAGGGGGCACTTTTGGTCTTAAACTCCTTCTCTATGATCAGCGGACTCAAGGTCGACTGGTCTAAGTCCTTGTTGTTTCCAATTGACCAAGACGCCAAAACTACAGCTTCGCTAGATACGCCTATACAGTGGGTAGATACATTTAAATATTTGGGGATGGTGATCTCTCTAAAAGCCACAGATTTCCTTTACCTAAACTTGGCTCCTGTTATACAGGAGATTAAGATTAGGTTGAAGGCCTGGGAAAATTTGCCCCTGTCCCTGATAGGTTGTATTATTTAATGAAAAATACATTTCAGGCATTCCCCACAATGGTTATCCAAGTCCTTTTTTACAAAGTTAAATCAGATATTCTTGTCCTTTCTTTGGGGTTCTAAACCCCCTAGATACAAATTAAACACCCTAATGCGGCCATGTCTCCAAGGTGGTATGGCCTTTCCAGATCTTTATAAATATTTTATGGCTACCCAACTGGTGACTGTATCTTGGTGGCTGAACCCCGATTGTTTCAACCAGTCTATAAGTCTGGAAGCTGCAGTGGTAGGTTCTTTGGAGTCACTTAAATTTCTGGTCTTTAGGGGATCAAAAGTCCCTAACGAACTAACCCCCTCCATGCTCACCACCTTACAGGCATGGAGGGTGGGATTGGCATGTGAGGAATATCCTAAGACATAAAATATCAGATCCATATGCATGGACTAAGTATGGGATTAAACTAATATCGCAGCTAGTGACACATCAATCTTTAAGTCCCTTATCTCAACTTTTTTACCTATATAACGTTCCTGCGTATCATTCTTTTCAATATTGGCAACTTTCTCACACCTTTGCTGCACAATTTCCACAATCTTCCTGTATGATGGTTGAGTCAGGATTAGAACGAATACTCCAAACAAAATGTGAGGAGAAATCAACTGCCCATCTTTATTTCTATCTATTATGAATATCCTTGCAGCCATTAGAAAAGCTTAAGGACCATTGGTAACAGGATATCCCTACATTAGATAACGAAGATTGGGACAAAGGTTGGGATTTTACTTTTAATTCCATAGTTTCCATACGTGACCATTTAGTACAGTTCAAAATAGTACATAGAGCTTACTTTATGCCTTATAGATTACACAAGATATATACAGAGGTCCCACCAAATTGTTGGTGGTGTGATACCCTACAGGGAGACTTTCCACATATTTTTTGGTATTGCCCTAGAATTAGGATATACTGGGCGGAGGTTATAGCTGTGATTGAGCAGGTTTCCTCCGTCCCAATTCAAACCTCCATGGAGATATGTTTGTTAGGGTTAGTTGGAACACTGGTGCCAACCATTGCTGGGAGAACTTTGATAGGGATACTCTTGTTCTATATGAGGAAAAACATTGCTATGCAATGGAAAAAATCCAACTCCCCGTCTCTGACTCAATGGAAGGGGTTGGTATAGAGGCTGTCCCTTGAAATATGAGAAGGTGTGGCAAAATTGGTTATCAACATCTTTAACAGCTTGAGTCAAGGAAGGATTGAAGGTAGGAGAAGGGAAAGGGCAGGGAAAGATTAAGTATAGGTTCCCCAAATTCAAATTTACTATTATGTTTTTTTTTTTTTCCTTTTCTTTGACATGGGTATATACAGGATATATGAGAGACAGGATTTATAATTTCAGCTTATAATATCAGAAGATGTTCTTTCTTTCTGGATATCATTATAACCAGCACCTTTCTGTGTTTTTTGTGTTGTTAAGCTTGATGTTATGTTATGTGTTTTTTCTAAAATATAATAATAAATATATTTGAAAAAAAAAGAAAAAAATTTATACTGTTGCCTCTATAGCTGCGTGGAATATTTTACTTTATTTCATCAGCTATCTAAAGCCCAACTTCAGAACATTTTTTTTAGTTTTGAAAAGAGTGAGAAAAGGTTAGAACTAGAGTTGAGCGAACCTCTGGAAGTTCGGGTTCTGCTGGTCCGTCTGAACTTCGGGACAAAGTCCGGGTCCGGACGGAACCCGAACGATCGCACGGACAACGAACCCCATTGAAATCGGATCAAACTTCTACTAAAATCTTGTCAATATACCGAAGATGGCAATTAATTATGAAAAGTCTGTGTCAAACTTCTACTAGGTGTAAGTGGAGGTATAAACGAAAAAAATACAAAAATAAAAAAATTTTTATAAATTTCAATAAAGGGACAGGGGTAAAAAAACATCCCGTGAACGGGATGGGAATGGGGGTAAAATGAAGGAAAACGTCGGGAGATCCCGAAAGGTCCTGAAACAATGTCGGTAAAAACACGGATTTTCAAGCCCAGTGGTAACTAAAGTTACCCCAAGCAACAGGCACGCTAGCAAGCCCAAGGCAGGCCTGGGCCTGAAACAGGGCTTCAA
>BLSH010192056.1:935561-956287 GCA_018402905.1 Glandirana rugosa | reverse complement strand
GTGCACAACTCTTCGACGTCCCGTCGGTTAGTTGTTCGCAAAGTGACCAAACGGTAATCTTCGGTAGTGTCGGTACGGATGATTACCGTACCGACACTAACCGGTCACGTAGTACACTGGGTCGGAGAAATTTATCGACCTCAGTGTCACGACGTCAGTGTACGAGGAACCCAATCACATCCCTTTCCTTCGACTTTCGAGCTCCCTGTCTAAACTCTGTAAAATTCTGGACTAGGACGTAGGACTCTATCTAATGAAATGATGACGACAGACACGACAACGAGACTCCTGTCTATCGTCTTTAATCTCTAAAGTGTATGGTTCGAGACGTATTTTGTTGCTAGCGATGCTAGCACGAGTTGCTAGTCTAACAACCCCCTTAAACTCTAATTAATCTGCAAATCTCCAACTCTAAGCAGCGGTATTTGAAATCTCAAATTCCCCCAACAATCTGATCGTTGAGCACGATCGTAGCGATCGTTGTTTTATGCAGAGCTTGGTATGTGAAATCTCTAATTTCTGCTATCTGTCCTCAGAGCAACAGCACAGACAGCAGTAGTAAAGTAATCTATCTCAGGATGCAGGATCAGGTCTTAAAATGTCTCAAATCTGTCCCTCGAGCTTTCAGCTTCCTTTCCCTACACTAACCCAAGGAGCATGTGACTGCAGCACTGTGACTCCAGCTATTTAAAGAGGCTGGGTCACATGATGCACTGGCCAATCACAGCCATGCCATTAGTAGGCATGGCTGTGATGGCTTCTAATGGCAAACCAGTGAAACGCTTGTTGATTGGCTGCCCTGCAGCTTCTCAACACGTGGAGTAAAATAGCAGAACCCCGGACCGAACCCGAACGATTTTTGAAATGTCCGGGTCCGTGCCACGGACACCCGAAAGTTTGGTACGGACCCGAACGTTACAGTTGATTGGTGACAGTTAAAGTTAAAATTGGCAGATGATGCCGGTGATGATGCACTTAATAAAATTATACAAATAATAGTCCATAAAAGTTCTGTCATCCCCATTGATGAAGTCACGTGAGGCATGATGTAACGTGTAGGGCGGCGACAGCAGAGGTGTTTGGAAGCTCAGACTGAATGCACACTAGCTCGGCGCTCGTAGGAGAAATGCTCGTTCGTTTTACTTGTAAATGTGAGTGTTGATTTTAAAAGCTTGTTTTGAATAAATGTTTTAAACAAAACAATATCACACGAAGGAAAGTCCTCTCTCTTTTTGCACCCACCCGATCGGGAGGGTCTCTCTCCGTATGACTAGTTTTAAAAAATCACTAGCAACATAGCTGACACTAACAGAAAAGGTGGAGACCCCCACAGGAGGAACAAGGAATCACCCATACAAAGAAACCTTTATGTGCAAGGTTGCTAGCACACCTCAGGGGAGGGACTAGCACACACTTAAGGATCAGTCACAACTACAATCACTGCAGATGTATTACCCAGCGCACCAATATGTATCACCCTTAAGAAATTTTTAAATTCACCCATCTGACAGAACTTTTATGGACTATTATTTGTATAATTTTATTAAGTGTATCATCACCGGCACCATCTGCCAATTTTTACTTTAACTGTCACCAATCATTAAGTGCTAATCACTGTTTCTGTATATGTCACATACTTACCTGAAAATTTTGGTTTGGTATATATGTATGTAAGCCACCACGGCTTTATATTTTAATCATTAGAAAGCACGAACAAGAAATGCTTTAATCATAAATTTATTCATCACTGGCACTATTGCACCTAACACAATCACAATTAATTCACATAATACCAATTGTACTACACAGATAGCGCGGCACAAAACTCCTTTACCACAATCATACCTAAATAGTCTTGGATAACTATTGAAGTGCCAGCAGCTGTCCACACTCATCAAACATTTTGTCCACAATTAGAAGGAAAACCTGTTTATCAAGTGGCAGCGCAGAGGTACTCCTTTAAACACGTACTCTAATATTAGATCCGTTCACCTTGGACTTGACCTCTGTATTACACAAGAGGTCAAAACAAGCAATAGAGAGAAAAGCTCCTTTTCCCACCCACATCAAAAGAAATCAGATCTTATTCAGGCAAATGCAATCCACAACCACCCTTAAAGACGATGTAACCAATGCCCCTCAGAGCAATAAAATGTAATGCTCTCCATATTAAAAACAGAATTTATTTACCGCCAAACAAATGTGCCAGCTACTCATATTAAAATGGTAAAAAGAATGGCATATCACTTTATACACCTGCCTCCCCCTAACAGTACATTTACTGCATGCTTGTGTTCGGTACCTGCTGACCTGTGCTGTGATTGAACACAACACAAGTTTGTCATCAGGATAAAGCCAATGATTATGGCTGTATACCAGCTCATAGGCTGTGGCCAATCACAGCCACAGATCATTGTGTGTTTCTAAACAGAACACAAACGATCTAGCTGGTTTCTTCCTCCCTGAGCCCTTTTCATTTAGGGAGAGAAGAAAGCCAGATCTGTGTGAGTGAAAGCAGCACATATACACTTGCATACACTTGTTTGGCACATTCAAAACCTTGACTGTTCTTGCCCTGTCACCCAGCCAGTGTCATTAGTACAGTGTCAGTGTACAGTATTATCGCTGACCACTGTATTAGTGGCAGTAGCGATGCCAGAGTCAGGTAGTGTCCCTCCCAGCCAGTGTCAATTAATGCCAGATTGCCCAACATACTATCACAGTCACATTTTAGGTTGCTGATCACCTAAATTACTAGTATAGTGTCTCTACAGATCAGTATCTTAATTATGATCAGAACTATAATAGTGTCCCCAATAGTATAGTATCCCCAAAAATGACCATTAGCAGAATCAGCCCTGATCACTAGCAGCACTTGTAGTTAGCTCCCCCTAACAAGTGCAGTGTCAGTATTATTTTTCTGATAACTGCCACCTCTGATACATTGTCCACAAAACCACAGTGTTAGCAAGATTAGGCCTGATCTCTACTAAAACCAGGGCTGGCATAACCATTATGCGGGATATGCAGCCACCTAGGGTGCCAGGAGAGGAAGGGAGGTAAAATCCTTGCTGACACAGTGACCCCGCTCCCCACACTGCTCACTGCTGTCACACTCCCCGCCGCACCACGCAAATTGGCGCTCTATTTCTGTATGCAGGATGACAAGCCAGAGGATGAGCTAGGCTGGGGATGAGGATAAACAAGTGCTGCCGGAGAAGGGGGGGTGGAGTCTGTGTGGGCAGCTGTGGGAGGAGCATCTTCTCCCCTAGGCACCATGACTGACTTGTAGTGTGGAGATCAAGAGTGGCTAGCTCCACAGCCTCTGGCTGCTTGTCATAGTCAGTGACACAGGGAGAGCGGGGAAAGCCAGCTTACACAGGAGTTGGGCTCTATCCTGTCTCCACTGTCCTCATAGCCACGCCCTCACTCCGCTGCTTGTCCAATAGGATACCCTGCCTCCCATTTGTGTCCGCCCAACCCCCGCCCACACTCCATCCACCTGCATGGAATGCACCAGCCCTGACTGTGAGTCTGTGAGAGGAGTTCTGTGGGTAGCTGGACGGCAGTTTTCAAACAATAGCTGCCACAGCCCTGGGGGACACCAGCCTGAATGGGAGACCATAAATGGTGAGTGAGATCCCCAGAATAACCCCCCTCTCTGTTCCCACTCTTTGTGCTATGCACATTCCCCCTTCCTATATTTTTCTCTTTCTACCCCCATCTTTTCCTTCCCCCTCTGTTTCTCCTCTACCTCATTCTCTCTCCCTCTCTCCCCTAGGCTAGGGCCTAGCCTGTCCGTATACCACCCTCGCCTATCTGTATACTACCCTAGCCTGTCTATATACCACCCTGGCCTATCCATATACTACCCTAGCCTGTCTATATACCACCCTGGCCTTTCCTTATACTACCCTAGCCTGTGCATATTTCACCCTGGCCTTTCCGTATACTAACCTAGCCTGTCCACATACTACACTAGCCTGTCCACATACTACACTAGCCTGTCCATATACTACACTAGCCTGTCCATATACTACACTAGCCTGTCCATATATTACACTAGCCTGTCCATATACTACCCTAGCCTGTCTATATACTACCCTAGCCTGTCTATATAGCACCCTGACAGTAAATAGTGATTGCTGGGCCAAGTATAAATGTTAATAAGTACAAGTCGCTAGCACAGTCCCAATATAAATGAATAGTAGAAAATGGTGCAGCACTTTGATTAAAGTCCAAAGGGATGATAGTTCATAAGGAGAGAGTGACTAAACGCCTCAGAAGAACGTGCAGAAGCTGACGGAGGACCCATCACCAACACCCTCACACACTGCCTCTTACCGACTTGAAACGACCCCCACAATAGAGGTCTAATGAGCCTTTCAGATCTCACAAACGCTCCCAGAACCGGACCAAGCAGGTAGATCTTCACAGTGGAGGTATTACTCACTTCATCCAAAATGTCATCACCATGTAAGGCAAAATAACACACTCATGGTGCAGTAAACCAACAATATCTTGTTATACTCTTCAACCACAAGATGGCGCCATCTCCATATTTGACTCCTGCTATTTTTAATTAATTGTGTTTTTATGTAATTAGGATATATGTATTTTAGTTTTTGTTTTTTAATAGTATGTGTACACATTTGGATTTGAATGTTCACAGACCGGTGTTTTTATTATCTGTATACACTAATATAAACTTCAATAGACTGTGTCATGCTGTACCCTAGACTAATAGTTTACTACGGTGTGATAGTGATGGAAGCAGTCCTTGATGCAGAGCCCAGGTTGCCCAAGACAAGAGTGACAAAAATAAAACACAGGTGTCAAATCTTATTCCTCATTTACCACAGACATGACATCTTTTTAGTGGAGACTTTTGTGTTGGGGTAAGTGGGAGTAAATCTGGAAAATGCCTCTCATGCAGCCGGCTAAATGCATCTGGATTTAGACTTTGGGGCACAGGGCCTTTGGATACAAAAGGGCTGAGCTGATCGCTTCCTGAAACTTTAGGAAGGATCCTGTTTTCAAAGGCACATTGTATAGAGCCATTCAAAATCTATTGTACATAGGGTCTCTAAAGATGTTAGATAGAAGTTAGAAACTGTCCAAAACATTACAAACCTTAAAATCAGAGGCTGGAAAGGTTATTGTTTTGAAAAGTTACATTACAAAAGGAGCATATATATGAATACCCAGGAGTTAGAGATGGGCTGAACACCCCTCGGTTTGGTTCATGCAAGAACTCTCAAACATTGCAAAAGTTTGGATCCGAACGGCAAACCCCATCGAAGTATTTGGGACTCAAACAGGGAAAATCAAAAGTCCCCATTTTGAAGTCTTATATGAAAGTTATTGGCCATATAAAGGATATGGGGGTCGTACTGCCCTGGGGGACATCAATGCAAAAGAAACATTTAAAAAAGATTGTTTTTAAAGGAGCAGTGATTTTAAAAATGCTTAAAGTGAAACAAAAAAAAATCACCAACAATTCCTTTAAATATAGTGCCTAGGGGGGTCCCCTTAGTCTGCCTTTAAAGTGGCACATCTGTATTATGTATAGAACCTGCTGCAGAAAACTGACATTTATAAAGAAAATAAAACAAAATTTAAATTGATTTTCCCTACAAGCTTATTTAATAAACAATGGCTTGGGGAGCCAGTCTGTATGATGAGGCCACATTTTAGTGAACTTGGAACAAGATTAGCAATTTTTTGGATACATTCTGCTCCACAGTGAGCAAGCCTTATGTGAAGAAGCCAAATTATTGTACATTTTTTTAATATAAAGTCTAGTGTCTCTTTCGCAGACTTTGGATATAAGTAACAGGTGTGGATAAATTGGGCTTTTGGTATTCTTGGTGCCTTCACCCCGTAACCTTCTAGAGGTACTCTTAATGAAAGCAACAATTGGCCTTGCTGTAAAAAAATTTAAATTTGACGCCCCTATCACGCAGTTGCGGAAAAATTGGGCTTTGGGTGTTGTTGGTACCTTCACCCTGTAACCTTCTGGAGCTACTCTTGGTGAAAGCAGGAATTGCCCCTTCTGTAAAAAAATTGAAATTTGACGCCCATGTCAAACAGGTGTATAAAAATTGAATTTGGGTGTTGGTGCCTTCACCCTGTAACCTTCTAGAGGTACTCTTGATGAAAGCAAGAATTTGCCTTGCTGTTAAAAATTGAAATTTGATGCCTGTCACAAAGTTGAGGAAAAATTGGTCCTTGGGTGTTAATTATGCCCATGAAGCCTATACCAAAAATTACTTCAAGATAAAGTCAACACCCACAAAGCTAGGCAGCCTAGACAGTCTTGCAGAGATTTGAGATCCCAAAAACTGTTAATCGGTGACATTGGCATCAGGGGCTTGATAGCAGCTGCTAATCCAGGACTGATTCGCTTTTAAAAAATAAGGGAGCTCATGCACCCAAAATTGTGGACGCATGAGAAGCAGAGACCTCGGGGTCACTGAGGATTGCAGTATCTGGAACTGCCTCCTCCCGGCCACATACTACTCCCAAGGTTTCTCAGGACTGAAAACCATCTCTTAAGGTTTGACATATGTCTTCCTCTGCTTCAATGCCTCCAAAAGTGCCAGAATCCTCCTCCTCCCTCTCCTCTTGTGTGTTTTGTGGCATCGCAAGAATGGTGTCTGCATAAAGCGGGTCTTGAGAGGAAAGAAAGTCCTCCTCTTCCTTCCGCTGCTCTGCCTTGAGTGCCCTGTCCTTAATGCTCCAGCAGGAACCCAACAGGGATTGTGTCACGGCTCACCATCCTTGTCACCTCCTCAAATGGTGACAGTACAGTGCATGCATCCTTTATCAGCAGCCATTGGCGTGTGGAAAAAAAAAGCAGAGGTGCCCTGAGCCTATCCTTGTGCCATACTATTGATGGCCCTGTGCTGCATGTGCAGCTGCTGCAACATTGCCAAAGTTGAGCTCCACCCAATGGGTATGTCACAAATCAGGCAGTTTAAGGGCAGGTGGAACTCCCACTGAATTTCAGCCATCCGAACACTGGCTGCGTATGACCCCCTCAAATGGCTACAGCTTCTTCTGGCCTGCCTTAGAAGATCTTGCAAACCTGAGTTCCTGTTTAAGAAATGCTGCACCACCAAATTGAGGACATGAGCCAGGCATGGCACTTGTCAACTTTCCCTGTTGAAGGATGGGACAGAAAGTTAGTGCCATTATCACACACCACCATTCCTGGCTAAATCTTTTGTGCTGTAAACCACCTGCTGGCCTGCCCATGCAGAGCTGAAAGAATCTCTGCTCCGGTGTGGTTCTTGTCCCCAAAACAGACCAGCTGAAGCACTGCATGGCATCTTTTAGCCTGACTTGTTGAACGGCCCCTTGAACACTTACCGGGTACTGGTGGTTCATAGGACAATCCAGCAGAGGAGGGCATGAAGAAGGAGGGGGTGAAGCTGACACATCTCGCATTATCACCACCAGCTATATGGAGACGTGGCAGCAAAACAAGTTCCAGCACTGAGCCCTGTCCTGCATCCTTCCTAGTTGCAAGCAGAGTTACCCAGTGAGCTGTGAACAAAATATAACATCCCTGATCATGCTGGCTGGACCACGAGCCAGCAGTAAGGTGGAACTTGTGGCTCATTGCCTTGCCCAACGATGCCAAAACATTGCTTTCCATGTAATGGTACAGAGCTGGAATGGCCTTATGTGAAAAGAAATGGCAACTGGGAACATGCCATTGTGGTACAGCGCACTCTGCAAATTCCTGGAAGGTGGCAGAATCCACCAGATCAAAAAGCAGGAATTGTAAAGCTAGCAATTTGGACAAGCTGGAATTAAGATGCTAGGTATGTGGGTGGCAGGGAGTGTATTTTTTTTGTGCTGCAGCAGCTGGGGCAGAGAGATTTGCCTGCTATAGTCTACAGCTGGTGGTGTGCTGCTGGCAGACGTGTTGCAAGGACCTGTGACATTCTTTTCTATACCATCATCCCTGTCAGTGGAGGCTGCTAAGGGGTCATGAGATGTTGCAAGGTTACACATGAGAGGTGAGGAGTGAGGAGGAGGAGAATTGTGTCCCTTGTGTGTGGCTTTCAGGTGCTCTTGCCAATGGGCTGAGTGGTGGGAGGTTTAATGCCTTGTCAAGCATGTGGTACCCAAATGTCTAGTGTTTTTGCCACGCTTGATCTGCTTGCAGCAGACATTGCAAATTGCAGCAGTGTGATCGGCTGCACATATGCTAAAAAAGGCCCACACAGCTGAGCTGTGTGAAGTCGGCTGGGAGATAACAGCTCCACAATCTGATGGAATAGGGTGGTTGCTCTCTACTCTTCCATGATGCCTGCCTCTGGAGGACATCCTGACTCTTTTGGGTAATTTCTCCCCCTCACTTTCCTCCTCTGCTCTATACGGCACCCAAATTGTGTCAGTGACCTCATCATCAGCATCCCCTTCATCCTCATCATCACTGGAGCCAACTTGGCAATACACTGCAGCTGGGGGAACATGACTTCCAATTTGTTGTTTATCAGTGTTCTCCCTTCTCTGTAGGCTCATGTTAGTCCCTTCCTCTACCTCAGAACCAAAATCTGATTCAAGTAATGTCCGTGCATCCTCAAGAAGCAAGTGGCTGACGCTGTGTTTACATAATTCAGCTGACTCCTCCATTCATGATGCTGGGGCTATGGCAGGAGTAGCTGTGGACAAGGAGGCAGAATAAGTCACTCTGGCAGCTGTGATGCACTAGTACCAGCTTGGGTCATAGAGGATGTTGAGGATGAGCATGGTTTACTAAGCCACCTCCTCTACATGCTGTACATGCTGTGGCTGGACAGCATAGGCAACATCACTAAACAAAGACAAAGGTGCCCTGCCTGAGGACGGACCACATCCACCTTTGCCTGTGAACACAGACGCTGCTAGCCTCCTCATAGTGGCATGGGGACATCTGCCAGTGGTCAGTTGCAAGGCTTCGTCCAATGAGGGCCCTAGAATGCACTGTGAAGCACACAGTGCATTGTGGGGTGCTTGGTGGGTGAACATCACGCTGAGCTATCTGCAAATTCAGGTGTTCACCAAACGGGCAAACAGGCAAAGTTCGGGCCAAACTTTTGCTCGGCTCGAACTGATCATCAATCCCTACCAGGAGTTGGTAACCGTAACCCTTTCCTTGCCCCCCTTGGCAGTCTATTACACAGAATTCACTAATACATACACAGTGCAATACTATAACCTATACTTATAAACCATAATATAATAACTATAACTATAATGTAGTGTGCACACCACAAATAGGCACCTACCTACATCTTCTGAAATACCTATTTATTGCAGATTTTGTTTCTATGATACAAAATGCTGCTGAGTTTCTCATATATTTCTGTAGCTCTTAAAGTCACGTTTGCACACTGCAGCATGGGCACCTGGTGAATAAATAGAGGTTAAAGTGTTACTAAACCCACA
Source organism: Glandirana rugosa (assembly GCA_018402905.1). Lineage (NCBI taxonomy): Eukaryota > Metazoa > Chordata > Amphibia > Anura > Ranidae > Glandirana > Glandirana rugosa. Next base: position 946,843 of record BLSH010192056.1, on the reverse strand, counting down.
ACAGTCTGTATATGCAGTAAAGCATGCTTGTTATACTCACTGTGGACCATACGCGGCTAATCCTCCGCATTGTGTAAAAAGGCTGTTTGATCTTGTCTTTTCTGATCCTCCCCTTCTTTTAGAGTCTACAATCCATCTGCTAATAGAACACAGCCTTGGAGGCACTCTGCACATGCTCAGTTCGGTTTGTATTGCTAAAGATTTTTTTTTCTTTGGGAGGGTGCATGTGATCAGTACAGTTCCAATCAGCACTGTCTAAAAAGAGGGTCAGGGGTCATGCATTCTCATAGGACAGCCATAGGAGAATGAAAACTCCTCTGACAAGCTTTAACCAGTGCTCGGCCAGACACTGATAGAAGTCATTAGACTGCTATATGCTGCTGATGAGAAAATGTATTTAGCAGTTTATATTTACTAAATAATTGCATTTCCATGTTCCGTGTACTGTGGGAGACCAGATATAGTGAATGCAGGGTCCTGGGTTTAGTAACACTTTAACACTGTCCAGCACAGCTGATGGCCAGGAATTGGGGAGCAGGTGGGTACTTCATTTGATGTCTATGTGAGGAACTTAATAAATAGGAGAGGGTGGGAGACCCTCCTGGAGATTTTTGTTAAAACATGAACTTGTGCTTTAATATACATGTAGCTTTAATATTAACTTTAGCTGTCACATACTGTATATAGGTAAGGACAATAGCACAGGACAGGAAAAGTTTTCCCCTTTTCCTCCTATGCCTTGATATATGACCCATGTTTCTCTCTACACTGGACTCTTGCGCTGTGTTAATTTCAGTTTTTTCTTTTCAGTTAATTTCATGAACAACACAGTTAAGTTTACAGATCTGTTCAACTCAACAGGCAAGGAACTAAAAGTACAGATGCATTTTAGAGTTTGTAATACATCAAAGTGGTATGCCACAAGGGAGCAAAACAAAATAACACAAAGACCCAAAATCATAAACTTCCCATGAGATTCAGGTCTGCTGGGAACTCTTAATACATTCATTGCAGAAATGCATTAATTACAAAGATATTTTCATACTCAGGACTCAGATCTGTAGACATAAATTTAAAATATGCACGTATTACGAAAACGCAGAATTAATATTTATTAAAACATTAAGAAAATCATTACATCAAGGAACACTTTTTCACATTATGTCCCCTTTGAAATGATAAAACTACATGAATGAACTAGAACTATCTCTCAGTTAATTTGTTGAAAATGTGTCAGATTGGACTTCAGGTAATCTAAGCTCTTTGTTTCAATGAGTAGAGATTTTCAGACCTATACTGCAAATAGTCCCATCTGGCCAGGAGTTTGGCTTGGAATAGATCCAGCTCCAGAAAAAGTTTGGGTATTTGAGAGGGACCTAGAATTCTGTCTCTTTTGGTCAATGGAGCTTGTCCTGGGAAAGTGAGGGTGAGCAGCCTGGTCACCATTCCAGACCAGGTTTTGCACCTAGTGCTGCAAAAAATAGGAAGTCGTGTTTTTTTTATAGAGGTGCTCATTTCTGTTACGATAGTTTTTATTTTTTTTATAAACATCAGAAGATGGAGCAGCAAACAATCCTTGCCATGCTGAAATAATTCAGTAATACAGGTACATAAGAAACAAAAGGGAAGGGAAGTGGGGGAGGGGGAGGAAAGAGAGAGAAATGTTATCAAGGCTTTGCGAATAAGGCATGTGTACTTTGGTGGCCGATATAGGCACAAGAGCAAACATGAGGACCAAACATTAAGTAAGTGGTTGAATAAAGGAAACCCACAAGGCCTCTGCGGGTGGAAGAGGGTGCCCTCCTCGGGGTACAGGTCTGTCCACTATACACCCATAATCCTAAAAGCTTTGAACAACAATATCCAAAAACCTTTATGATAAAGGGTGCTCCTTTCTGTGATGAAAATAGAGAGGCAGGGAGAAGGTAAGAGAGTTTGTCTGTGAGCAAACCAGTGGAGAGTTGCTTTTCTATAATCCTGCATACACCCCCTGCATATGTATGAATGTGGGCTGCAAAGCCCTAGAAACAGACTGGTAAGTGCATCACTCTTTGGTATGTACTTTTTTTTTTACAGTATTATGTTGAGGTATCAGAAAAATAATCAGACAAACAGTAATGTTCTTCTTGCAGTTTACTGTATGAATGCATGGAGAACAGAATATAAAAATGAATCACTAGTAATAAACAGTACAGTATTATTATTATTATTATACAGGATTTATATAGCGCCAGCAGTTTGCGCAGCGCTTTACAAAAATGAAGGCAGACAGTACAGTTACATCACAATTTGGCACAAGAGGAATCAGAGGGCCCTGCTCGTTAGAGCTTACAATCTAAGAGGGAGGGTCAGTTGATACAAAAGGTAAAAGCTGTGGGGGATGAGCTGATGTAGAAAGAAAGTATTAGGTAGAAGCAGGATAGGATTCTTTAAAGAGAAAGGTTTTCAGGGATCGTCTAAAGATGGATAGATTAGAAGACAGTCGGACTGATTGGGGTAGGGAGTTCCAAAGGATCGGAGAAGCTTGGAGGCGAGCATGGGAGGAGGTGACAAGTGAGCTAGAGAGCAGGAGGTCTTGAGAGGACCGAAGAGGGCGGCATGGTTGGTATTTTGAGACTAGGTTAGAGATGTAGCTGGGGGCAGAGTTGTGGATGGCTTTGTAGGTTATTGTTAGTACTTTGAATTTTATACGTTGGGTGAGTGGAAGCCAGTGGAGAGATTTGCAGAGAGGGGTGGAGGACATTGAGCGGTTGGCAAGGTAGATAAGTCTTGCAGCAGCATTCATTATTGACTGAGGGGGAGATAATGTATGCAAAGGTAATCCAATGAGGAGAGACTTGCAGTAGTCGAGGCGAGAGATAACCAGAGAGTGAATTAGAAGCTTGGTGGTCTCATTGGTTAAAAAGGGGCGTATTCTAGCGATGTTGCGTAGGCTGAGCCGGCATGATTTGGACAGGGATTGAATGTGGTCTTGAAAGGACAGTTCAGAGTCTAGGGTTACCCCTAGCACCCTGGCATGTGGGGACGCACTAATAGTTGTGCCATTGACCTTAACAAAGAAGTCAAGGGAAGGGGCACGTGGGGGAGGAAATATAATGAGCTCAGTTTTAGATAGATTCAGTTTTTACACTACAGTTAACCTCTCCTCTTCTGGAGTTTCCCGCTGGTGCTCCCCACTCCTCCATCCCTGCATGTGCCTCCATAGCAAGCTATGTACTATGGGAGCACATGTGTGGGTGCACTTCTGAGTCGGGCTGTGTGTATCCATAGATGCACACAGTGCTGCTCAGCCATGCTCCCAATCCCTCCTCACAGAATTTTATTGACAGAAGCAGGAGCCAATGGCTCCCAGAGCTATCAGTACAGACTGTGAGAGCAGGGAGAGGGTAGAGAAGAGCTGCAGCGGAGCACAGCACTGAAGCAATAGAGGACTCACGGAAGTGTTTAGGGAGGGGGTGGCGGGAACAGAAACTGGAAGTTTTTTTTGCTTTAATACATAGAATGCATTAAGGTATAAAACATTTAGAGTTTGGAACCACTGTAAGTCTAGTGCAAACACAGTTACATGCAGCTTGTTTGGGAGTAACGAAAGATCGTTTTATCTTTTCTGCTGTGAACTATGCACTGGGTTACAGTGCCACATTTGTGAGTACCATTTGTTACTTTTAATAAAGCTTTTATTTTAATACGGAGAGCACTAGATTTTTCTATATTATTTTATATGATGCCAATGAATTATACGGGTGGATTTGGTGCTCAAGATTGAATGTGTCCTGCACCCTTTGGAGGCTATATCGGTGACGATCTTCACATTGCCTTTTGGATATTCCGGAATTGTGAATGTATGCTTCTGTTGGCTCCTGTAATAAGAGCCAGAATTTGGAGGTGAGCTGCTAGTATTTAAGGTGGCGGTGGACTGGCACTGAAGCACTTTGGATACTTACGTATTTTATTGGCACATTGACACGGGCTGTCTTTTATTAAAGACTTTTATTAAAGACTTTGATAATAGCGCTGCACTCATTTATATTATTTGTACCTTTGTAGGATTTGATTGAATTTGCCTTTAAGTGTTCAGCTGCTATAATTGCCATATATGTGAGCGCTGATTGATTTAGGTTATTTAATAATTAAGTACATTAAGGGCGCATGGGAGCCGCCCCCCCTATCCTCGCCACCCCCTATGCTAAATGGATAGATTCCTGCATAGCATGAATCTATCCATGACTGCCGCAGCCACCCCCTATTCATGAGTCCAAACCCTTTCAGGACACCGGCCGCATGAATTACAGTGGCGGGGGGGGTTCTTTGCAGCACCTGATTAGAGCCATAGGCTCTAATAGGCTGCAAAATAGAGTGGCTCGAAGCGCAGGGCATTGCGCTCAGTGCCCACTCACGTGTGTAGGAAAAGCAAATGAATATTGGCTTTTCTAACACTGAAACCAACACCAATCATGAAGCGCGGATCGGTTACCCATTTCCCAATTGGCTGAGAAGTCAGGCAATCCTATTGGATGCATTGGAGGAGGAGAGGGATGCATTGTGATCCACACCACGGAGGAGAAGGAAAGCTAACGCTCGCCAGACAACGCTGCCCGCCTGATTCCTAGATGGGGTAAGTGCGGGGCTTTGATGTCCTGACTGCCCTCCCGGGGGGGGGGGGGGGTCAGGCTGTTTGCTGCCCACCCAAAAGAAAAAAAATACTTGAAATGTAAATGTGTATTGTTTGATATCCCGAAGCAATCTGAGGTTGCTCAACCCTAGGTTCACATATATGCGGCTGCGGTTGATGCGTTTTTCCGGTGTGTTTTGCAGTGTGTTCTAGAACACAGGAACTAGAACAAGAGTTTTATAGTATGTTAATGTTTGCATTATTCTTCCATGGTATCCCCCTTTCTTCTCTTTAAGGTATACCTGCACAGAATCTTTACCTAATTGTGTAACTATTGAAATCATAGACTTCAATGGCGAGTATCATGTTACCCATTCATTGTCTGTTTATTTGCCTTTAATAATTTTGTCCCTACCTTACTTCATAGCAAGGGGATTCTCTATGTAGTTATCCTCACCTTCTTCTTCACAGTTTCGTAAAGAAATAGAAAAAATATTTAAAAAGCATTGGCATATATTGCTAGGAGACAGCAATTTAAAAAACCTACTACCCCCTGTACCGAAATTCATTTATAGAAGGACAGCAAACCTCAGGGACCACATTGTACACAATGTACCCAGACCCCCAGTGAAACCAAAGATGTTTGGAGATCTCAAGGGCTTTTACTATTGTGGCAAATGTACAGCCTGTGAGGTGGTCAAAAGGAGGGGTAGAAAAGTTACCAGCTTCCACTCCACGGCCACACAAAAGAAATACGACATTAGGAAACTCATAACGTGTCATAGTACACACGTCACATATTTAGTAACATGTTCATGCAATAAGCAATATATAGGCCGCACCACCCGTAAATTGGCAATTAGGATGAGAGAGCATGTGTATAACATCAAAAAGGGGTTCAAGAATCATAGCCTCTCTAACCATTTTAGGATCCATCATAATAGGGACCCCAGCCAACTAACATTCTGCGGCATAGATAAAATAGAACCCCATTGGAGGGGATCTAACATGAGGAAAGTGGTGTCCCAGAACGAAACAAGATGGATACATGAGATGGGGACACTGCACCCTCATGGAATGAACATCGAAATAGATCTTAATTGTTTCCTGACCAATTACTAGATTGTAAATGTATGTGGTGTATGGGGGTTTTGAACCTGCGTAAAAAAACACACACTGCCCACTTTGCAGAGTAGTTCTACACACAATTTCTTTTATATCTCTATTCTTTTATATCTTTATTTTTATGAGAATGTATATGTATTTTTATTTTTATTTTAATTTTTATTTTTATTTTTAATTTTATTTTATTTTATTTTTACTTTTATTTTTACTTATATTTATTTTTATTTTTATTATTATTTTTATTTTTTATTATTTCATTTTCTTTTTATTTTTATTTTAATTTCTCTTATTCAAACATTTTAAAATAATTTAAGTATCATTTAATACATTTTACCATATACTAGGATACTTATGTATTATGGATATTAATATATTAAAGATTTTGGATTTTAACATTTAAGGAAAGTGGAAAGGCCGTTTAGAGCATTGCATTAAGAATATGCATCCAGAAGGGGGAAGCTCCCACGCAAAACATACATGATTGAATAAATAGGATATGATGTCATCTGATATGGGAGATAAATGGCGGTGGTACGCACGCTGCGTTCCAACTCTGAAGACGTTGCGGAAGTGACGAAATGCGTCAGTGGAACGCAGGGTGCGCAGGGCCACATCCCGTTGGTACGCAAGCCGACACTGCAGAGTCGCGGCGACCACGGGAGATTGTACATTTACTGTGCATCTGCTTTTTGGCCGAATAAAACCCTTTTTCAAAGAGGCGCGCAATGAGAGTTCTCCTTTTTCTTTATATAACACACCTGGGAATGAGAGTGGTGGAACCCTAAAAGTGAACGGTGACCACAGCCGAGCGGACGTATACCCACGGTCGGGTGAGAGACCATAAGCGTGCATTGACTCCTAAGTCGTACGGCTGTGGGAGTCAACTGGGTCTGGTAAGTGCGGAACCTTATCCATTCACAGGGGAGCACTAGCACTTTTGAAGACACTTTTTGGAAAGTTTTATATCAACATCACATCACTCAGAGCACTGGAAGGCACCTTTAATATTGGACTAATTATTGCACTTTAAGGTGGAGACCCCAATGGGGTGTTTAAGGACTCGATCTTGATCACTATTTACATCATATATGTGATGATTTATGGCGGCATTGCACAGTTGAAAAATCAATTACAGTTTATAGAATTTATTATTGTGTACAGGATTTGCACTGATTGCACCTCACTTTGTTATATCAAGTTTTGTATCAATTATTGGTGTAAATGCACAGAAAAAATTGAACCATTGTTTACAGAACTCAATTTGTTGCATACAGAATTGCATTGATTGCACATGTCACTATAGCATTATTGTGCGCTTTATTTTTTGGTAGAAATCTTTGCTGATGATTACAGGATCCTCACTAATCAGGAGAACCTGACAGCATAGCAAGCGCTGTTCCCTGGCATATATATATTTTCAAACTCTTTACCAAGTTAAAGAAGTTTAACAGCAGCTGCTAGGTAACAATTTAAAAACTAGTAGACCGTGGCGTGGGCACCTTTTCATATTTAATAATACATTTTAAATAGTTGCTAATAAATGGAAACAGCCTCATAGAAAGTGGTTAGTGATGTTAGGGCCCCAGCTCCATTTTTCATTTAATGGTTTCATTTAATGTTATTAGTCAGCCTCAAGCACTTTGTGTGTTAGCGCGGTTCATCAAGTTTTTTTACTATTTGTTCACATTGTGAATCATCCACCAGCAGCTTTACACTCACACACATTCAAATGTATTTACTACCTTTCTGTTGCGCAGTTTTTTTATCACCTTCATAAACTTTCAGAGTTGTTGAGCAAAAAGTGATTGAAATGAATTATAGTGACACAAATGTCAGACACGGACGACAAAAGATAACACGGGTTTTAAACCCCAAACCAAAAAAGTAATATATTGCAGCTTACCAATCATTAGATGTGGTGGCTGCATTCGTTTTCTTATTTTTTAGTCTTTTTTTCCCTCTGTTTTCACCTGGTGATCTGGCTGGTAACACATCTCCTGTATAAGAGTGCCTCCATTCCTGATGGAGGAACAAAAGAGACACCTTCGAACAGCAGCATTTTCAGTCTGGGGGGAGAGTAATATTAGACGTGCTTGCAAATTTAGATAAACTGACAAATTGAAGCCAAACTCCAACTCATGCTTTTTAAGCAGTCACAGCAAAAGTTTTGTTCCTTTTGATGTACTGCCTGGATTATCAGATGAGAATAAAAGAAAGAAATCCTAAAAAAGAGAACAAATGCAGCCACCACATCTAAGAACTGGTAAGCTGCAATATAATAAATGTTTGCTTTTGGGTTTAATACCACTTTGACCCTTCTCTACTGTACCAAAATGAACACAGAACTTTCTAATGGCTCGTACACACGGGACGACGATCGTGCGCACGATCGTGTTGAATCGTACGTTGACGGTCGTATGTAGCCCACTGACATGCACACAACGGTCGTACATACAACTTGCGGCCGGCCGAACGTGATGACGCGAACGAGCGTATAATGAGGAAGTAGAGTCACCTTTTGGGCTTCTTTCTAATTTCATGTTAGTTGAAAGTGGACTTGGCGCATGCGTGTTTAGCACAATACAACTTTGTTGAACACAGCTGCTCTACACACGACTCAACGGTCGTATGCGAGCTTGTTGACACGACCAAGTTTTCTAGTCTGCACATACAACTCCCACGAACGACCGTCGTACGTTCAACTGTTGAAAGCGCCGCCACAGACGATCGATTCTGCATGCAACGGTCGTGAGTACAACGTGTTGAACACGATCGTCGTCCCGTGTGTACGAGGCTTAAAGCTACTTGTACAGGATGCTAATATCTCCAGTCAGTGATCCAAAACTGTTTCAAGCTTAAAGGGTAACTCCACTTTCATAGAAAAAAATAGCAAATAAAAAAAATAATATAGCATGTACACTTTTCCACAAAATGCAATGCAACATGGAAACCTGGAGACATCATGTACACAGATGGTGTACAGAATGAGCCCCCAGAAATTCATGTCACGTTTAAAGGGATTCAGACCCTGCCACTTTACTCACAATCCTGCAAATGCAGCAGCTGACTGATAGCCATAGGTGTGCGCAGCCTATTACATTAGGGTGTGCCCTACAAAGTGCAAACAAACATAAGAGTGTGTGTGTATATATGTCAGAAGGGCAGAGGATGGTGTCAGTAGGGCAGAGATAGGTGTCAGCAGTTTATTTATTTATTTATTTATTTTTTACAATTTCGTTTTTTTAATTATTTTTTACAATATTATATTTTATTATTTATGTTTTACAATTTTATTTAGGAGCCCTGCTGGGGGGCTTTGGTGAAATATCAGGGGTCTAAACAGAGAAAGAGAAATAGACTGAGGACAGAGATTCCCCAGTCCCTTTCTCTGCAGCCAGGCAACAGGGGGAATTTGCACAGTACAGGGTGATTAAGGTGTGCCCAGGCACACCTTCCACCCTATGTGCACATGCCTATGCTGATAGTTATAAAATCTCTCCCATTCGCATTCATTTTGCACATGAACCCAGGCAAAAAAGCAGCTATTCCTTCAGAAACACAAAAGGTAGGAATAGGCAACTTTGTTAAATACCTACAATGTACATAGATCACTCTATCTCTATCTTTTTTCTTTGCTTAATAATAGTGGAGTTAGTCTTCAAAAGTATATCTAGCCAATTTTTTTAAGCAGTATTAAGCCCAAAAATAAACATTTATTATATTGAAGCTAACCAGTTCTTGGATGTGATGGTTGCATTCGTTTTTTTTTTTTTTTAATGTTATTTTACTTTATTTTATTTCCTTCATTTTCACTTGGTCATCTGGCCATTAAGTCTGTTGTTTTTCAACAGAACCATCTATTCTGCAGATGTAGCAGTTGGAGGGATGAGACAAACCACTTACTGCTGACAGAGTGCTTACAATGATCAGCTTTTCATTTATATAAAACCTTTATCCCCAAAAAAATATGTTTGCTGTAACTGCTTATAAAGTGTTAGCTGGAGCGAAATCTGCTAGTACATCTAATACTCCCCTCCCCCCAGACTGACAATGCTGTTGTCCAAAGGGGCATCTATTGTGCCTTTATATAGAGTGGGAACACTCTAAATCAGGAGGTGCTTGGCTTTCTCAATTCCATACTTTCTAAATAACTGGAAAAACAAGCTTTAGCAAACATTTTCAGACCCTGAGCTCTGCATACTTATTCTAGGTCAGTGACATTGAAGCCACAATCTCAGCATGACCATCGGGCAGCTACTATTTTCAGGAAACGAGCACTGATGGCAGCCTTCACATTTCCCCAAAGAAAGACATTTCTCCCCAATACATAGCGTATGCTCAAAATGTTAGCTTCAATGCTGTGTATTAATATATTTGTAAAAGCTCTGTTAGTAGACTTTTACGAGTAGTATATACCTGTATAGTATGTTTCCTTTGTGGGATCACATATAAAAGCCTGTTAGACATACAATATATTACCAAAAGTATTGGGACACTTGCCTTTAAACGCACATGGACTTTATTGGCATCCCAGCTTTAATCCGTAGGGTTCAATATTGAGTTAGCTGACCCTTTGCAGCTACAACAGCTTAAACTCTTCTGGGAAGGCTGTCCACAAGATTTAGGAATGTTTGACCATTCTTCCAGAAGCACATTTGTGAGGTCAGGCACTGATGTTGGATGAGAAGGCTTGGCTGCAGTCTCCGCTCTAATTCATCCCAAAGGTGTCCTATCTGGTTGAGGTCAGAACTCTGTGCAGGCCAGTGAAGTTCCTCCACCCCAAACTCGCTCATCCTTTATGGACATTGTTTGGTTACAGCATTACACAACCGCGCTATTGTCAGTTAAAGCGATGCAGTGCCATATTGCAAAAAATGCTCTGGCCAGGAAGTGGATAAATCCTTCCGAGGCTGAAGTGGTTACAGCAGAACTTCACTCTCCAGAAGATTTTACCCCCTTCATGACCAGAGCATTATTTCCTATTTAGCACTGTGCTACTTTAACTTGCAATTGCACGGTTATGCAACACTGTACACAAAGGACATTAACCACTTGACAACTGGGCACTTAAACCCCCTTCCTAACCAGACCAATTTTCAGCTTTCAGCGCTATCACACTTTGAATGACAATTACTCAGTCATACTACACTGTACCCAAATGAAATTTTCGTCCTTTTTTTCACACAAATAGAGCTTTCTTTTGGTGGTATTTAATCACCACTGGGGTGTTTATTTTTTGAGCAATAAATGGAAAAATACCGAACATTTTGTAAAAAAATGCATTTTTCTTTATTTCTGTTATAACATTTTGCAAATTAGTAATTTTTCTTCGTAAATTTTGGCCAAAATTTATACTGCTATATGTCTTTGGTAAAAATAACCCAAATTAGTGTATATTATTTGGTCTTTGTGAAAGTTATAGAGTCTACAATCTATGGTGCCAATCACTGAAAATTTATCACACCTGATGCACCAATTACAGGAAACACATGTCACAACGTATTGGCACGTTAACGTTCAATTTCATCGTGTCACGATTTATCCT
>BLSH010192056.1:921229-933411 GCA_018402905.1 Glandirana rugosa | reverse complement strand
TGGGTGGGCATGTATGACTGGTGTATGGGTGATCAGGGGGTCCCTGCCTGTCACATAGCGGTGCTGTGGGCACTTCAGATCCTGCCCACAGCACCGCTGCATCTCCTCTCTCCCCCCTCTCCCCCCTCCCCTGTCACACTGCACCGATCTGTGCGGAGAGGGGGGAGACAAACCGACACTTCCGCCGGCTTGTTTACATGTGATGCTCCGTCATTTGACGGAGCGATCACATGGTAAACGGCCGCTCCAAGCGGCCATTTACCGGGATCCGTGATGCGCCAGGTCTCATAGACCCGGCGGTCACGGATGCTCCCAGGTGCGCGCCCCAGGGGGCGCGCGGGAGCGCGATTGTGGGAGGACGTTATATAACGTCCTCCCACAACAATGGGTGCCACTTGCCGACGTGTATCTACGATACACGGTCGGCAAGTGGTTAAATGAAAAAAGACAAATTTTGAAAAATAAAAAAAAACAATATTTTTAACTTTCCGCTTTAAAACACATTAAAAAAAAAATTAAAAATCTAATTTTTATCATGAATTTAGGGAAAAATGTATTTCTCTACATGTCTTTGGTAAATAAATCTAAATAAGTATATTATTTGGATTGCATGAAAGTTATAGCGTCTGGTAAAGGTACTGGAATTTTAATTAATTATTTTTTTGTACTGGTAATAGCGGTGATCAGTGACTTATAGTGGGACTGTGATAGTGTGGCGGACAATCTGACACTAGCTGATGATGGCTGGGGGGTACAGTAACTGACTAACTGACACTGATGACACTAATACTGTGATCAGCGCTAACACTATACACCGTCACTGTACTAATGACACTGGCTGGGAAGGGGTTAACATCTAAGGTTGATCAAGGGGTTAAATGTGTACCTAACAATGTTTACTGTGTGTTATATGATGCTTTTACTAAGCGATCTTGCTGTTTTTTTCCCTTTGCAGGGAATAAAAAACCTGCAAGATTGCCTGTCAGTGTTCGGAGCTCTGTGTTGTTTACAACATAGAGCTCCCTTCCCTGAATGATGGGTGCGGGGTGCCAGCGATCAATCATTGTAGCTCAGATGTACTGTAGCTCCGCCTTAAGGTCACTTTGTGGTAAAGGCAAGGTTGCAATATTAGCGTATATTAATTGTAATACTCTATATACAGCATGTATGTGTCAAATTCAAGCAGTTTATATACATAAACAAAGTGTCCATATACACAGTGATCAAGTGCTCCTGTCCTTTTGCAATCCATTCAGTAAAGTCCATAAAATGCTCTCATACAGGTGTTTCCGTGTGTTCTTCAAATCAAACGCCAAACAATACACTGGTGATATTGAGTTGTAGTAATTCTCCACCGCCAAAACAGAGAACTCACCAGAAACACATAACTACCTGCTACAGGTAAGTCATTCTGCGCTTGTTTTTATAGGATTCTATTGGCACCATCAACTTCCAGGATAAAACACTCTGCTTCTCCTTTATGTTCCTTTCACAGAAAAACTCATGCCATATGGAGAAGGGAATAAGAGGAAATGGCCATAGCATAAAAACCTTTTTAAAATGCTTTATTTTAAAATCACTCAAATTACTCACAATGTACAGGACAACGCTTCTCCTAGCACTAAGGTATAGGTGCATGGGTGTTTAGCAGTACTCAGGTACCTGCTCTATGGATCGCATACTGAGCAGTCCCTTCCTGCTCCCCCAAGTGTGTACAGTGTCACTTCCTGGCCTACCTTAACACAGTGTTTCGTCTTCCTGACATTCTCAAGAGGTGTGTCCTCTTGAGAATGCCACTTCTTGAGAACACACCTCTTGAGAACATCAGAATATAATGATTTCAGTAGACAGGTTCTCCCTGTGTACTCCCAAGGTAGGTCTTCAGTATCACCCCTCTTATATTCCTGTAAGAGTTTGTGGCTGAGCAGGCCAACCCAGCATCACTGGGATCCTGATGAGCAGGCTAGGCCTTCAGTAGGACAGCCAGAAAGGCAGGCAGCCCTCCCTGGCTGGGAACTTCTCCTCCTGGATAAGAGCCCAGGCCTCTGGGTTCCAGACTATTAATACACTCCTCGACCACCATCTGGACACCTCTCCAGGGATTGGTTGGGGCTGCATAAATATTCAGGCTGCCTATGTGATTCGTCCACTCACTATGTTCTGGAAAGTTCCAGAAATGGGGGAAGCAGCCAGACTAGCAGCCTGCAAAATCCAGAGCAGCCTAAAGCAATCAATTATGCTCTGCTGACAGGAGAGACAACAATTAAATTTGCCTTACCAGAAAACCTAGCAGGAGGGTGCTACACATACAAAATATTACACATATACATACAACACATGCACACGCTACCTAAACTTTCTAGCAGATGACAGGGAAAAATGGTCAGCGTGCAATAGAAATATGCTAAAAGGGATGCTGACCTTTTATTTGGAAACTTTGGGTAGACATTCCCACATGGGTGTGTCCCTTTCTGCCTTAGTTCGTATATGAGAACATTTCCCAACTGCAATCGTACCTTGAAATATTCTGCATAGAACTTACCTACCTTTCCATTTACATTGGTAAAAATATCCTTAACCACTCCAGGTCCGCGCTATTGCCGAAGTACGGCTCCAGCGCGGACCTGATATGCCCGGAGGACGTCCATGGACGTCCTCCACTGCGCATGCTCTAGGCGCGCCCCCTGGCGGCGGCGCACGCGCGCCGCACGCTGCGCGAGCGTGCCCGCAGGCCGGGCGGACTCGATGTCCGCCCGAGACCCGCCGATCACTTTTAGGAGCCTCAGAACGGGGAACCGCCGTTGTAAACACGGCGGTTCCCCGTTCTGTGACAGGGGACATAGCAGATCTACTGATCCCTGTCACTGGGATCAGTTAGATCTGTTATGTCCCGGCCAGCCCCGCCCCCCCACAGTTAGAACACACCCAGGGAACATATTTAACCCCTTCACTGCCCCCTGCTGGTTAACCCCTTCACTGCCAATGACATTTATACAGTAATCAGTGGACATTTAAATTTCTGATCGCTGAATAAATGTCATTGGTCCCAAAAAAGTGTAAAAAATGTTCCGACATGTCCGCCCCAATATTGCAGTCCCGATAAAAATCGCAGATCGCCGCCATTACTAGTAAAAAAAAATAAATAAATAAAAACGCCATAAATCAATTCCCAGTTTGTAGACGCGATAACTTTTGCGCAAACCAATCAATATACGCCGATTGCGATTTTTTTTTTAACAAAAATATGTAGAAGAACATATGTCGGCCAAAACTGATGAATAATTTTTTTAATGGATTTGTACTTTAGCAAAAAGTAAAAAATATTGTTCTTTTTTGCAAAATTGTCGCTCATTTTTTGTTTATAGCGGCGATCAGAAATGACGCAGAGGGGATCAAATACCACCAAAAGAAAGCTCTATTTGTGGGGAAAAAAGGACGCAAATTTTATTTGGGTACAACGTCGCACGACCGCGCAATTGTCATTCAAAATGCGACAGCGCTGAAAGCCAAAAATTGGTCTGGGCAGGAGGGGGGTTTAAGTGCCCGGTAAGGAAGGGGTTAAATAATGTCATTACCAAATGCAAAGCAACAACTGTATTAACAATGGGATCAAGAAGAAATAAGCACATTTATAATCCTCTTAAAGCAGATGTTTATATATTTGCATATGGACATCTGATCACCTACAGAACAAAAACTATAAGTACACCTAGCTATCAATATGGAATAAAGTTGGAACATGTGTACTGTATTTCTATTCATGTATATTGTATTTTAGGTGAGCAATAGACATACAGTTGTTAGGTGATCAGGCCTCTTGAACAATCATTGAATAAAACATACATGATTATTATGACCAAGCTTGCATGCTTATGAACTGAAAGAAATATATCTTGGAACAACAATAGTCCAGAAAAATCAAGTCTTGGGTGATTAGCTTAGGCAGCGGTTTGGGAGTGTCCCAGACTCAAATATTTTTGTTTCCTGCTCTAACTGTTATTGACTTAGGTGCAATAAATCTCTCTCCTAATTGGAAAGAGGCTCTAAAGTCTTTTTAGGGTAGGTGGGCGACATTCCCTCCAAATTCCCCTCCTCATTGGGCACCAAGTGTGGGTCACATGGAAGGCCTACCCTCGGTGGGTTCCTCTGGGCTAAGCTAGGCACCTGTAATAGGGTCACTTTCCATTACACATGGGGTACCTTTGCTCTGTGCCATTTCCATCATTGCCTAGGACAAGGCTGAGGCCTCCATGGGGATATACAGTTGTACTCATAAGTTTACATACCCTGGCAGAATTTATGATTTCTTGGCCATTTTTCAGAGAATATGAATGATAACACAAAAACATTTCTTTCACTCATGGTTAGTGTTTGGCTGAAGCCATTTATTATCAATCAACTGTGTTTACTCTTTTTAAATCATAATGACAACAGAAACTACCCAAATGACCCTGATCAAAAGTTTACATACCCTGGTGATTTTGGCCTGATAACATGCTCACAAGTTGACACAAACGGGTTTGAATGGCCTTTATAGGTAACCATCCTCACCTGTGATCTGTTTGCTTGTGATTAGTGTGTGTATAAAAGGTCAATGAGTTTCTGGACTCCTGACAGACCCTTGCATCCTTCATCCAGTGCTGCACTAACATTTCTTGATTCTGAGTGAAGGTATAAAGCAAAATAATTGTTAAAGAATCTGTGGGAAAAGGTAGTTGAACTGTATAAAACAGGAAAGGGATATAAAAAGATAACCAAGGAATTGAGAATGGCAATCAGCAGTGTTTAAACTCTAATCAAGAAGTGGAAAATGAGGGGTTCTATTGAAACCAAACCACGGTCAAGTAGACAAACTCAAAATTTCAGCCACAACTGGGCTTTTTGTCAACAGGAATGGGCAGCTTTACCATCTGAGAAGATAAAGAGCCTCATCCACAAATACCACAAACAAATTCAAACTGCCATTGATATTAAAGGGGACGATACACGATATTAAGTTACATTTTGGTCTCATCCCTCCAAATGACTTTTGTGCCAGAAGGTTTGAGGCTTGTCTCTGTGCTGTTTGGAGTATTGAAAGTGGGACACTTTGTCGCATTTGCGTAATAATGGCTTTCTTCTGGCGACTCGACCATGCAGCCCAACTTTCTTCAAGTGCCTCCTTATTGTGCATCTTGAAACAGCCACACCACATGTTTTGGCTTGAAGTCTTTTGTGGTATTTATGGATGAGGCTCTTTATCTTCTAAGATGCTAAAGCTGCCCATTCCTCTTGACCAAAAGCCCAGTTGTGGCTGAAATTTTGAGTTGGTCTACTTGACCGTGGTTTGGTTTCAACAGAACCCCTCATTTTCCACTTCTTGATTAGAGTTTGAACACTGCTGTTTGGCATTCTCAATTCCTCGGATATCTTTTTATATCCCTTACCTGTTTTATACAGTTCAACTACCTTTTCCCGCAGATCCTTTGACAATTCTTTGCTTTCCCCATGACTCAGAATCCAGAAACGTCAGTGCAGCACTGGATGAAAGATGCAAGAGCCTGTCAGGAGTCCAGAAACTCATTGATCTTTTATACAAACACACTAATTACAAGCAAACAGATCACAGGTGAGGATGGATACTTTTAATAGCCATTCAAACCTCTTTGTGTCAACCTGTGAGCATATAATCAGGCCAATGTAAACTTCTGATTAATTGTCATTTGGGTAGTTTCTGTTGTCATTATGATTTAAAAAGAGTAAACACAGTTGATTGATAATAAATGGCTTAAGCCAAACACTAACCATGAGTGAAAGAAATGTTTTTGTGTTATCATTCATATTCTCTGAAAAATGGCCAAGAAAGCATAAATTCTGCCAGAGTATGTAAACGTATGAGCACAACTGTATTTGATCTTAAGATGGGCCTATACTCTTAGAGATAAAAGTACACCGTGTACACTTGCACAATACCCAGATAGCAAGTGATTGTGCTTCAAGTTTGAAAATGACTTGCTAAGCTATTGCTAAACTTGCCAGGTTTCACAAGTTTGTTGCACAATTGCACAATTGCAGCAAGTCCGCATTGCATTACTCCAGATCAACTTTCTTTGCAAACATTCTGCAAGTCTGCTGCAAGTTCTGGTTTAGTTATGTTGTGCAATAGTCATTAAACCACAAGGTTCACTGTGGCTGAATTTTCATGCTGTAGACTTGCAGAGTTCTTGCTGTAGACTCACCACTACAACTTGCAGAGCTCTTGCTGTAGACTCACCACTGCAGCTTTGCTCTTGCTAGAAACTTGCCATGCAAATTTGCTACATATTGGAAAAGTGTCAACTAGAACTTGTGCTTCAAGTGCTCTGCAAGTGTACAACTTGCCAGTGAAAATGTGCGGCAAATTAAATAGACTTACCATTCAACACGGGCACAAATTTGTGGCAAGATAACCTTGCTATCTGGGTATCTGTTCTCCAATTAACTGTCGGGTCCCCGCGTCAATGTCTTTCATTGTTACTTGCATTTAGGAGGGACACGAAGAGCCTATGTCCACATCCACAGGTCGAGTGTTTGCCACTACCTCTCCCCGTAGCGGAACAGAAGCCCCAACGAACATCTAGTGTGGACTCAGTATGTGCACTCAACTTAGCTCTTGAGCTTTCGTAACTCTTTACAGGCTGGGGGACCTCGGTGGTGTCAATTTGCCCCTGTTGCTATGGGAGATAGACCACTGAGGAAGGAGTGCTGATAACATCTCCCTCGTTGCTAGAGGCCATCCCACAAATAACAGGTACACGCTACCGACAGACTTCAATAACTAAGCAATATATTACAGCACACACATGACATTTACTCCTGCAAGGCTATTTAAAAACATCTATAGATATAAAGCAAATATGCAAAAATATGGAGATTTGGTCACACTATATGGCCTTAAAGTGCTGAGCCCACTAATTGCGTCAAAGTACCCCAATTTTCAATGGGTCCTACACTAACCAAAGAAGGAAAGAACCTGCCTTTAAACCATGGAAGCTAATGCTCCTCTTTATGGGAGAACCAAAGGACTCATGTGGGACTCCCATGGCTCAGGTGGACACTGATTGGAGATAATGAGGGAGCATGGGGTTGAGGCTGCAATAACTGACCGTAGACTTCTGTTATCCATGGTAATTACTTGCTGTACTGAACCAGGATGACTCTTGAGTGCTGCCTTCATACCCCAATGTGCCTAGTGACTCAACAGCTGGAGACTATGTGTGGTGCCGGTTACTTGCATTACACTCCTTTAATACCCTACCAGTTATAACAGACCAGGCAGAAGGCAAAGTTTGAAAGTTTTACTTGAAAAACGGTGCAAAACACGAGAGTCTAAATGCACAAGAAATAGTTCCTTCCTTACATCCCTAATCCCAAATGTAATCTTGTATGCTGCCCCGGCATACCTTAGCTGGTTTCTTCAGGAGGACTACAGGTCTTAGCAGCCCCCTACATGTTGGCAGGTTATTCCCGACAGGCATTCTGTAGTGATGACAGACAGGATAGAAGGTAGCTGAAGGAAAATACAAGCAGAGCCATTTCGGGCGGGTGGCTGCTGTAGGATTGGACTACATTTCAGCTGTCAGCCTTTCTTTCTCCCATGTGTCCGGAACTCTTGCCAGAACCTCTTTCCTGAATTTATATACACAGGACGGGCAGAGCTCAGCAGAAAGCTTGCCAATGGAAAGACCCAGGAAAGTAAGTTAACCTTCTCCCTCCCAGCCAGGGCAGCAGCTGTCTATCTTTTAAACCTGTTTACAAATTGATTAATTGTCCAACTGGAAATAGGAAGCTGCATTGATGGACCAGAACTGGTTTACCACTTTTATGATTATCCAGTTAAATACAATCTTGGCTTTAGATATATTGTATTCAACTAGACACAGTGCATGGCAAACTGTAGAGATTTCTGTAGCTAACATTTTTTTCGGTACACAATTGATAGTCAAAGCACATGGTATGTTAATATGGTGCAGGTGTGCATCGCTCAACGGAAGTATCCTGATTAGCTTGTGCTGCTGGTATTCCCATCAAGTCTGAATCCACCTGTACAGGTGCTCAGCCTGGGTGTCCTCGCCACCGCATCCAAAATAGATATAAAAGCAAAAGGTGGCACTCCGAACTACTACGATAAATTTATTAGTGGTTGCAATGCAAAGGTATAAAAGCAGACACGTTTCGGCGGACACAGCCGCCTTGGTCACAACAGCTGATAATAAATAATAAATTTACTCCAGTAGTTCGGAGTGCCGCCTTTTGCTTTTGCACATGATATGTTAAAGTGGAACTTCAGCCAAGTAGCTAAATGCACAAATGAAATACATATATAACTAGTTTTTTACCTACCAAAAGATTTGTAATTCTGTAATGTCAGTCTTGTGCTTTAAACACCACTGTTACTATGCGCAGAAAGATCACTACAATACATTTTGATTTAGTTTCACTGCTTCCTGGCTCAGTCTCTCCGTTAAGAGTTAAATAAGAGTTCCATTAGCTTTTCTTTACAAACTCACAAATGTACAGTATATGCAAAGAGCTGAAAAAGGAAGTCATCGTTGAAGGAATGTAAAAGTGTGAAATGTGTTGTGCTGATTTGTTGAAAGCTGAATGATAAGGATTATTTGTGATGATGGCACTGTAGTTTTGATTATAATTTTATTTAGGTGAGTCCCAGGGTTGCCAACCGCCAGTAAATTTACTGACAGTTTGTAAAAATCAGTGATTTTTACAACTGTCTATGAATATCAGGGTCTGATAATTTGTCATGCTGTGCTGATTTTTTAAGTGTAAACCAAGGAAATTACTTGATATGGGTATTGTCAGTGTTTCCATGTTGTGCTTGAATATCAATTGCCTTAGTTTTTAATAGGCGTTCTGTTATTTTTCAGGTTGTCAGTAAAAAATGTGCTCCGCCAGTAAATTTCCCATGTTTTGCCAGTAAAAAATGCTGCCGGAGGTTGGAAACACTGGTGAGTCCATGTTATTTTAACAATGAAGCAGTCATCTTGCTCAGCTCATTAAAAAAAGCCATTTTTCGGGCATTCATTTTAATTGTTTTGTCTGTCCCCACCCCCACCTCCATTCTATCCTAAGCCAGAATGCCGTTTCCCTGGTCCTGCAGCCTCCTGTGATTTGTACATCACATCTCCTAGGAGGCTGCAAAATCGGTCACACAGAGCGGTGTCATTGGTAGCTGCTTGAATAGAGCTGGAAGAGGCAGTCAGCCACAGAGGATCAAGATAACAGGGTGGGATCCTAGATATGTCACCTGAACAGTGGATTGCAGTGGGACAATGCTGGATTCACTGTGTGGGTGAATATGTGTGTTGAAAATAACGCAGTATTGCAGGTAAGACGACAAAGAAAAAAAAGGGGGAAGTTAAGTACCACTTTAAATTTCTCCTCATTTTCAGTTCATTACAATCCTCCAAAATGTACCTTTTACTGTGGCCACTAATCACTGCACTACCATAACACTCTTTCGGTGATGCATTTTCCTCAGCCTACAGAAAACATGTATCTTCAATGGAAAGGTCAGCCAGTTTTATTGAGGCCAAAAGTTCCCAGTCTTCTTCTGACATTTTACAACATGCAAGTGTCCACAAAGCTCCCTTTTTTACTGTTCATTGAAGAGGAGCCATGGAAAACAATGCTATATGTACAAGGGCAAGGCTTTGTCAAAATGAAAATAATCACCAGGAACATACAGTAATCCTTTTATGGGGTTTAGTGAATAACCCAGAATGAAACATCTTCTATGTCACCCTGACCAGATTTTTATTAATAAACAATAAACAGCTTTCAACAGCTTTCCACTAAATATAATAAGGGCATTGTTATTTCAGTTATTTTTCAGTGAATGTGTCTATCAAAAAAAATATATATATATTTTTTCTCTTGTGTGTGTCCTTGGATATTGTTTGTTTCTGGAAAAACAACTTAGTTATGTATAATGTAAAACAAATTTACTATTCCCGAAGTGGCATCTTCACGCTGACAGCGAGAATGTGAGCCCCGATGAGGGGGCGATTTCAGAGACATCTGTGCAGGTTGCTGCACATATGTCTATGGAAATCGCACCCCAAAGTCGCCCAAAGTAGTACAGAAACTACTTTTGGGAATCTGTACGGTGCTGAGTCGGACGGTGCCATTGCCAGCAATTGACGCAGATTCTGCATGCGATTTCACATGTCGAATCGCATGACAAATCGCTCCAATGTGAACCTAGGCTTAATCACACTTTAAGATATAAGCACAAAGAACTTTAACAGATTGGTTAATCGCCTAAATAATCAAACAGGTAGTAAATGTAATTTGCAGTTTACTAAACAGACCGATTTGAGGCATAAATACAAAATAAGTTCAGAATTAGAGATGGGCCCGATGTTCGAGTCGAATGTAAGTTTGACTCAAACATCAGGTGTCCGTTTGTTCGTAGAACAAACAAACATATGGGGCACTCATGGGACATTCACCTGTTGACGAGTGCCCCATAATGCACTGCAAGATCGCAGTGCATTGATGGCTGCTGATTAGCCAAAGCATGCACCTGACCTGTATGCTTTCACCAATCACAGCTCTATGTCTTTTGAGAGCCATGATTGGCCGAAGGCCAATAAGGCTGCTTATACGGTGGCCGTATGTAGTGTGTGTTAATGGAGAAGAGATTAGGCAGGTTAGCTAGTGTATTGTGCGTTCAGTCAGTGTAGTGCAGTGTATAATACAGTGTAGTGCAGTCAGTGCATATAACACAGTGTAGTGCAGTGTATAATACAGTGTAGCGCAGTCAGTGTATATAACACAGTATAGTGCAGTGTATAATACAGTGTAGTGCAGTCAGTGTATATACCATGGTGTAGTGCAGTGTATAATACAGTGTAGTGCAGTCAGTGTATATAATACAGTGCATTGCAGAGTATATACTACAGTGCAATGAAGAGTATATAACACAGTGTAGTGCAGTGTATATAATACAGTGCAGTGCAGATTATATAATACAGTGCAGTGCAGAGTATACAATACAGTGCAGTGCAGAGTATACAATACAGTGCAGTGCAGAGTATATAATACAGTGCAGTGCAGACTATTCAATACAGTGCAGTGCAGAGTATATGATACAGTGCAGTGTAGAGTATATAACACAGTGTTGTGCAGTGTATATAATACAGTGCAGTGCAGAGTATATAATACAGTGTAGTGCAGAGTATATAATACAGTGCAGTGCAGGAGCCGGCAATACATTACAGCCGTGAGCAAGTTTAAATTATATTCCTTTAGAAATGTCATTACTGTGGCATGTTCTATACAAATAAAGGAATATTTCATTTTTATTGTTTCACTTTAAGCATCATTAAAATCACTACTCCTTTAAAACCAATCATTTTAAAAACTTTTTTTTGCATTGATACATGTCCCCCAGGGCAGTACCCAGGTTCCCATACACTTTTTATGGCAATAACTTGCATATAAGCCTTTGAAATGAGGAATTTTGATTTTTCATGTTCGTGTCCCAAAGACTTTAATAGAGTTTGCATGTTCGGTAGATTTTTTTGCCTGTTCGAATGAAGAGGGCCCCTGGATCACAACTGGTCCAAGTTTGGGACCTCCAGCATCTATGGTTCGGCGAGAGGTCTTCTTGCAAGCATCAGGCGAGACTGTGCTGCCTGTGCACTGTTTTTTTTTTTACTGCAATCTAGGGTCACCAGTGCCAGCATTGGGGGTGGGGTAGAGTGGCAGCCAGTACAGCTGTAGGGGGCCCCAACAGGACCATAGGAGGCCCTATGATACTTTCCTGCCCCCCCCCAGTGTCCTCCCGTGTCCCCCCCCACAGTCTCCCCGTGTCCTCCACCCACCACAGTGACCCCCTGTCTCCTCCACCCTCCCACGGTGTCCCTCCCTCCCCCAACCATGGTGCCCCCCTGTGTCCTCCCCCACCATGGTGACTCCCCGTGTCCTTCATTCCCAACAGTGTCCTCCTCTACCCCACCCACGATGTCCCCCTGTGTCCTCCCCTTCCCCACCCCATGCTGTCCCCATGCATCCTCCCCCTGCCCCCCCACAGCGTCCCTCTCTGATGTCCCTGGCATCCCTCTCTGTCCTCGTCACACTGCGTCCCTCTCTGTCCATGGCATCCCTCTCTGTCCTCGTCGTACTGCACTTTCATAGTA
>BLSH010192056.1:899106-912338 GCA_018402905.1 Glandirana rugosa | reverse complement strand
GCTAGTGAGAATTCCTATACGGTTACAAACGTATACTCAACAAACTAAAGGAACCGAACTACTCTCATGCACCACTATTTGCCATTACCCCCCCAAGAGCAACTAATCGGGATCCTTCCAAAAGGGAGTTGTTGAGTAGGGAACCGTATACTTGTTGGAGGCGGTTCCACCAACTGTTTACCGTTTATCACCACGTACTCTCATCAAGCCAAGGAAAT
Organism: Glandirana rugosa; assembly: GCA_018402905.1. Taxonomy (NCBI): domain Eukaryota; kingdom Metazoa; phylum Chordata; class Amphibia; order Anura; family Ranidae; genus Glandirana; species Glandirana rugosa. Next base: position 912,120 of record BLSH010192056.1, on the reverse strand, counting down.
CAAACAACTCATATGCAAACATTGGCATATCCTTAAGAGTGATCGGGTCTTGGAAAATAACTTGCCAGATCGACCTGCTGTCATCTATAAAGGGGCACCCTCTTTGAGGAATAGGGTGGCTCCGAATGTTTTGGATCCCCCTACTCCCCAGACCTCCTTTTTTCAACAACTCATCGGATATTATAAATGTGGCAAGTGCAGAGTCTGTCATTATAACGCTCTGGGGGGAAGGAGGGCTCAGACTTTTGCCTCCACTAGTAGATCTATCCAATTTCAAATAAGGCCGTTTATCACCTGTTCAACAAAGGCTGTGGTATATCTCATCCAATGTCCGTGCGGCCTACAATATGTGGGCAGGACAAAGCGGCCTTTGCAGGTCCGCCTGAACGAACACATTACTGATATCCTTACGGGGTTTAAAAACCATTCTTTGTCTAGACACTATAGGGATCATCATAATAGAAATCCCTCTAAGACTCTTTTTTTGGGGATTGATCATTACAAATCTCACTGGCGGGGTGGTTCCCTTATTAGAGGCATCTCTAAACTTGAGATGGCTTGGATTTATAGGGTCAGGTCTTATATACCGTATGGGCTGAATGTAGACACCGACGTCAATGCCTTCATTGACAATGCCTAAAACCATCACCCAATTCTGGGGGCTAGAGAGGGAGGACTCTCAATGTAATTTCAATATTATTTAATGCTATGTGCCATACTCCTGTTAGGAGTTTGTTTTTGGCAAGGTTTGTGTGCTATTTATTCCTTTGTACACTAAGTGCGAGACTTGGGAGACCATAAATAATAATTTATTTTTGGTTCATATTTGGTCATTCTATTTTGTTGATTTTGTGTGGTTTTTATATTTTGATTTTTCTTGTCCTTATTTTGCGTCCTCATGATGGGGACTCTGTTCTAGCAATTAACATGGGGCAAGCTAATAAGGATAAGTGTTCACACATATCAATTAGTTTTATAATAAAATGTTTTATATATATTAATTTTTTATATACACTAATTTTTTATATATATATTCACATTTTATATATATATCTTTTGTCTAGCGACCATGAATCAGAGATTTCAATTCTAGTGGGGGCTACTCCATATTGCTCTTAGTATTCTGGGAGTCCTATTTCCAAGGTTGCTAATGCCGCATTCGCTGCCTGGGTGAGGAGGGAATATAACATATAATGACATCTATTAAGGGCTATTTTTCCAGGATGTAAAATGACCGCTTACGCCTCGCACCTAGGTCATGCGGCATATAAATATGGTGACTCAGCGGCGCGCCCTATCCCCGGACGACGTCATCTGTGACGAAACGTACATCGGGAGGGCGCGTTTACGTCACCATCTGTTACGAATGTGCCGGCTTTCATTGTTTACACGCGTGGTTTTAAAGTGATCTATGTGAGTACCTTACTTTGTTTTAAATACAATAAAGTGGTAACTGTACTTCACTATATTGAGTCTTCTCTTCTCCTCGGCATGGGCATGGATATGGGATACCTTTGCCTTATGTGTAAACCCGCCTTGATGTGAGTGAGCTGCTGCTAGGATTCAACTGTATCTGGCTGAGGCTGATTCTGTGGGAACCCAGTGGAGCAGTGAGAGAATCCTATTATCATCACAAGCTGGGCTTCCAGCAGGGTCTGGTAAGCCTCCCCATTATTAAGGTGGTGGATTCACAAAGTGTGCGGTGCACGGGGTGCTAGATCAGCATTGGGCAGTCCTTCATGCCTTATTGAGGACTATTTTTACATCTTTCAGCACGGCTTTATTATTATTTATTTTGACATTTTCACCTTCTAGCCACTGCTCATTTATCTGGACTATAGCGCAGTTTATCTTTCTTTGTTTCAAGTATGTCTCCAGACCTAAACCCTATTGAGCATCTGTGGGGCATCCTCAAACGGAAGGAGGAGGAGCGCAAGGTCTCTAACATCCACCAGCTCCATGATGTCATCATTGAGGAGTGGAAGAGGACCCCAGTGGCAACCTGTGAAGCTCTGGTGAACTCCATGCCCAAGAAGTTTAAGGCAGTGCTGGAAAATACTGGTGGCCACACAAAATATTGACACTTTGGGCCTAATTTGGACATTTTCACTTAGGGGTGTACTCACTTTTGTTGCCAGCAGTTTAGACATTAATGGCTGTGTTTTGAGTTATTTTGAGGGGACAGCAAATTTACACTGTTATACAAGCTGTACATTCAGTACTTTACATTGTAGCAAACCTATATAGTAGGGGTGTTGTAAATAATTTTTTAATCAATTGTGATTCAGCCTTAAAAGATTCTGCTTCGATGCAGAGAACTGCTGAATTGTGATTGCGCTGATGACGTCACCTCGGCGCACCTCTGTCAGAGTCCTCCCCTCCATCTATATGTCATGGAGCCTGCATCTGAAATGCCCAGGGTGGCCGCTACCCAGTGCCTGGATCATACACAGTGGGCATCTCCCGCTGTGTCACAGAGCTTTGATTTGAATATCCCGGTGCAGCCGTCCTCCCCTCCCTCCTCCTCCAGCTGCCGTTGTAACAAGGTCCCGCCTCCTAGGCTGCCTTCTGTGATAGATGGCACACTGATCCAATGACAGGGAAATTGAATGAGTGTGCCGTTTATCACAGGAGCCAGTCTAGGAGGCGGGGCTTTGTTACAGTGGCTGCTGGAGGAGGAGGAAGGGATATTCAAATCAAAGCTTCATGACACCACGGGAGATGCCTGCTGTGTATGATCCAGGCACTGGTGAGTCTGCAATTGATGGGCACAGTGGAGTTGCAATTGATGGGCACAGTGGGGTTGCAATTGATGGGCACAGTGAGGCTGCCATTGATGGGCACAGTAAAGCTGCCATTGATGGGCACAGTAAGTTTGCCATTGATGGGCACAGTAAGGTTGCCATTGATGGGCACAGTAATTTTGCCATTGATAGGCACAGTGAGGTTGCAATTGATGGACACAGTGAGATAGCAATTGATTTTTGTGTGTGTTTGCAAAATTAAAGTCTGGATGAAGTCCAGGGACAAATTTTTGTCCCAGTCCAGCCCTGTTCTCGTCCAGCGACACATCAGTGCGTTGCTGGATAGGATGGGTGATATCTCGGTCATCTCTGCAGCTGCAGCAATGAACGAGATATGAAGATTGAAAAAAAAACAATGCGCTACCAGGTGTGACCAAAAAAAAAAAATGATGTAGAAATAAACAAGATGAATAAAGCTATCTATAAGAGAAAGCGAACTATTCTGTGTTTAAAAACAATAAAATAAACAATGGTGTGCTGCCTAAATGTGATTAAACAATAACAAATCTTCACTTCACAACTTGGAGTGGATAGGTGAGAATCTGACCCGGGTTTTGCCAGCCACCGTGGCAGAGCTGGTTCTGGCCCAGAGTTCCTGGTCCACTCAAATCCCTCTCAAGCTGCTTGAAATAACCAGGAAGAGCTCTCAGTTGAGCTCACCCTGGGACTCAGTATGGTTAGACTGAGAGAGCTAAGACCTTGAGTTGTTGGTTGCTCTAAAGCAGTGTTTCTCAACTTCAGTCCTCAAGGTGCCCCAACAGGTCATGTTTTCAGGCTTTCCATTATTTTGCAGAGGTGATTTGATCAGTTTCACTGCCTTAGTAATTACCACAGCCGTTTCATCTGAAAGAAATCCTGAAAACATGACCTGTTGGGTCGCCTTGAGGACTGGAGTTGAGAGACACTGCTCTAAAGGACTGCAAAAGACAGAGGTTTGTGTTTGTTTGTTTGAAGGTGTCAGGGACAAGCCCGACATTGTATAGAGAGGTATCCTGCTGTATTAGTTTAGCGCCAGGCGGCAAGGTTTTGTTTTGGCTATTTTTTGTTTGTTTATGATCTACAACCTTTACCAAATAAACCTGGCAACCCGCCAGATTTTAAGAAAGTTTGCCTACCAGCTGCCTTCTTCCCAGGAAAGGCAATCCACACAAGCTAATCTCCCACAATTCATATATATATATATATATATTGTAGCAGGGCGGTACCCTGCCAGGGTGGTGTGAAAAAATGTGTTATAAAATGCTTGTTGCAAGAACAGTCGCTGATGGAGCGTTGGACAACAGGGGGCAATGTGAAACTGTGGGAAGGTCCCATAAAGAGTAACCTCTTGCCTGTATGTGGTCCCTCCTCAGACAATCTTCTAGCAAGTGATGGGACATATTGCCAATATTTTTGTGTATGTCTAAGAAAGTGGTTGCCAAGAGTAACCCCACAGGTAGTAGCGAACCTGAAATGCAGATGGTGCTGGGTAAGCTTGAGGCAGGTGTAATAGAAGTAGGCCCCCCACAGTCCTGGGAGAGTAGGTCTGGGAAAGGTGATAGGAACCCAGGGCCAGAAGGTAGATGGGATGACAGAGAGGTCAGTAGGACCCCAAGCGTCAGGAAGAACTGCTGCTGGAAGTGCACCCTGAAAAAGATGTGGGTGGAGTGCCCCTTTAAAAGTGATGTCCAGCAGGGACAGACCCTTGTAAGTGAGATCTGGAACAGAGGTGCCAACTTGAGTAGGATTGGTTGGTGTGTGTGTGTGTGTGTGGGGGGATAGGTAGCAGGGTGGTGCCCTGCCAGGGTCCAGGTCTGGTAAACAGCCAGTTCACTAATGAGTCAGCTGTGTTCTGGGATTTAATTAATGACCAGACCAAGGCTTCGTGCTCCCAGTTGGAGACTACTCCACCCTGCAGACAGGAGGTCGGGAAGTGGGAGTTGGGAGCCAGTGTACGAGAGGCTACTAGCTGTCAGCACAGAGCTGCTGAGCGTTTGGTCTGTGGGAGAGAGACCAAGGCCTAAAGTGGACGGCCTAAGCAGGAGACCTGCAGTTACTACCAGGAGGGCTGAATATCACTTATTAAAAAATGTAGGACATTTTAGTCGACTAAAATGTCCTGTAGATTTAGTTGACTAAATACAACTAAAACTAAAACAATTGCAGAAGACTAAAATGGGACTAAAACTAAAATGCCATTTTAGTCCTAAGACTAAAAGTAAATAGAAATTTGCTGCCAAAATTATCACTGCTCTGGACCCTAGACCTGGAGACTGGCCAAAGAAGCCAGGAAGGTCTTTGCAGCCCGTGAGAGGCCTGGGTCTAGCTCACATACAGTGCTACTGATGCCATGCATTGGGCCATATTGCTGCCAGTTGCCCTCTGAATGATGAACCCATGCAATGCAATTATACTTATGTGAATAGATGGTTTTCTCTTTTTGCACAGGTGGAATGTACAGCATTATCTTCAGGTCGCATGGAAAGACAAATGTGTGTGATTTTTGTAGATGGGAAACCAGTCACTGCCCTGCTTGATTCTGGTAGTGTGGTGTCACTAGTCAAAAGTAATTGTATAAATCCTGCAAAACTGCACCCCAGCACCCCGGCAGGGTAACACATTCAGTGGGGGAAGTACCCTCGCTGCTTCATGAAGCCCTAGTGGGAAGAGACTTTCCTAATTTCCGGCAGCTATGGGAAAGCAGGGGATGTGTGGTAGATAGAGCTCCCTCTGCTGGGTAAGCATGGGAGTACTCACCAGACCCTTTTGGCCAAATGGAAGGGGAGACTGGTGGTATGACTGAGAAAGGGGGCGACCCTCTTCCTTTCCCAGTAATGGCTGGGGATCAGGGGGAGCTGGAAGCTAACCCCCAGCTGGAGATTAATGACCTGGAAGACATCTCTGACCATAATGAGAGTGGACGGAATTTCATACCTGACTTAGAGGTCAGGAGAGAGGATTTTTCCACAGAGCAACTACGGGATGTCACTCTCTTTAGAGGCAGAGAAAATTTGTGATGGATGGGGAACCTGTGGACCCTAATTGGGGGGTGTTTTTTCCCTACATGGCTCTTAAAAATAATTTGTTGTATCAGGTGGTAAAACGCGGGGAAGGAAGAAGTAGAACAGCTAGTGGTTCCAAAACCTTTTCGCAGGATGGTGCTAGATCTGGCCCATGGTCATGTAATGGGGGGACATCTGGGTATGGAGAAGAGCAGAGAGAGTTTAACCTAGAGATTCTTCTAGCCCGGGTTATATGCAGACATCAGAGAATACTGTGAATCATGCCCAGAGTGTCAGGTGATGGCCCCGTCACCCCAATTTCGTAGTCCCCTTGTCCCACTTCCCATAATTGAAGTGCCATTTGAGCAAATTGGCATGGATCTCATGGGACCAGTAGTAAAATCTGCCCGAGGACACCAGCACATCCTGGTGATCCTGGACTATGTGACCCGCTATCCTGAAGCCATCGCCAAGGAGTTGGTCCAGGTGTTTAGTCGGGTGGGGATCCCTAAGGAGATCTTGAAGGATCAGGGCACCCCGTTCATGTCCAGGGTGACTAAAGAATTGTGCAAGTTGTACAAAATCTCCCATCTCTGTACTTTCTTTACCACCCCCAAACTGACGGTCTGGTGGAAAGATATAACAAGACCCTCAAGAGTATGTTAAAAAAGGTGTTGGATAAAGATGGGAGAAATTGGGATTTTTTGTTGCCGTACCTCATGTTTGCCATACGAGAGGTTCCGCAGGCGTCTATGGGGTATTCCCCCTTTGAGCTCTTGTATGGTAGACATCCCAGGGGGCTGCTGGAAGTCAGAAAAGAGGCGTGGGAAGGAGAGGCCACCCCATACAGGGCATCATAAAGCATGTCTCCCTGATGCGATCAAATCACAGCTGTCCTGCCCCTTGTGCGAGAACATATGGAGCAAGCCCAAGAAGTCCAGAGAAGGGTTTATAATTGGGGTGCCAAAACCCAGACTTTCAACCCCCGAGATAGAGTGCTGGTGCTAGTCCCCATGGTTGAAAGTAAATTCCTAGCAAAGTGGCAGGGTCCCTTTGCGATTAGGCAAAGAGTAGGGGAAGGGAATTACAACGTTTACCAGCCAGGGAAAAGGAAACCGGAGCAAACTGACCTTGTGAATCTCTTAACACCCTGGAAGGACAGAGAGAGTTTATTGGCAGTACCCACTCAAAAGGACAAGCTATCCATGACCGTGGACGTCCCCATAACTGAGTTCTTGTCCCTGACTTGGGAGGTGCCCGGTACATAACAACCCTGGACCTAACTAAGGGCTACTGGCAGATCCCCCTAATGGAGTCAGCAAGGAAAAAAACAGCCTTTTCTACTCCTGAGGGGTCCTTCCAGTACAAGTGAATGCCGTTTGATCTGCATAAGGCCCCTGCGTCCTTCCAGAGAATGATGGACAAAACCTTGAGGCCGCATCGCCCCTATGCCGCCGCTTATTTGGATGATGTGGTCATCTACAGCCCAGATTGGGAGTCGCATTTGCCCCGAGTACAGGCAGTGGTAGATTCTTTGAGGATAGCGGGTCTAACAGCCAACCCAAAAAAGTGTGCCATGGGTCTGGAGGAGGCCAAATACCTTGGGTATGTTATTGGTCAGGGACTGATCAAGCCCCAGACCTACAAGATCAAGGCAATTCAAAATTGTTGGTGAATAAAAAACAGGTTTGTGGCTTCCTGGGGACCGATCCGATGAAGGGTTGAGGGTCGGGCATGGTTAACTGGAATCCCGAAGCCAAGAAGGCGTTTCAGAAGCTGAAGCAAGCCCTTTGTGGACAATCAGTGCTCGTGACCTCAGACTTCACAAAGGAGTTTGTTGTACAAACACGCCTCTGAGGTGGGACTAGGTACTATTCTGTCCCAGATCAGAGATGGTGAGGAGCACCCAGTCGTCTATTTAAGCAAGAAGCTTAATACCCATGAGTGGAACTGTGCCATTGTAGAGAAGGAGTGCCTGGCTGTCAAGTGGGCCTTAGAGGTACTGAAATACTACCCCTTAGGAAGATTGTTTAGGCACGTCACCGACCATGCCCCTCTGAAGTGGATGTGTGAGAACAGGGAGAAAAATAGTCGTGTGACTAGGTGGTTCCTGGCCCTACAGCCATTTAAGCTCACAGTTATTTAAGTTCACAGTGAAACACTGGGCAGGAAGACTCCAGAACAATGCGGATACCCTCTCCCGGGTCCACTGTATGATTGGGACAGTTGCTCAGCCGCAGTGGCTTGAGCAGAAGAGGAGGATATGTAACGGTATGCGAGGCGAACTGGTAGACGGATGCTACCTGTTACCTGCGTATGCATTAGTCTGGACTAGATTAAACGAAGTCCGGTCTGGATTTTACCAGCCACCGTGGCAGGGCTGGTTCCGGTCCGGAGTTTGTGGTCCACTGGAGTCCACCAGCAGGTGGCTTAAATAATCAGGAAGAGAACTCAGTATGGCTCTGACCTGGAACTCAGAGGGGAATCTGAGTGAGCTCTCTGTGCTGTTTTGGGCTTTAAAACAAGGTTTGTATTGTGCTTATGTTTTGTGGGTGTTGGGGGCCAGTCCCACACCGTATAGTGAGGAAACATTGTTGTTTAGTTTAGCGCCGTTTGTTTGATATCCTGCAAAAATGTGATATCCTGTGATAATAAACCTGGCAAGCCGCCAGACTCTAAAGAAATTGACCTGCACGCTGACTATTTTCCTTCGAAAAGGTGATCTCCACGAGCTAAATCTCCCATACCAATATATATATATATATATATATATTGTAACCTGGGGGTAGCCAGCCAGTTTATTGAAGCAAACAGTCCATTTATTTTAAGCAACCAAAATCAAATGACAGCTTTCTTCAGCCAAAGTAAATACATAGTCCAGCATCCTGGCATTGATAACTAAAAACAGCAGGCTCACTGCTAGTCTCCGGTCCCACAGCTGGGTTAGGCTCCTCCAGAGTCAGGGTGTTATGCCGGCCAGACAGAGGGGTTCAGCAGCCTGTGTCTCAGTTGATACAGAGAGCTCACGCTTGCTGTCCAGCTTGTTAGCTCTCTTTCTCTCTCTCACTTCCTTGACACAGGGGCACTGAGTCTCTGCTGCCTTTCAGACCTCCCCCCCCCGGGTCTTAACCCCATAGGTACCGAGGTCCTAGCGATCTGGGTTTGAGACTCTGCAATCGTCCTTCTTAAAGGGACCATGGCTCCAATATTGGGTGGAATATACCTGCCTTCTAGGACACATCCCCAGTGTCCTGTACAATATATACAGTGGGTACGGAAAGTATTCAGACCCCCTTAAATTTTTCACTCTTTGTTATATTGCAGCCATTTGCTAAAATCATTTAAGTTCATTTATTTCCTCATTAATGTACACACAGCACTCCATATTGACAGAAAACCACAGAATTGTTGACATTTTTGCAGATTTATTAAAAAAGAAAAACTGAAATATCACATGGTCCTAAGTATTCAGACCCTATGCTGTGACACTCATATATTTAACTCAGGTGCTGTCCATTTCTTCTGATCATCCTTGAGATGGTTCTACACCTTCATTTGAGTCCAGCTGTGTTTGATTATACTGATTGGACTTGATTAGGAAAGCCACACACCTGTCTATATAAGACCTTACAGCTCACAGTGCATGTCAGAGCAAATGAGAATCATGAGGTCAAAGGAACTGCCTGAAGAGCTCAGAGACAGAATTGTGGCAAGGCACAGATCTGGCCAAGGTTCCAAAAAAAAATTCTGCTGCACTTAAGGTTCCTAAGAGCAGAGTGGCCTCCATAATCCTTGAATGGAAAACGTTTGAGATAACCAGAACCCTTCCTAGAGCAGGCCGTCCAGCCAAACTGAGCTATCGGGGAGAAGAACCTTGGTGAGAGAGGTAAAGAAGAACTCAAAGATCACTGTGGCTGAGCTCTAGAGATGCAGTCGGGAGATGGGAGAAAGTTGTAGAAAGTCAACCATCACTGCAGCCCTCCACCAGTCGGGGCTTTATGGCAGAGTGGGCCGACGGAAGCCTCTCCTCAGTGCAAGACACATGAAAGCCCGCATGGAGTTTGCTAAAAAACACCTGAAGGACTCCAAGATGGTGAGAAATAAGATTCTCTGGTCTGATGAGACCAAGATAGAACTTTTTGGCCTTAATTCTAAGCGGTATGTGTGGAGAAAACCAGGCACTGTTCATCACCTGTCCAATAGAGTCCCAACAGTGAAGCATGGTGGTGGCAGCATCATGCTGTGGGGTGTTTTTCAGCTGCAGGGACAGGACGACTGGTTGCAATTGAGGGAAAGATGAATGCGGCCAAGTACAGGGATGTCCTGGACGAAAACCTTCTCCAGAGTGCTCAGGACCTCAGACTGGGCCGAAGGTTTACCTTCCAACAAGACAATGACCCTAAGCACACAGCTAAAATAATGAAGGAGTGGCTTCACAACAACTCCGTGACTGTTTCTGAATGGCCCAGCCAGAGCCCTGACTTAAACCCAATTGAGCATCTCTGGAGAGACCTAAAAATGGCTGTCCACCAACGTTCACCATCCAACCTGACAGGACTGGAGAGAATCTGCAGGGAGGAATGGCAGAGGATCATCAAATCCAGGTGTGAAAAACTTGTTGCATCCTTCCCAAAAAGACTCATGGCTGTATTAGATCAAAAGGGTGCTTCTACTAAATACTGAGCAAAGGGTCTGAATACTTAGGACCATGTGATATCTCAGTTTTTCTTTTTTAATAAATCTGCAAAAATGTCAACAATTCTGTGTTTTTCTGTCAATATGGGGTGCTGTGTGTACATTAATGAGGGAAAAAAATTAACTTAAATGATTTTAGCAAATGGCTGCAATATAACAAAGAGTTAAAAATTTAAGGGGGTCTGAATACTTTCCTTACCCACTGTATATATATATATATATATATATATATATATATATACAGTACAGACCAAAAGTTTGGAAACACCTTCTCATTCAAAGAGTTTTCTTTATTTTCATGACTATGAAAATTGTAGATTCACACTGAAGGCATCAAAACTATGAATTAACACATGTGGAATTATCTACATAACAAAAAAGTGTGAAACAACTGAAAATATGTCATATTCTAGGTTCTTCAAAGTAGCCACCTTTTGCTTTGATTACTGCTTTGCACACTCTTGGCATTCTCTTGATGAGCTTCAAGAGGTAGTCACCTGAAATGGTCTACCAACAGTCTTGAAGGAGTTCCCAGAGATGCTTAGCACTTGTTGGCCCTTTTGCCTTCACTCTGCGGTCCAGCTCACCCCAAACCATCTCGATTGGGTTCAGGTCCGGTGACTGTGGAGGCCAGGTCATCTGGCGCAGCACCCCATCACTCTCCTTCTTGGTCAAATAGCCCTTACACAGCCTGGAGGTGTGTTTGGGGTCATTGTCCTGTTGAAAAATAAATGATGGTCCAACTAAACGCAAACCGGATGGAATAGCATGCCGCTGCAAGATGCTGTGGTAGCCATGCTGGTTCAGTATGCCTTCAATTTTTAATAAATCCCCAACATTTATAAGGCAAGAAATCACACTTATTAAACCTGACAGGGCACACCTTCCACAAAATTCCACATGTGTTAATTCATAGTTTTGATGCTTTCAGTGTGAATCTACAATTTTCATAGTCATGAAAATAAAGAAAACTCTCTGAATGAGAAGGTGTGTCCAAACTTTTGGTCTGTACTGTATATATATATATATATATATATATATATATATATATATATATATACTGTAATATTTGGGGGTTGTAAGCAAAAATTATGTTTTGTACATGTAGGAGAGGAATGTCAGAACTGACCTGGACTGGAAGTTGTTCATAGTCACTTATCAGAGCAGCCATTCTAATTGACCATAATAGGATAAGAGGTAACATTATGACCAGTTATGTTCCTAAGCTGTTCACATACACAAGCATGTAAAACATGCTTAGAGTCAGAGAGGAAATATCATCATAAACTGTATTCTGGAGGATGTAAGAATGTAAGCAATAAAGAGAAATAGAAATAGAAGACTCTTCCAATGAACAACGTATCTAATTGTCACAATCTTTCTGCCTATCTTGTCAGAAGTCAATTAATCCAATAGTATGTGTATGGGTCATTGGAGGAAAAGGCAGCATCTGGCAGAAACCAAGCAAATATAGATAGAATATGAATACTGTGTGCCAACAGTTAACTGAAAAATCCAGCTTTGCAAGGCCACAAGCAGTGGTAGATTCTCTGAGGGTAGCGGGTCTAAAAGCCAACCTAAAAGGGTGCCATGGGTCTGGAGGAGGCCAAATACCTTGGGTATGTTATTGGTCGGGTACTGATCAAGCCCCAGACCTACAAGGTCAAGGCAATTCAAAATTGCCAGTGAATAAAAAACAGGGTTGTGCCTTCCTGGGGATTACAGGGTATTACAGGCGATTCATACCTGACTTTGCTACCATTGCCATCCCTGTGACGATCTAATGAAGGGTTGAGGGTCGGGCATGGTTAATTGGAATCCCGAAGCCAAGAAGGCGTTTCAGAAGCTGAAGCAAGCCCTTTGTGGACAATCAGTGATCGTGACCTCAGAAATCACAAAGGAGTTTGTTGTACAAACAGACGCCTCTGAGGTGGGACTAGGTGCTGTTCTGTCCCAGATCAGAGATGGTGAGGAGCACTCAGGCGTCTATTTAAGCAGGAAGCTTAATACGCATGAGAGGAACTGTGCCATTGTAGAGAAGGAGTGCCAGGCTGTGAAGTAGGCCTTAGAGGTGCTGAAATACTACCCCTTAGGAGGATCGTTTAGACTCGTCACCGACCATGCCCCCCTGAAGTGGATGTGTGAGAACAGGGAGAAAAATAGTCGGGTGACTAGATGGTTCCTGGCCCTACAGCCATGCTCACAGCCATTTAAGTTCACAGTGAAACACCGGGCAGGAAGACTCCAGAACAATGCGGATACCCTCTCCCGGGTCCACTGTATGGTTGGGACAGTTGCTCAGCCGCAGTGGCTTGAGCAGAGGAGGAGGATATGTAACGGTATGCGAGGCGACCTGTGTGTTTTGTGGGTGTCGGGGGGCCATATCCTGCAAAAAAGTAATATCCTGTGATAATAAACCTGGCAAGCCGCCAGATTCTAAAGAAATTGGCCTGCACGCTGACTAACGGTCCAAATAATAGTGTCCTATAATGAAAAAACGTCCTATACCGGGGGGCTGTGGGTGTTTTGTGTGT
>BLSH010192056.1:852794-864093 GCA_018402905.1 Glandirana rugosa | reverse complement strand
ACGTCGTTTAGACAGTCTTTTTATAACTAGAATAATTTATAAAAACTACTTTAGACTGACGAGAAACGAAGATGTCAATTTCACAATGATTTGGATTTTTGCAAAAAATGGAATTACGTAACAAACGTAATTGGCGAACGGCTGGCGACTAGCCGTTAACTGCCGATGTTTCACCGAGACATTGCGTTTAGCGGCAGTATGCTGCCGCCGGCGCTATGTCTCGGTGACACTCGCGCGCGCGAGTGACACAACCCCCCCCGTCCCTCGCCCACGCCGCCGAAGCTAACGGCGGCCGGTGGGCGTTTCGGGGGGGGGGCCTCACTTCCTCGCCTCCAGGCACATTCATTGTGATCACAGCCCTTCCCCCTCACACAGAGTGGAGGTCCGTGTTTACTTACACGGACCTCCGCTCCTTCACTCCGGGGGGGGGGCTTTGCGGGTGGCCGGCGGCAATCGAAGCCGCCGCACCCGCTCCCTGCCCCCCCCAACACAGTGAGCGCGCGCGCTCACAGTGGCTCTGTATCGCGGCCGCCGTCGTATGACGGCGATTTGCGTTACAGAGCCACTTTGTAGCCGTCAATTGCCGATCAGCGGTCGGCAAGCGGTTAATGCAAACAATGCATTAAGGTAAAAAACGTTTTTAGGTTTAGTAACACTTTAACTGTAGAAGCAAAGAGCAGTCAGATTTCATCAAAAATATTTAATAAGATCAATATTTTTCTGACAGATTTGCTGCACAGAACCATTTTTTTCTCATAGGAGGCAATCAAAGATTGGATAGCGCAGGCAGACTCCATCTTTTTTTTACAAAGAATAAATAGTAATATCCTTGTGACAAAGGGAAATCTTTGTATAAATTATCAGCACTGAATTTAAGAAGGTTTTATAGGCCACACGTTTTAGAGGTAGAGTAAGACTGGGCATTTTTCATATAAGAAATCAGTTCGGCTACTCTACTGTGAAGAGTGTGCATTCTTAAAGATTCGGGATCTTGCCAGTGGATTCAAGTAAACCAAAAAAATCTATGAAAACAAGATGATGTAACCTGAATAAAAACATACCATTTCAGGAGCAGTGTGCAGAAACATTAAAGGGGTCTATTTGTACAAAATTTGCAGTGTGGATGTCTTATTGTGGTTTGCTCCTTCAAGTGACCATAATGTGTTATTTTCTTGACCATAGGTGTACTCAGGGGGTGCACCTGGTGTGCATAGGCACACCCTAATAACTTGGCGTGGTGCCGATTCCCCAACTGCCTGGGCTTCCCCCCGTTTCCCTTCTCTTCTCTCTCCCCGGCTGCTGCGGGGGATGTTTTAGGATGGAGAGTGGGGAAAGGGGCAAGTCGATGTCATTTACCGGTGGTGGCAGGTCCACAGCGTTGGCAGATAATGGTTACAATGTCAGGTCAACCACAGTATAAGGAGTTGTTAATGGTGGCACAGTGTGCTCATAGGGACAGAAGATAGATTTGGTGCATACAGTGGTATTTGTTGCAGGCCTGCACCAGCATAAGGAGAGGCTTTAGGCTGTAGACCAACACAATTTTTAGAGACCAGAATCCAAAACAAAAATAATCTCTGGCTTCTACAGCAGCGGCTTGGTTGTTGTCATCGATCCAGAACTGGTTGATTTTCAAAAAGGTCAGTTGAGCAACTGTGTCGGGGAACAGACAGACTCTTTTTTTGTGTAACATAGCCCCCCTGCAGTGCTAAATGTACATTCAGAAAACACACTGGTTACAGGGAAGCCCAGTAGTTAGACTGTCTACTGGGCAAGCTCTGGCCAGTGGTCCATCCAGCTAAACCAGTAGTCTAGGGGTCATCCCTTCTTAGGGTGTCAACATTTGGCCTTGACCCCATATAATCTGCCACCATAACATTCAGCCACTGCCTACATGTGCTGACAGCAGACAAACCTGTGCATTAGGAACTGAAGAAAACCTAAATTACTGATAGGAGTCTCCAAGCTACCCTGCCAGTGAAATGGTACACTGCCAGCCTCTAGAAAGGAGATTAACACATCCTCCAAATGTGCTATCCTTTGCTCTCTCTGCCAGGAGAGGATAATCTCTGCAACTGTCCCGTTATAACTTGAATCCCAGAGGGCGTGCTCCTTGATAGCAGCATGGGCACAACCTCTGCCTCTACTTTCAGGCTTCCCAGAAGTTATGGTAATGTAAGGATTATTCCTTGTTTTTATTAACAGCTATGGCAATGGAATGCAATGCTCCAATGCAAACAAAGGGCCGCTTTCTTTGTCACTAACAACTTCATTCTCATAGGTATTCACATAAGGTGTGCTGGGTGTGCCTGGGCAAACCCTAATCGCCCCATGTGCATACCTCCCAACTGCCTTTGATTGGGTGGGACTGTCCCAAGATTCAAATTAAATATTGGTGTCCTGCCAATCCAGGCTGAATCTCAGAGCCCAGGGCTGGAAACAAGTTCTGCCACTTGACTTTACTAACTAGCCTGAAGGTGTGAAATGCTGTCCCTCTCTGTGTCTCCCCTGCAGCTGCACCTGTCACGGGCAGCTACAGAAGAAACACTGTTTGCTTATTCTGGGACGGGGCAGGTACTAAAGGCTGGCACAGGGAGTAGGAAGGTGGGGCTAGGATTGATTGTGAGGACAGCATGCTCCCCATTATAAACAGTTTTTCCTCTGTAGCTGCCTGTGACATGCACAGCTGCAGGGGAGACTGAGAAAGATTGGATTACTTCTGTTGTTTTCTCTTGGGCTCTTCACAGTACTTGGGGTATTGCAACTCCACCTCCTTGCCCACAATTCCCTGATCCAGTAGACAGGCTATGAGTAGCTTTAGTTTAGCTCTGCCGAGTGGACCAGGGAATATGAGAAGGAAGAGAAGAGTCAGAGCTGCAGTATCCTGAGTAATGTGCAGAGTCCAGGGGAAGGAGAACAGAGGTAAGCAGTGCAGAGGTGAGACAGATGGTCACTTACTACTGCACTCTTTACTCTGTGTCACTACTGACCCCTGAACTCTGCCTCACTTAGTACTGACCCCTAAACTCTGCCTCACTTAGTACTGACCACTGAACTCTGTATTAAGTGACGCAGAGCTCAGATGTGACTCAGTGGTCAGTAGTAAATGAGGCCGAGTTCAGGGGTCAGTAGTAATTAATAGAGAGTTCAGAAGTCAGTAGTATTTAAAATAAAGTTTAGGGGTCAGTAGTAATAAGGCCTCATACACACGGACGTTTTTTGACGCCGGCGTTTTTTGCAGCTCTCCATCTTAGTCAATGGCCCCATAAAAATGCCAACGTTTTTGAACTGTAGATGGCATCGGCGTTAGTGAGCTGAAACTAGAACCCACGGCCAGTGCGTTCTGAGGCTGTAATGTTTTGGCTTTTGACGCCGACACCGCAAAATGCTCACTAACGGCAACTAACGCCGTACCGGCGTTAACCGGCATTTTTTTTTGATGGCTTTAGGTTGAAAAATAGCAGAGGGGTGATTTTTTTAAAAAAAACGCCTATTGACGCTGACGCTCACTAATGCTCACTAACGCAGATGCATAACGCAGAAAAACACCATTTTTTTCCCACTTGACGTCGGGCCTGATGTTTTGTTTATTTTTTAAGAAACGTCCGTGTGTATGAGGTCTTAATGGTCACCTTCGCTTTCAGACTAATGCAGTGTGGTTTTCACACACCATGAGTGCAGCACAGTGTTCCTGTGGTTTGCGTGTGGGTTAGCTGCACTTTGCAATAGACCTCTATTATGCCCCATGGTTTTATGGGCATCAGTGTGAAAGCACCCTACTGGAGGGAGGACCAAAAGCATATATTATGGGTACAGGAAGGCTTTTGTTTTATTTAACCATGCCCATTTAGGCCCATCCCACTGTAAACACAATTTGGCTACACTCGCCATTTGCCCTAATGTAAGAGACTGCACACACCTATGTTCAGGCTGCTAATGCTGACCTTGCTAAACAAAAAAAAAAAAATTAATAGACCCTAACAATATTATAAAACAAAGAAACAACAAACCTAAAAGCAAAAACAGTTCCCTCTTTTTTTCAACTTTAAAATAAAATAAAGACACCCCCCCCCCAAAAAAAAACAACAACAAAATAAACAAAAAAAAATAAGAATAAAAAAACTAAAATAAAAGAAAAAGTACCCTTACACAAAAAAAGTATTCCTAAAAAGGGTTGCTGGGTCTTCTCAAATCCCAGGGAATGCAGGTGGGCTTACACTCCACTCTCCCTAACCCTACAAACTGCAATTCACTGCAAAGATTTCTTCAAACCCCAATCCTTCATACTCCTAACTGCATCCGTGTATTGAATGTCATTATTATTAGCATCACAAATGTGTGCAAAGCTTACTTTCATTGCAATGTTATAATAAGTGAATAGAAAAACAGGATAGATATTTATCCCTATCCTATTTACCAAATGACACAATGAAAGGGTTAAAAAGAGCCCAAAAAAATTAATGGCACACTAGTAAAGCCTCTGGCTGTGCTGAGATTACACAAACCAGTCTAGAGGAGAACGTGCTCTACTGAAGACAACAGTCAAGGGATCTATTTATATAGCAGCCCAATCCTCAGTCTGTATGATTGATAATGCCAAGGAGAGGGTGATGCAGCAAGTGAGCAGGGCACCTGACTGCTGCACGAGAGGCTGCCCAGTGGAGGATGCTGCTGCTGCTACTGCATCTCCTATACCCAGCTAAGGATGGAGGCCACCTGCCGGAGCTGTCCAGGTGCTGAACAGCACACACAGCAATCTTTCTCCGAGCTGCTGGATTCCTATATGGGAAATGAGATTTTCTTTAAACACATAACGTGGATGTTTTCTCTGGATCATGCACTAATACCTGTGTTTATTTGGCAATCAGTTGCTAATGCTTTCATCTAAATGGCATCCATGCAAGAATGAATTAAAGGAAGCTGCTGATGACTTCTTCACTGCAGTCAATACCCAAAATGTGCCCTGGCTGGGCTAGGGGTTGTGCATTTAGAGATGGCTATGCTTTGTTCTAGGGCAGGCTGCTTTTGCTCCCCTCGCTGACTATACCAGGAGTTGTGGAGAAGTGGGGCTTGCTGGACAACTCATGGAAAACCTGACCTCTTCCAATGTCACCATCCACGTGTTGAACGCAGATCTGGATGTGGTTGGCACGGACTTGAGCCTCCGTGCCCTGACGGGCTTGCTGTTGTCCTTACTCATATTGTCCACCCTCCTGGGAAACACGCTGGTTTGCCTGGCTGTCATCAAGTTCAGACACCTAAGGTCCAAGGTGACCAACTTCTTCGTCATCTCCTTGGCTGTGTCGGATCTCTTTGTGGCTTTGTTGGTGATGCCATGGAAGGCAGTGACTGAAGTGGCAGGGTATTGGTTGTTTGGGGACTTCTGCGACACCTGGATCGCTTTTGACATCATGTGCTCCACAGCTTCCATCCTCAACCTGTGCATCATCAGCCTGGACCGCTACTGGGCTATAGCCAGTCCCTTCAGGTATGAGAGAAAGATGACTCAAAGGGTAGCTTTCATCATGATCGGTGTAGCCTGGACTTTATCTATCCTTATATCCTTTATACCAGTGCAACTCAGCTGGCATAAGTCCCAAGAGACTGATATGGAGCGTGATGCCACCAACCAGACTGAGAACTGTGACTCAAGCCTTAATCGGACTTATGCCATATCTTCCTCCCTCATAAGCTTCTATATACCTGTGGTAATCATGATTGGGACATATACCAGAATTTATAGGATAGCTCAGACTCAGATTAGAAGGATCTCTTCTTTGGAAAGGGCAGTAGAGCATGCTCAGAGCTGCCATCCAGACTGTCCTCATGAGAATTCATTGAAGACCTCATTTAGGAAGGAGACCAAAGTCCTAAAGACCTTGTCTATCATTATGGGGGTATTTGTGTTCTGCTGGCTGCCATTCTTTGTTCTGAATTGCATGGTCCCCTTTTGCCACATTGACCTCCCTGGTGACAGTGACCCAGAGCCTCCATGTGTTAGTGAGACCACTTTTAGTATCTTTGTCTGGTTTGGTTGGGCAAACTCCTCTTTAAATCCTGTCATCTATGCATTTAATGCAGATTTTAGAAAAGCCTTCACTACAATATTGGGATGTAATAGGTTCTGTTCTAACACAAATGTGGAAGCTGTCAACTTCAGCAATGAGCTGGTGTCTTATCATCATGACACCACCTTCCAGAAGGATATCCCAGTAACTTTCAACAGCTCTCAGCTTCCCAATGTGGTGACTCAGGATCAGGAGGACTTGGAGGGACATTGCTTTGACCAAGTGTCTATTATATCCAATTCACACAGAAGTAGGAGCCAAAAGAACTTATTATTGCCTGCCAGTGTGCACTTTGAATGTGAGGCTGAGATATCTCTGGAAACAATCACCCCATTCACCTCTACAGGGCCCCTAGAATGCCACCAGCATACAGTAACCAATGAAGAAAGACAATATTCTACCAAACTATATTGAGCTTGTAAAAGTAACTGTAGGTAACCAACCATGTACGCTTTGCAAATTGCTGCTAATAAGATTTCTTAATCGCAGATATTTCCCAGTGGTATTCTATCAGATCAATATTATCATCTATTATACAGTAGACATGCTATAGACAAGATTCAGGGTAATTTAATGTAATGGAATAGCAGAAATGCTTACACCCAGCTTGTGCAGGACATATTTTAGGCTGTCTGCAACAATAACATTTTGTTAGAAAATCTCAGGGACTCAGTAATGTCATAAAATCTTGCTTGCTGTGGTCAATATTTCATATTTTAAGGGATTACTATTATAAAAACAATATTGCTTTCATATAATTGTATATAGTTAATATGTATAATGAAATGATTTAGTAAACGAATGCCTATGTTCATTTCATTAGATTACATTTTTCTATGTTTACATGCAGATCAAGCTGTCCATCAAAAGTGTCAGAGACAATGAATAGGACAAACTAAGACACTGTCAGGGGGGCTAGAACAGTTGCAGCACTTTTGTAGCTATGGGAATACAAGTGTTGCCAGCACCCCTGCAGTGTTATAGTTTATCTCAACCCCTGTTACTCTTAAGCCTCGTACACACGGGACGACGATCGTACGTACGATCGTCTCAAATCGTATGTTGGCTAATGTAACTTGCATACTGACTGCACTACACGATCGTACGACCACAGAAAGAACGTTCAGGTGATTGTAATTAGCATCCGGCTGTTCCTGACTTCGGAGAATGCGTGTTATGCACAATACAACTTGTTGTACCAACTGCTCTGTACACACAATACAACGGTCGTATGAGCGCTTGTTGGTACGACCAAGTTTTATAGTCTGCTCATACAACTCCCCTTGTACGACCGTCGTATGTCGGCTGTTCTAATCGCGCATACGAACGATCGATTTCGGATACAACGGTCGTTCATACGACCTGTTGTATACGATCGTCGTCCCGTGTGTACGAGGCTTAAGACACTGCCGGTGGGCTAGAACAGTTGCAGCACTTTTGTAGCTATGGGAATACAAGTGTTGCCAGCCCCCCTGCAGTGTTATAGTTTATCTCAACCCCTGTTACTCTTAAGCCTCGTACACACGGGACGACGATCATATACAACAGGTCATACGAACGACCGTTGTATGCGAAATCAATCGTTCATACGCGCGATTAGAACAGCCGACATACGACGGTCGTACAACGGGAGTTGTATGAGCAAACTAGAAAACTTGGTGGTACCAACAAGTGGTCATACGACCGTTGTATCGTGTGTACAGAGAAGTTGGTACAACAAGTTGTATTGTGCAAAACACGCATGCTCGAAAGTCAGGAAGCCGGATGCTAATTACATGCACCTGAACGTTCTTTCTTTGGTCGTACGATCGTGTAGTGCAGTCAGTATGCTAGATACAACAGCCAACATACGATTTGAGATGATCATACGTACGATCGTCGTCCCGTGTGTACAAGGCTTTATTCTTGTTGGTCAGGTTGGGTGCATTAACATGTGGAGAAAGATATAATTAAAGGAATGTAAAAATAAAGTTTGTTCATATATGGAATACTCTTTTATATGTATTAACTTAATTTAGTTATCTGAAAACAACGGTTTTCTGCCAAGAGGTTTAGTTGATTGAAGAAAGCAAATGTCTGAGTGGGTGGGTTGTATTCAGCATTCGTAATTCAATTTTATCACATAAGTGGAAACTAATAAGACATTTCAGAGGCTTAAATCTTAAGGTCCGAATCTATGGCTGTACAAATTACAGGCACTGTTGTTATTAATTCACAGTTTCACAGAAGCTTTTTACTTTAGCACTTGTTAATAAAATCCCATTTTCAGCATTACATCAAACGCTGGGGTGCAGCACTATGGCAAGTAATAGACAGCAGCTGTTGTTTAGTTACAATATATGAAGTGACTAGTAGAGAATTAAATGTTTTTTTTACATTATGTACATGAAAACTTTAGCATAGCTAGCAGGAAATTGCAAATAGCTTATCTGGTCTTTTATTTTGCTTTCATAAAATAAGCTGTAAAATAATCTGTCAAGTTAAGAAACCTTTTCAAGAAGACATACAAATATTTTGATAAAGGGAGACTTCTGAATCGGATGCAGGCTAAAAAAAAAGTATAAGAAATCCATAATGTAGTTCTTAACCTACCTTCAACAACAGAAAGCAGCAAAAAGTAAATAGCTATTCATGTATCACTGTTATTGTTGTGGGTTTTTTTTTCTGACGTCTACTGTTGCAGTTTACTATTTAAATCTGGAGTGTTTGAAGGTCTCTGAAGATTAGTGATTTTTCTATACATTTTCCATAAATATTATTTTTTTTTGGCACTTTTTGTTTACAGAATTTAATCAGTATTTTTTTTTTGCTAGAAAATTACTTATAACCCTCAAATATTATACATTTTTTTTATCAGAGACCCTAGGGAATAAAATGGCAATGATTGCAAATTTTTATGTCACACGGTATTTGCGTAGCGGTTTTCCAAACACATTTGTTTGGTAAAAATATACTTTAATTTAAAAAAAAAAAACAAAGTACAATATTAACCCCAATTTTTTTGTATAATGTGCAAGATGATGCTACGCAGAGTCAATAGATACCTAACATGTCAAGCTTTAAAATTGTGCATGCTTGTGAAATGGAGACAAACTATGGTACTTAAAAATCTCTATAGGTGACATTTTAAATGCCTTTACAGGTTTCCTGTTTAGCGTTACTCAGGAGGTCTAGTGCTAGAATTATTGCTTTCACTCTAATGTTCAGGGTGATACCTCACATGTATGGTGCGAATACCATTTACATATGCGTGTGCAACTTACGCATGTGTTCGCTTCTGCAAGTGAGCACGAAGGGATGGGGGTGCTTTCAATTTTTTTCTTCTTATTTATTTTACTTTTTAATTTTTGCACTGTTCCTTTAATTTTTTTCATCACTTTTATTCCAATTACAAGGCATAAAAGCATCCTTTGTA
Organism: Glandirana rugosa; assembly: GCA_018402905.1. Lineage (NCBI taxonomy): Eukaryota > Metazoa > Chordata > Amphibia > Anura > Ranidae > Glandirana > Glandirana rugosa. The sequence continues at coordinate 854,610 of BLSH010192056.1, read as the reverse complement.
ATAGAAATAAGGATGACAGGTCCTCTTTATGTAGAGACATGGGGTAAAAAAGACCCCAAATCTCTTCTTTACCTTTAAAAGCAAAAGATAAAAAAACAAATATTTTTTGAGTTTTGCTTAAAAAAAACAAACAAAAAAAAAAAAATTACTTCCAGCCTGGACCGGAAGTGGCATCATGGCATTGCTCTGGTCCACCAGGTGATCAAAGAGCATCTATTCTTTGATCGTCTATGGGGGCAGCCGGTCGCACTGTCGGATCATTTCTCAGGCGAACAGGCAAAAACAGTAACCCCGAGCAACACTGGAGAGCGGCGGGAGGGGGGACGTCCCCTCCCGCTGTTTCAGAAAGTGTTACAGCGGATCATGAGCCGCTCTAAATGGTTTAATGAGAAAGCCAGCTGCAAAAAATCATACCGGGGTTATGGCTGATTTCTTCAAAGTATATATACGTATTGCGGTCGGCAAGTGGCTAGATAGCACTCCTTTTTCACACTGGGACAATTTCCTGTTGCATTGTTAACTCACTTTCTATTATTTTGCACTTAGTAACTGCAACCCTCAGGAAAATACATGGGGATATACAGTATCTGCAACCTTTAATGCAAAAACAAATATTGATAGTATAGCAACTTTCAGGTCCTTAGTCGTCGTGGTTGCATTCATTTTATCCACACTTTTTCTCCCAGGCAATCCTACTATTAATACACTTTGTGGCTGGTTTACTAAAACTACAGAGTGCAATATCTGGTGTAGCTCTGCACACAAACCAATCAGCTTCCACGTATTTTTGTCAAAGCTTAATTGAACACATTGAAGTTAGAAGCTGATTGGCTACCATGCACAGCTGCACCAGATTTTGCACTCTCCAGGTTCAGTAAATCAACCCCTTTCTGTTTTTTGATGACAACTGTATTGAGCGGCATTGTCACCCTAGGATTGGGGGTGTGTTAGGACTACATAACACTGTGTTAGGATACCATAATACCTTTCTCTCATCTCCATAAGAGGTGCTTTGTAGTCTACAAAGATGGGAGGAAGCAATGCCAACGAATAACAGTCTAGAAAAAGTTAGCACAGGAAGTTATCAATTCACAGGATTTCTGGCTGAATGGAAAACATTTTTACTTGGCTTAGTTAAAAAGGTGAGGCTGTGTTCACTTTAATCATCCACTTACAATTTAGGGACGTGCAGTCAGGGGAGACAGGTGCTATGAACATAAAAAACAAAAACAAAAAAAAATGATCGCGCTTCGAGGGTCGTAGCTCGGTGACCTGGGGTCACAGACAGGGCAAGTGCTACCACCAGGCAAACTAGGGAGCCACCTAGGGTACACTGCTGTCTAGGGCGCAGCCACATCCACTGGTTCATACTGTTTGACCTTGACCTACAGTAGCTCCTGTCATTGTATTATTATTTTTTCTTTTGGATGCCTTGTGTTCGGGATCATGCAGACAGGTTGTCCCACACTCCCTGTTGACTCCAATGTCTGGAGCTCGGTATGCTGTGGCCCTGCCCCATTTCAAGACGTCATTAGTTCTGCTGTGGATCTTGGACTGGATGAGCACTGTGCACTGGATGGGGTACTGGTGTGGGCGGTGCGTTCTCTCCCGTGGGGAGTATAGGGTGGTTTGGTAGGTCATTTGGCCTTGTGGAGGCACTGGTGGTACTACCCTTTGTTTCTTTCCCTCGATTGGGCAGTTGGACTGGTAAGCTTGTTACAACCTTGTGTTCATTCAGGGGAGTTTTTCTCATCTCCTATATTTCTTCACAGATATAACATTGCTGATGGGGGGGGGGGGGTCTCGGGGGTGCAAG
>BLSH010192056.1:808479-836667 GCA_018402905.1 Glandirana rugosa | reverse complement strand
AAAGTCGGTGTTGACGGTCCTTTTATCAAATCCTACGTTACTTTTTCGGTGTTTATTGACGTCCACTTTATGTCCTGAGAGACTTTTGTACACCACACCGACAAAGTTCTACGTGTTATTCCTCCGTGAACTTCTTTTTACCCGACGTACCAACTCATCGGTCTTCTTTCGGTAGCGATGTGTTTACGGTGTTTCATAGGGCGAATGGTATGCGGTTTGTCGTGTCTCTGTTCGGAGTTTGGAAGACCGTACTTCAGTAAACCTCATTACTCTGGTTTTAACTCGAAAAATCGGTGTTGGTAATTGTGATGTAACACATCCCCAAATCATCAACGATCCACCTCTGTGTTTCACGGTAGGAATGGTGTACCTTTCATCATGGGCCTTGTTGATTCCTCTCCAAATGTAGTGTTAATGGTTGTGGCTAAAAAGCTCAATTTTGGTCTCATTACTCCAAATGACTTCATGCCAGAAGGTTTGAGGCTTGTCTCTGTGCTGTTTGGCGTATGGTAAGCGGGATACTTTGTGGCATTTGTGTAGCGATGGCTTTCTTCTGGCTACTCAACCATGCAGCCCATTTTTCTTCAAGTGCCTCCTTATTGTGCATCTTGAAACAGCCACACCACATGTTTTCAGAGAGTCCTGTATTTCACCTGCAGTTATTTGTGGCTTTTTCATTGCATCCTAAACTATTTTCCTGGCAGTTGTGGCTGAAATTTTGGTTGGTCTACCTGACCGTGGTTTGGTTTCAACAGAACCCCTCATTTTCTACTTCTTGATTAGAGTTTGAACACTGCTGATTGACATTCTCAATTCATTGGATATCTTTTTATATCCCTTTCCTGTTTTATACAGTTCAACTACTTTTTCCCGCAGATCCTTTGGCAGCTCTTTTGCTTTCCCCATGACTCAGAATCCATAAATGTCAGTGCAGCACTGGATGAAAGATGCAAGTGTCTGTCAGCAGTCCAGAAACACATTGACATTTTATATACACACACACTAATTACAATCAAACAAATGACAGGTGAGGATGGTTACCTTTAATAGCCATTCAAACCCCTTTGTGTCAACTTGTGTGCATGTTATCAGACCAAAATCATCAGGGTATATAAACTTTTGATCAGGGTCATTTGAGTAGTTTATGTTGTCATTATGATTTAAAAAGAGTAAGCACAGTTGATTGATAATAAATGGCTTCAGCCAAGCACTAACCACGAGTGAAAGAAATGTTTTTGTGTTATCATTCATATTCTCTGAAAAATGGCCAAGAAATAATAAATTCTGCCAAAATATGTAAACTTATGAGCACAACTGTATATATAAAGTAATTTGTTCCATGCTACACTAACCTTCAATAGTAATATTAGCAATAATACCACATATGTAAAATACTCCAGTATCATACAGCAATACAAAAACTTTTAACTCTGTGTTGAAAACACAAATCTCATATGTGAACAAAACGTGAGCAACATAAATCAGACTGTGATCAATAGTGCAGTCCTTACTCCGAGAATAAATTATATCTTCCAAAAGAGTGTAAAGCACAACATAAATCAATCCTTGGTTAATAATGAAGTCCTTCTTCCCAGAATGGATTAGGTCTCCCAAAAGAGTAAGAACCACCACCAGGTGGTCATCTTCATATATATTATGCACAGGTCAATCAATCTGCTTCCCTTTTATCAGCCAGGATCATCTATAAAACTGGTTCACAACCTCTTCACTCTTTTCCGCTCACCTCCAATGCAGTTCATCTGACCATGTGATAGGACACAAAGAATAAAAAATAATGCTTTCTGTATAAAATGAATGATCCCTTTATTTAAAATAAAAACACACTCACATATTGGACATTTAACAAGAGGCTACAATCTCCCATCCACAATCTCCTACTGTTTACTGCCTTCACTATATCCTGCTGACAGCTCCAGCAAAGTAAAAGATTGGGCTGTGGTTCCAAGTTAAGCCCTACGTGTTATTTCAGCAATTATCAGCAATTTCTTCATCACTGTGTACATTTAGAAAAGGAAGGGACCGGTAAATTACATATTTACCAACCCCTTCCCCCGCTCTCCATCCTGAAAGGATCTCCACAGCAGGCGACGGGAAAGAAAGGTAGAGGGAGCCGGCAGTGCTGCGAGGGGGAGGGGGGGGACAAGGGAGCCCGTTCAGAAGAAGGAAGGGGAACCTAGACAGGAGAGGCGGTAGGGTGGCATTTACTGGAACTGATCCCCTCTGTTTTCCTTCTATGACAGGTGAATGCCAGCGGGAAGGAGAGGAGGAGAAGCCAGCTGCTACAGGAGGAAAATAGAGGAGATCGATTCTAGCAAATGCTGCCCTGTCCAGGTACCCTGTGTCGGTAAGGAGGGGCACATTATACCTGTTACCTCCCCATGATTGATGGGTAGATTTGATCGACTGGCTGCTGACCTCCGGTGTAAAACCTAACGTGACAGGAAGGCCGCATGGGCCCCCTGGAGCATGGGCGGGGTGGCGATTGGGACCACCATGACCCCTCAAGCAATGCCAGTGTTTTTAGACAAATACATAAGTTTACATTTATCAACATCACACCTAATTCATTACATAGCTGCTGAATAAAACAATGCATTAAAGCGTGCTTGTAAGTCAGAGATATTTTTTGAGGACTTTATTCTACTACAAGGCTTAGTGCCATCTATAAACACAGTATATAGTACTTTCAATCCTAATCACTATATCATATATAAATAGGACAACAATTAAGAATCCCAACACTGAATCTTGAGGTACACCTTTAACTACCTGCCAACCACTCACAGTAAATATTCTGTGAGTGGGCAGCAGGTACAAGCACAATCATATACATGTACATGATGGCCTTCTTTCGGGTTTAGGGTGTGCATGGGCGTGCCCCCTGCCGACATGTAAATGGAAAAAGCATGAGTTTGACAACAGATTTTAGCAAATGATTTCTGATGAAATCAGCTGATCGGCTCTGTCCAACCACACACAGAGTTCTGTGTTTACAAGCATACAGAACTCTGTGTACATGGAGCAGTGATCTGACTGTTAGGTACACAGCTAATCCCTTGATTGCCCCAGATGTTAACCCCTTTCTCCGCCAGTGTCATTATCACAGTATTATCACTGACCACTGTATTAGTGTCTCTAGCGATGTCAGTGTCAGCTAGTGACCCTTCCAGATAGGTTGCTGTTCACTGCATAAATTCCAGTATATAGAGCATAGTTTGATAACTTTCACACAAACCAATTAATAAGCACTTATTGGGATTTTTTTTTACCAAAGACATGTAGCAGAATACTTTTTGTCCTAAATTTATAAAGAACTTAGATTTTTTTATCGAATGTTTTATAACAGAAAGTTGAAAATATTGAGTTTTTTTCAAAATTTCCATTTTTTTAAATTTATATAATAAAAAATAAAAAAAGCCAGTGGTCATCAAATACCACCAGATGAAAGGTCTATTTGTGTGAAAAAAACAATATATATTACATTTGCGTACAGTGTTTCATGGCCGTGCAATTGCCAGTTAAGGTGGTGCAGTGCTGAATAGTAAAAAAAATGCCCTGGTCATGAAGGAAGTAAAACCTTCCGAAAGGGGTTAATAACCTGAGACCATTCAGAGTATGAATCATTAAACAGTACCCTCTGAATACGGTCTTTAAAGTGATTGTAAAGTCTTGTGTTTTTTTTTATAATAACAAACATGTAATACTTATCTGCTCTGTGTAGTGGATTTGCACAGAGCAGCCTGGATCCTCCTCTTCTCGGGTCCCTCTTCGCTGCTCCGGGCCCCTCCCCCCTGTCGAGTGCCCCCACTGCAAGCAGATTGCTATTGGGGCACCCAAGCCGAGCTGCAGCTCTGTGTCAAGCCGAGCTGCAGCTCTGTGTGTTCATTCAGACACGGAGCTGCCATTCGACCCCGCTCCCTCTCTCTCCTGATTGGCTAACTGATTTGATTGACAGCAGCAGGAGCCAATGGTGCCGTTACTGTGTCTCAGCCAATCAGGAGGGAGAGGACGGCTGAGGGACATGTTGACATCCCTGGATAGAGGTGGGGCTCAGGTAAGTATAAGGCCTCATACACACGGATGTTTTTTGACGCCGACATTTTCTGGCTTTTTTGCAGCTCTCCATGTTAGTCAATGGCCCCATAAAAACACCGACGTTTTTGAGCTGTAGAGGGCGTCTGCGTTAGTGAGCTGAAACTAGAACCCACGGCCAGCGCATTCTGATGCTGAAATGTTTTGGCATTTTTGACGCCGCAATACGCTCACTAACGCTCACTAATGCCTACTAACATTTTTTAAACAAGTATTTTTTAGCCCTGAATTTAATAAATAAATAAAACACAATATAAATGCACACACAATGCATTCCTTTTAATGATTTTGTACTGAACATAGGGCTAGACTGAAATTTGGGTTTCCATATTTGCATTGAGTTTTGATTTAATTTACACTTGCTTAACACAATATCAATGGGACTACAATGGCCCTTGCACTGTAAATACAAGCAGTTATTAAAGAAAGCAAGTCCTTCCTAGTAGTATCTCTGCAGGCACCATTGCATTAATGTCAGCCTCCTGATTCTGAATTATTAAATTTCTTGTCTGCAGAACAATGTCAGGAGGTAGATTGGTCTCTATTAAAGCATGCTGCAACATGTGTTCAATAGCTATAAGGAAGGTTTCATTTATCACATACCCATGATAAATTAATTTCAGTTAGGCAAAACAAATCTTATCACAGTATCGAGAGATACAAAAATAATTTTTAGATGACACAGTTTTTTAATGTGACGTTAGGAATAAATTACAGAGATTGTGAGGAAAAGAGTATAGTAGTAACGGAAATTTTTAGGGCCCATTTATATTTGTGTGTTACAACCTGTACCATGTACCCGCGCTACATGTTGTGCACTATGTTGCCATTCTTTGTGAATGACACCTCAAACGATATGTACAGTGTGCTGCATATGTACATATTGTTGCTAAAAAAGTCATGTGCTTTTTTTGATCCATTCTGGTGCATTGGCAGCTCATTCAAAATGAATGGTCTGCCTTAAAGTGAAATTGATTCTCATCTCATACACACACACACACATTCATTTACACACAGTCACATTTATAGACATGCCTCATCCATTCACACATTTGTTTTTTTCCTTGAAGACAAAGAGGTCTCAGACCTACATGCATTCATCACAGATGGGAGCTGTGTTGTGGTGACCCGGCCTGTCTCATGTCCACTCCCCTTGGCCCCTGGGGTGACCTCCCGCCTCGGCTCCACTTTGGACACGGGATTCCTCTGGCTCCTAATTCGAGGATAGTCAATACTTGGCAGAAGTAACAGAGAGGTTTGTCATGTTTTTCCATATATTTTTTTCAGATTTTTTTGAGTGGACCCTATATACTAATAGATAATTTTGAATTTTTCTAGTACAATCGTATACTAAAACTCCTGATGAGTGGCTAAAATGCCACAAAAGGCGTTGAGTTCTAAACCAAGGGCTCCCAACAATAGAGTTCCAAACCAAGGGCTCCTAACAATAAGTTATTGACCAAGGGTACCCAGACAAGTCTAGTTCTAATATGTATATAGTTTTACCGTTTTACAATACCTTTTGTATATAGGATATACGAGTCATTTTTAAATTTGACCAATTATGTATTTATGTTGATCTGTGTATACATATTTTATGGTTGCATTCCACCATGCTTTTTGATTACTGTATCTTGCACTCTGTATATAAGGAATCATTTGACTATTGTATCATGTTTTTATATGAGAGATATTTTCTGACTAATAATAAATCCATTAATGCTATATGACAATTTATATGATTTTTTCGATTATGATATGTGTGATGTAATCATGGCAAGCTTACATTTTTTATATGGTCTTTATACACAGTTCCTATACTACCAGCTACAATGGCAGACCTCATTTAAAACCCCAAAATCTTTTTTCCTTCTTTTTTTGTGCATTCAATTTAAACAGGGGTGGAGACCTGCCATTGTTGGACGTACCAGGTCACACGTTTTTACTACTGCCCTAAAGTGGAACTACACTGCATCTGAGCACTAAAAACACTATTTAATTCAATTTTAATATACAAAGAAAACTCCCACATTCACCTATATCTCCATGCTTTATTTTGCTGAAAAAAATCACCTTAAAAATACCCCCTAGCATTTATGGCTGCGGCCATCTTGGGTAAGGGCAGATGATTCATGTAGCATTTACTTCCTGAAATCCATCTGCTCTTAGCTCTGGCATGCAGGTAGGAGGATGTGCTTAGCTGAGAAAACCCCTGCTTCCCTCCTGAAGACTCCTGAAATGTATGACATCATTTGCCTAGGCCAGAAATCAGAAAGTAACAGTAGAATTGTAAAAAAAAGTTCAAAACAAGTAAATATGATATACTTTCCTTTCTATTTATTAATGCTAGCAGCGTAAGGATTAAATATAACCAATGCTGATTGAGAGAGTGGAGTTTCACTTTAACTCTGCACATATTTACACTCAAAGTAACATACTATGCACCGCAAAGGATCACTAAATGGTGAGGTTTGCCAGGCATATAAATAAATAAATATAAAGTAACTAATTTGATAATAAAAAAATTGCATCCCCTTAACAGCAATGGCTTTTTAAAATGATCACAGGATTTCTTGTCTGCCTACCTTTGTAAAATATTACCAGTTTAGTAATCAGTAGAAATATAGGAGTCTGAAAATGTTGAGTTATATATATATAACTAGAGATGGTCACTTTAAGAATTTGCAATGCACTTGCTTGTTTCTTTCAGACACAAAATTTCCACGCCAGGGTGGCTTCACTGCTGAGATAAAAAGCACCAGCTCACTCCCTTTTGGCTCAAGATAGACTTCTTATCAAAAAACTGTTTAAACCAGAACTGTCATGGCGCTGCCAATGTATCATTTCACTTTCTATCGGTCACATGGGAAAACCACCCATTTAACTGCTTGATTGCTAATAGAAGATACGGACACGGATTGGACTAAGTTTTACGATCACACCTAGAATGCACTAAAAACACACCCACATCTCATGCATATTCATATGTATAAATTGTTTAGCTGAATATTTTGTAGATCAGAGATATTTCCTCCTTTGTATGCATTTTATCTCTCCACTGCAGTGTATGGAAATAAATTGTACCTATTCTTATCAATCTCATCTGAAAGGTCTTGTTTTAAGACTCCCGAATCTGATTTAACAGTAATGACATGCCACTTCAGATTAACTTGTACAGCAAGCCTCTCAGCTAAACAGGGACAGTGAAATACTGCTGGTTTAATAAAAGTAAACAGGATTTTATTTGTATTCCATTCAGGTAGTTGCCTTACTGCAAAGTGGGGTAAATTGATAATTTTAGCACAAGTTACCAAAACACATGGAGCCTATGCACCACTGTGAATGGAACCCCAATGCACTGCACCGTAGCATTGTAGCACCCAATGAACAATGCACTGCAGCACGACACAGTACGCTACATTAAAACAATTGTGCATGTCCAATTAAAAGGGCCCTTATGGGGAGGGATATGTGAACGGGCCAACATCCGTTTGCATCTGCTTACATCTGAGGGCTCATGCACACTGCAGCTCAAAGAAGCGGCTCCTACAGGCTTTTGAGCTTTTTTAAACTCTCATTTTTTCTGCCTGGAAACTCCCCTCCATGTTAGCCAATGTGTCTATGCACACTATGGCTTTTTCAGGAGTCTACAGGCATATCCTCTTAGGGCTCATGCATACTGCAGCTCAAACAAAAGCTGCTTTTACAGGTATTTGTACTTTTATTTCAGCTTTAAAAAGCGTATACTTTTTTAGTCTCTTTTGCACGTTTTAATTGAGCTTCTTTGATTTTTTTTTTAGCATAAGTAGTTTTTTTTTCACAAACCCTCCCCTCAGCTAATTTTTCTTATTTTTTGTGTGTTTTCTAGCTCCTTTGAGCTTTTTCATGCTCCTTCGCGCCTTTTCACACATTTTTGCACGTTTTTGGGAACTTAGGCATCTTTTCTGCTCGAAAGCTCCTGCACTGATGAAGCCTATGTGAAAGAACCCTTAGGGCAAAAAAAAAAAAAATGCACCGATAACCCAAATGAATGCACTGGCTTTGTGCAGCACAATATAAAGCAATGCGTAGTGTGTAGTTTGATGGGGAACTGAAGGCTGTTGATAATTTACTTTTTAAAGAACGTATACTGTTTTGTGACACATCATGTGTGTAAAATGAGGCATGCTGATGTGTGGGTGCATAGGCTGCCAGGACCATTCACTAGTTTTTATGTTTTTCCTTGGAAAAGCCATTCACTTTATTAGTGGCTTCTCTATGATTTTCTTCAAGCAGTTAGCAATTTTACTGCATATGTTTTTGGACTTTTAGGATAATATGTATTGAATATCTGGCTAGTACTGTAGCAGTTTTATAACTGAGAAATAACTGTCATTTCAAGGCATACAGGAGCATATTTATAAAATATTTGAATGCACTTTTCACTAAACATTCACTGGTGGTGAATTAATAAGTGATAGTTAAAACGTATGCAACCTGGAGGATTCACCTGCATTGAATGTTTGATGAATGTGAGATTCATTGCTTTATAAATATGCCCCACTGTGTCTCAGAGATTTTGTGTCATGTTTTTTGCAGTCAGCATTGTTTTTTCTACAGAACAAATAATCAGACTTGATAAACAAAAAAAAAAACATTTATGGCCATACGTGACTGTAAGTAAAAAGTTACCAAATAACCAAAATCATATTAATCAAATAAAGGAACTCAAACAGAAGGAAAGCACCCATTTGATTAAAGTGATTGTAAACAATCACCTTGTAAAACAGCCCATTCAGTTTAAAATCGAAACAAAAGACATTTTGTGTACAGATATATAAAAAAAACCTTATAAACACCCTTTTCCCTTTTTTATAAGTGATCACATTCCCTCTGCTCCTCTGCATAAGCACTGGGGGGAGGAGAAGCAACAGTATACTGAGCTTTTCAGTGAATGGCTGTGAAGGGGGACTGTCAGGACAAGTGTGATCATTGGAGGAGAGCAGGCTGAGTTCCCAGCACAGCTAGAGAACGGACCACGGTGTGCTCCCCTGCTCAGTGTGGTCAGTTTCTAATAGGAAAGCAGAGGGACTGGCAGGAACACCAGGGATTTCACACACAGGAAGCAATACAAAGAGAACAGGATACTTTTTCATACAAGTACATAGTACAACAGGCACATATTAGGAAAATGAAATGCTGGGGTAACAAACACTTTATGTAGTTGGATGAATCCTGAGGTTTCACTTTAAATGATCTAGGGTTTCTGTAGTAAGTCTACTGCTTGTGGGTTTCACACTAGTAGGGAAACCTTTTCTGGAGTTTCTGAGAGGTTTCAATCCAGGGTATATGGGTGTCATATATTAGCTTTGTTCCCCAGTTTGGTCATGGACCAGACTACTTTGTTTGTACTTACAGTATATGTATGTTCTCAATGTATTCTTGGTTTCAGTAAAGCAAGGAAGAGTAAGAAACTTCGTAACGTCTTTGCTTCGGCCTACTGGGGAGATTCGCTCTTGCTCTTTTTTTCTTTTGATTGTTACTACCAGTTATTACCAGAACAGGCGTAGACAGATAATGGGGATAAAGGGGATAATGGTCACATGTGGGAATAATCCTTACTTTATTGAGATATCTTCTCACTCCCTATTGTTATACTTAAGATGGGAAGTGAGGGAGAATCTCCCCAGAAGGGGACACAGACAGCCGTGTAAACCTGACGGAGGTTCTAACCCTTCCCCCATCCAAAAGTAGGACAACATTTTGGCAGTAGTTGTACTTTAACAACAGATTTTATCCTACTCTATTTTTAGAAAGAAGTTGAAATATAAATTAAATTTAGTATGTGATGTTGCTAGAATGTATTGTATTCTGTGTATGCGTTGTTTTTTTCTTGTTTTTCAAGAAATGTAAAGTCAGCCTGCAGATGTCACTATTGTTGTTATGCTGATACCATGTTAGTACAATAGGCCAAAGGCTGATGGCTCCACCATCTCATAGATAACATTTAATATGTTCCTGAAATAGTAATAAAAACTCTTTGATTTGTTTTCTTTTCTTTTGAAAAGGCACCACAGGTTTAAGCAGGTCAAGTTCAATTAAAGAAAATATAGGTTTGACATGAAGCATGTTGTGTTTCATGCAAGATGAGTGACAGCAGGTTCTAGTGCTTTGACGAGATAAATACTGGTTCAGCTCTCAGAATGGTAGTCTGCAATCTTGAGAGTGATTGAGAGGTATTGTTTGGAGCAAACCTGTGACATGTGAAGCAAGAATACATGGTGTATCACAGACTGAATCACTGCAGAAATCACGTTACCTTTTAATTGCCTAATTGTTGGTCTTCAGTGGAAATTTTTGTATTTAATGCATCTTGTATTTAATGCAACCATTTCTTTTGTTGATGTTTACATGCCAGGAATATGTCCTGAACGGCATATATATTTTGGTTGTGGTCCCTTTAAGATAATGTTCAAGAGTTATTATTTAGTACTCAGGGGTTCTCACCCATGCATGGTGAGGAGTTCTGGGGTAGTCCGCTAAGATAGGAGAGGACTGCCAAGGTTTTGTGGTTGTAAAGAGCATCCAAACCCTAATTACAGGGACTTTGATTCTGAAGGGGTTAAGCCACCTGCAAGGAAAGCTTGAAATGGGCAGGAAGGTGTCAGCACTGGTCTGTGAGGGGTGTGGAGTAGATCACAGCTGTGAGAAAGTGTAGACTCTCTGGATACTGAGCTCATATGGCCTTTGAGGTACCCCTGAAGCAGATGGGTACTCCAAACCCTAGTTTGGCTGGTATGTTGGCAGAGAGCGATTCTCTTGTTTTGATTGTACCAGGATTATGGACTGTTTGCTTTATTTTTGCTGATTGAAGCTGTTTTTTGCTTACTTGTTCTGAAAGAGCAATAAAGACTGTTCACTTTTACAAGTGGTTGGCTGGTGATCTGCCTATAAACACCTCGCTAGTGCACAATTAGTTAAAATAATATCTGCTTCAGTCAGTCCCATGAGACCCAGTTTCCCTCAATTTGGTGCCATCTAGGTTCCCACACTGCAAAGAGAAGGTGTAGCCAGGCTGTCAGTCACAGCCTACACACTTCTGCTGGTTAATGATGGAGATGAAAGTCTTTATATATATATATATATATATATATATATATATATATATATTATATTATATTCTGATTTAAATGCATATGGGCAATCCCCTATGCATGGAATAGTTCACACCAGGATCAGTTCCAGAGGACCTTGTAGTCTTGTGTCCCACACTACCTGCTATTCAGAGTAGCTATACATAGTAGACCAAAGGACAAATTCACTAATTATATTAAACCCCTAGCCCCCTAAATTACTCCAAACTGAACCACCTCTCTGCTGGTACTAGCTTACCACCTTCTTCTGCATTGTCTCCCAGCTGGTAAAAATCTAGTGCTGGAGGTCAGCAGAGCAGTGCACAGGGAGTCAACAGTGCAGAGAATAGGGCTAGCAATTTGTAGGGCAATGTACAGAGGTCATTACAGAGGCAGTGTACAGGGTGTCATTAGGGCAGTGTACAGTGGGTCAGCAGTGCAATGTACTGGGGGTCAGCAGTGCAAAGGATGGGAAGTCAGCAGTGGAGTGTACAGGAACCGGTAGTGCAGTGTACAAGGGGTCAGTAGGGCAGAGGACAAGGGTCAAAAGGGCCGAAGAAAGGGGTCAGCAGGGCAGAAGACAGGGGTCAGCAGATCAGTGTACAGGGGCTGGCATGGTGTAGTACAAGAGCCAGCAGAGTGGAGGACAGGAGTGAACAGGGCAGTGTATTGGGGTCAGCAGGGTGGAGGACAGGGGTCAGCAGGGCAGTGTACAGGGGTCAGCAGAGCTGAGGAAAGGGGCCAAGATGGTGGAGGACAGGAGTCAGCAGGGCAGAGAACATGGGTCACTGCTAGCAGGGCAGAGGACAGGGGCCATTGCTGGCAGAGCACTGGACAGAGGTTACAGCTGGCTGGATAGAGGACAGGGGTCACTGCTGGCAGGACAGAGGACAGGGGTCATTGTTGGCAGGGCAGTTGGCAGTGGGCAGAGCTTCTCCCATCCCTGTGCTGAACACAGTCTAGGCACATACAGCAGAGCTCCTCCTCCACACACTACACATAGCCGAGAGTGCTTTTCCTTACTCACAGCCACAATCTGCACAGTGTGAGCTGGTTACTGCCGCTGCACTATCCCAGGGAATTTGCGGGGCGGGTATATATTTAGTGAACTTGCCCTTTAACTATACTACATGTTTTTTGTTTTTCTTTATGCAATGTACAAATCTTTGGGAAAGTGTTAATACTAAAGTACACTTATTTTCTGCTCTGTATATTAACAGACATGTTAGTACAACAATTTGCTGACACATTACCTTATGTAAAGCTCACCTTCCTGGTTGGATCCTCTGTAAGTCACTTGCCTATATACCATTTTTATGAGAGGACCTGTCAACATGCAAATGAGGGGATGTTTATGGATGCAATGAGTCGTCAAATTAGCTGCAATTATAAGCTAAAGATTCATGGTTTTAGAAGGTGACACCGCAATCATTCATCCCCAGCCTGGAAACAGCTCTGAGTGATTAAAAAGACAAATGCAATGTTACACTGAGGTACTTGATGTTAATCTGCTGCATATCCAATGGGAATAGAACAGCAATATTTTCACTGCAACATTTATGAAGAACTGCAATAAATAAAGTGCTAAGGTGTTATTTTATTTTTGAGAATTGTGGCACCATTCAAGCTTTCCTTACATGGAGATGTTTGTTTTCTCTATTGTTTCGATTTCCGCCAGGTATTCCACTTTTCTACCAAAAGCCAAACACACTGGTACGTTAATTTATTTTGTATTTTGCCCCAAATGTGTAATCACATTAGTGTGCTATACTGAGGTAGGAACTAATGCGAATAATGGAGATGTGCCCTGAGGGATGATGGTGGCAGCATTGCATTTTTTAATTTCACCTACTTTCTGTTTTAATAGCAATGGTCATTGGGACAAATAGAGAGGTAAGTTTCTTCAGCAACATAGATGGCAAAAAAACTTGACAGAGGGTCACAGGGTCACAGACACACACATATACAGTGGGTACAGAAAGTATTCAGACCCCCTTAAATTTTTCACTCTTTGTTATATTGCAGCCATTTGCTAAAATCGTTTAAGCTAATTTTTTTCCCTCATTAATGTACACACAGCACCCCATATTGACAGAAAACACAGAATTGTTGACATTTTTGCAGATTTATTATAAAAGAAAAACTGAAATATCACATGGTCCTAAGTATTCAGACCCTTTGCTCAGTATTTAGTAGAAGCACCCTTTTGATCTAATACAGCCATGAGTCTTTTTGGGAAAGATGCAACAAGTTTTTCACACCTGGATTTGGGGATCCTCTGCCATTCCTTCTTGCAGATCCTCTCCAGTCCTGTCAGGTTGGATGGTAATCGTTGGTGGACAGCCATTTTTAGGTTTCTCCAGAGATGTTCAATTGGGTTTAAGTCAGGGCTCTGGCTGGGCCATTCGAAGAACAGTCACAGAGTTGTTGTGAAGCCACTCCTTCGTTATTTTAGCTGTGTGCTTAGGGTCATTGTCTTGTTGGAAGGTAAACCTTCGGCCCAGTCTGGGGTCCTGAGCACTCTGGAGAAGGTTTTCGTCCAGGATATCCCTGTACTTGGCCGCATTCATCTTTCCCTCGATTGCAATCAGGCGTCCTGTCCCTGCAGCTGAAAAACACCCCCACAGCATGATGCTGCCACCACCATGCTTCACTGTTGGGACTGTATTGGACAGGTGATGAGCAGTGCCTGGTTTTCTCCGCACATACCGCTTAGAATTAAGGCCAAAAAGTTCTATCTTGGTCTCATCAGACCAGAGAATCTTATTTCTCACCATCTTGGAGTCCTTCAGGTGTTTTTTAGCAAACTCCGTGCGGGCTTTCATGTGTCTTGCACTGAGGAGAGGCTTCCGTCGGCCCACTCTGCCATAACGCCCCGACTGGTGGAGGGCTGCAGTGATGGTTGACTTTCTACAACTTTCTCCCATCTCCCGACTGCATCTCTGGAGCTCAGCCACAGTGATCTTTGGGTTCTTCTTTACCTCTCTCACCAAGGCTCTTCTCCCCCGATAGCTCAGTTTGGCCAGACGGCCAGCTCTAGGAAAGGTTCTGGTCGTCCCAAACATCTTCCATTTAAGGATTATGGAGGCCACTGTGCTCTTAGGAACCTTAAGTGCAGCAGAATTTTATTGTAACCTTGGCCAGATCTGTGCCTTGCCACAATTCTGTCTCTGAGCTCTTCAGGCAGTTCCTTTGACCTCATGATTCTCATTTGCTCTGACATGCACTGTGAGCTGTAAGGTCTTATATAGACAGGTGTGTGGCTTTCCTAATTAAATCCAATCAGTATAATCAAATACAGCTGGACTCAAATGAAGGTGTAGAACCATCTCGAGGATATCAGAAGAAATGGACAGCACCTGAGTTAAATATATGAGTGCCACAGCAAAGGGTCTGAATACTTAGGACCATGTGATATTTCAGTTTTTCTTTTTTAATAAATCTGCAAAAATGTCAACAATTCTTTATTTTTCTGTCAATATGGGGTGCTGTGTGTACATTAATGAGGAAAATAAATGAACTTAAATGATTTTAGCAAATGGCTGCAATATTACAAAGAGTGAAAAATTGAAGGGGGTCTGAATACTTTCCGTACCCACTGTATGTCCACAGTATATACATTATCTCACAAAAGTGAGTACACCCCTCACATTTTTGTAAATATTTTGTTATATCTTTTCATGTGATGACACTGAAGAAATGACACTTTGCTACAATGTAACGTAGTGAGTGTACAGCTTGTATAACAGTGTAAATTTGCTGTCCCCTCAAACTAACTCAACACACAGCCATTAATATCTAAACCGCTGGCAACAAAAGTGAGTACACTTTTCTTAAATAAACCTGGTTACAAGTCAGATTTTAAGAAAACCTGCCGTTTGGACTACCTTTTTCCCAGGGAAGGTGATCCCTATTTAGCTAACCCCCCACACATGGTGGAGGATGCGGGCATCTTCCTAGATAAGTGGAAAGATAGATGATGTGTTAAAAGCCCTGCTGCAGGCCGCTGCAACCCAGCAGGAAACCAATTGCCAGCAACAGGAAACAAATCATCAGGTCGCACAGGCCACTGCAGCACAGCCGGAGGCGATTCGCCAGGCTATTGCAGCCCCGCAGGAAACCAACCGCCAAGTCACAGAAGCCGTGGCAGTCCAGCAGGAGGCGATTTGCCAGGTCATTACAGCCCAGCAGGAGGCGAATAGCTAGGCCATTGCAGCCCAGCAGGAGGCGAATCTCCAGGCCATTGCAGCCCAGCAGGAGACGAATCGCCAGTTTGCGGAGGCCCTGGTGGAGTTAAAGAGGGGGTCCACAGGTCCTTTGCTGGTGGAACAGAAAATGGTGCATGCCAGCTATTACCTGCAGATGATGCAGAAGCTTACCTAGCACTTTTGAAAGAGTCACTGTGCGATAGAAGAATGGCAAAAAGAGCAATGGGCAGGACTGCTAGCTCCCTTTCTGACAGGGGAACCCCAAAAGGTCTATTATGACCTAAAGCCAGATGCTGCCCAGGATTATGAGAAACTGAAAGCTGAGATGCTTGCACGCATGGGCATCACCATTGCAGTCCAGGCTCAAGTTTACCAGCCAGGAAAAAGGAAACCAGAGCAAATATATCATGTTAATCTCTTGAAACCTTGAAAGGACAAAGAGACTTTACTGGCAATGCCAACCTTCCAAGAGGACATGGCCCCCGTGACACCTGAAGTACCCTTAACTGAAACCTTGTTAGTGGTCCAACAAAAGGAAGTTAACCTCCTTAGCGGTATTCCTGAGTGTGGCTCGGGGTGAATTTTCACTACCAAAAGTGGTAACCCTGAGCCACACTTGGAATTGCATCGCAGGATCCAGGCAAAGTTACTTACATTGTCCCCAGGATCCTGGGATGTCCTCCCGCTGTGTCCGCGGGCTGTGTCCTCCGCCCGATGTACTGTGTGCCAGGCTCCGTTCCCTGTGAGCGTTTTGTCGCATGGAGGCGGAGCTTGGCGGCAAATTCAGAAAGTGAAACACACATAACGCATACAGTACACTGCAATCTGCAAATTACATTACTGTATCAAATAATTTCACATCCCTTTTGTCCCTAGTGCTTTGTCCAGTGCCCTGCATGCCCTTTCATATTATATATGCCATTCTTTCTGCCTGGAGACTTGAGAATGTCCATGGCATCCAAAAAGCATCCCTTTACATCAAAAGCAGTTTTTGACCAGCTAGAAAACAGCGATAGTGGATTAGAATCACTTGCAGAATTGAGCGATACTGAAAGTGACAACAGCGACAATTCTGCAACTGAGCAAATTTCAGTGTTTTTACATTATTGAATACATTTTTTTATTATTATTATATTATTATTTTTGATAATTATATATAGTTATTTATTATATTATAATTTATGATTTTGTGTTTCAAACTTTATCATACCTATCTAACTATACCTGTCTACTAGACTCCTGTTTATACAGATTTAAGTGAGTTATTTCTAAGAATTACAGGCCTACAATATAAAACACCAAACTTCTATGCAAAACAATGTACCCCTTTGAGACGCAAAAACATCTGACATAATCATACTGCCAGGGAGGTTAAAGAATTTGAGAGTAAGAATAGAGACTTTTTCTCTCACCTGTCCGGACTGACCACAGTTATACAGCATGACATAATTACGGAACCAGGTGTCTGCATACATGTATAGAATAAGAATACACGAGGCTAGGCGGGAAGCAGTTGCAAATTAAATAAAGAACATGTTAGAGCTGGATGTGATAGAAGAGTCCCACAGTGACTGGTCAAGTCCCATAGTGTTGGTTCCAAAACCAGATGGAACTATAAGGTTTTGTAAGGATTTCAGGAAGTTGAACAGCGTGTCTTAATTCGATGCGTACCCAATGCCTCGGGTCGAGGAGCTTGTTGACAGATTGGGAGATACACAGTAGACAACTACTTTAGATCTGAATAAAGGTTATTGGCATATACCCCTAACAGAGTCTGCTAAAGAGAAAATTGTGTTTTCTACCCCCGAGGGGTCCTTCCAGTATGAGCGGATGCTTTTTGGCTTGTATGGTGCTTCTGCCTTCCAGAGAATGATGGATAAGAACTTAAGACCACATCGCCAATACGCAGCCGCCTATTTGGACGATGCAGTCATCCACAGCCCAGATTAGGAATCCCATTTGCCCCGGGTGCAAACAGTAGTGGATTCTCTTAGGAAAACAGGACTCACTGTCAACCTCAAAAAGTGTTCCATAGGCTTTAATGAGGTCAAATACCTTGGCTACATTATTGGTCGGGGGCTGATTAAGCCTCAGATCAATAAGATTGAGGCAGTTAAAAAGTGGCCCCAACCTATAAATAAAATGCAAGTTCGTGCATTTCTGGGGATCACAGGGTACTACAGGCATTTTATACCCAATTTTGCCACCATTGCAGCCCCACTGACGGATCTGACAAAGGGTAGAAGGTTGGTCATGATCAAGTGAAATCCTGAGGTAGAGAAGGCATTTCAAATGTTGAAGCAAGCCCTTTGTGAACAACCTTTGTTTGTGACCCCAGATTACACAAAAGATTTTGTGGTGCAGACAGAAGCCTCTGATGTGGGACTGGGTGCTGTACTGTCCCAAGTCAGAGACAGGGAGGAGCACCCAGTGGTTTACCTTAGCAGAAAGCTCAACAGACATGAGAAAAATATGCCATTGTTGAGAAGGAATGTTTAGCTATCAAATGGGCCTTAGATGTCCTGAAATATTACCTGTTGGGGAGACCATTCAAAATAGTCACTGATCATGCCCCTCTTAAATGGACGTGTAATAACAAGGAGAAAAACATTCAAGTGACAAGGTGGTTCCTTGGTCTTCAAGTGGTTAGGTTCACCAAATAAGGGGGATGTATATATCAGCTATTAAAACATTTAGAAAAAAGCAGAGTAGTGCAGTGACTGATTTGTATGAAAAAGAACAGGAGTCTGCACAAAATCATGCAGTTATCCACCTCAGATACTTTGAGACAATTGTAGCTCACGAGGTGGAATGTGTATCTCCATTATCAGAAGATGGCCTCTAACCAGCTGCATCAGGAGGCAACAAGTGTGTTTGGGGGTGGAGGAGTTATTAGCTATGTTGATGGCAGTAAAGAGTTCTCTGACAGTGGTCCCAAGTATAATTTCTGCATCCATAGTGGAACTGGTGGATAGAGGAGATATTCTACAGACCTTTGTAACATTCTATAGGAAGCTGTAATCACCAATAGCTTCTTATGATTAGGGGAAACTGTTGGAGATCCTAGAGGCACTTCATCTACCTATGCTTCTAGAAGATCTAAAAAAGACCTTGGATTCTCCACTCAGGGAAGAGGAAGTTATTGCCGCAGTGATATCTTTTCCTAGTGGTAAGGCTCCTGGACTGGACGGCATACCAGCTGAATGGTACCAGAGATATCTACAAACCATTGCCCCTAGATTAGTGTAATTTTATGAGGGGAGCCATCAGAGGGGTGATTTCCCCCTTCTTTTTATGAAGCCCATATAGTGTTACTGGCTAAACAGGACAAGGACCCGCTGCAATGCGCATCATATAGGCCTATATCATTGTTAAATATGGATTGTAAAATCCTTGCCGAAGTATTAGCGGCTAGGTTAAGGCAAAATATGGAATTTATTGTTTCCTTCGATCAGACTGGCTTTCTGCCTAAGAAGGCTACAGATATCAATCTGCGTAGGATATTTACGCATTTACAATTGGGGCCAGATGTATCCAGTGGAGGGATTTTGGACTTTCTCGATTTAGTGAAGACCTTTAATTCCGTTGACTGATGATATATGGCTATAGTGCTTGAGCTATTTGGTTTTGGCCCCCATTTTAGGAAATTGATTGATTTGCTTTATAAATCCCCAACCGCTGCTATCAAATTAAATGGGATGTTATCTGAACTATTTACTATTGGTAGGGGTACACATCAGAGCTGCCCCTTGTCACTGGGTATTTTTGCCCTGGGGATTGAGCCTTTGGTAGTGGCTTTGAGAACATCGGTCGAAGTACAGGGGATAGTGGTGGGTAGCCTGACCGAAAAGACAGCACTATACGCAGACGATATGGTATTCTTTTTAAGAGAATCAGATGCATCCTTGATGGCTGCATTGGGTATCTTGAATAAATTCTCCATTTATTCAGGGCTCAAAGTCAACTGGGGTGAATCCCAAATTATTTCTTTAAAAAGACCAAACCCGTTATGCAGGATTACGTCTGGTTGCCCCCTGCAGCCGGTAGATAAGACTAAATATCTGGGTCTGTATATCTTTAATGCCGTAGCTGACTTTATACCTTTGAATGTTTCCCCGTTATTAATACAGCTTAAAAGTAGGCTACAGGCATGGCAAAAGTTGCCCATATAGCTCATAGGTAGGGTGAACCTATTAAAGATGAAGGTCCTACCATTGCTGTTGTACGTGTTTAGGAACTCGCCAGTCTGGATCCCAAGAAGTATATTTAAAAATATTGATAAGTTGGTGACGTCTTTTCTTTGACAGGGCCGTCACCCAAGGATAAAACTTGAGGTGTTGAAACTGCCATGGAAAAAGGGGGGATTGTCAGTCCCTGATTTTTACAGGTACATTCTGGCGGGGCAACTGGTGGTTGCTCATAGATGGCTTAGGCCTTGAGAGGACGACGCCACCACTGCTTTAGAGGCGGCAATAGTTGGCTCTCATGAGGCTTTGTTGCATCTACTTCAAATTCCAATTTGCTACAGTCTGTGGAGTACCAGGATCCAATTATTTGGATAAAATATGGTATCAAGATAATAAGAGATATAGTGGAGGACGGAAGGTTATTGTTATTTGAAGCCCTGAAGGTGAAGTTTAAACTACCCAATACCCACCTGTTCTGTTATCTGCAACTCAGACATGCATATGAGACCCGATTTAGAAGAGATAAACGTAATGTTCAGATAAGTGATATAGAATCCCTACTTAGAGAAGATGATTTAAATAAAGCCATATCCATGATCTATAAACAATTAAGTATTGATGGGGATGAACTTTTTTTTAGCAGGTTGTAGAGCGGGGTGGGAGGTAGTTTACCCTCAGGTGGAGGGGGGGGGGGTGACTGGGAAGACATTTGGGATATCAATTTTACTAGACTGGTGTCGGTTAGTGAACATCTTTTACAATTTAAATTTCTTTATCAAATATATTATACACCAGCTAAATTGGCTAGTTTACTTCCTACACAATCATCTTGCTATTGGTTGTGTAACTTCCCAAATGCAGATTTTTTTCACATTTATTGGAATTGTAAGTTTATACAAGAATTCTGGAGAGGGGTACAGAGTGCATAAGGAAAATCCCAGGTATGTATGTGCAAGACTTGGTGGAAGTGTGTCTGTTGGGATTGGTTGATACATTAGATGCAAGGAGTGCAATTCATACATTATTGACAATCCTATTTCTCTATGCCAGAAAATCAATTGTGCTCTCCTGGAAGAAAAGTATACCCCCGAATGTCCTGATGTGGAAGGCGATTGTGAACAAGGTCATTCCCATGCACAGGGCCACGTATGCTAGTAAGGGTACACTATCTAAGTTTGATAAGGTGTGGAGGAGCTGGGTAAATAGTATATTTACGGTCTCAGACTGATAACAGTAGAAACCTATAAGTTCAATAAGTATGGCAATTCAGTATTGATTGGGGTTGGATGACGTGGACTTTTCCAAAAAACAAACAAACACTTTTTTTCTTGTCCTCTCCTTCTCTCCTGAGGTATTTTGGATTTTGGGAGGTGGAGCCATAAAATGCTAGAGAGATTTTCTGTGTTGAGATGCTAATTGTATGATGGATGTAAGATCTAGTTTTGTGTTTGTTTTGTTTTGTCGGAATTAATAAGGATAAACCTTTAAAAAAAGTATTTAGGTTCACAGTGGAACATAGCGCTGGGAAACTCCAAAATAATGCAGACATCTTTTCCCGTATCAATTGTCTTGTTGGGACAGTTGCTCAGCCGCAGGGGCTTGAGCAGGGGGGGATATGTGGCGTTATGAAAGGCGAGGAGATCGATGGACGTTATGTTTCACCTCGCATGCATTCACTTGCAGGAAACGAAGTTGGCATCCGGTCCGCGTTTTACCAGCCACCTTGGCAGACCAGATTTTGCGATCCACTTGTGTCCATCAACATGTGGTATAAAGGAAGCAGGTCTGGATCAGATGATTGCTCTGGCCTGGGACTCAAGAGCCATCAAGCCTGAGAGACCCAATAAACTGAACTTTGCTTTGTGACTGAAGCAAAAGGTTTGCATTATCATTGTTTTGTGGTGACTGGGAGAAGCCCTGAGTTAGAATACTGGAAATGTTTAGTTAGTGCCTGGATGGCAATGATTTATTTTTGTTTTGTTTATTTGATTTACCTGCAGCCTTTAAAATAAACCTGGTTTTAAAAAACCTGCCGATTAAAAAAAAAAAAATCACATGGCTGCAACTCAATGCATTTAGGCATCTAGATGTGGTGAAGATGACTTGCTGATGAAGTTCAAACCAAGCATCAGAAATGGGGATTTAAGTGACTTTGAATGTGGCATGGTTGTTGGCTCCAGACGGGCTGGTCTGAGTATTTCATGAACTGCTGATCTACTGGGATTTTCACACTTCTCAAGGGTTTACAAAGGATGGGAAAATATCCAGTGAGTGGCAGTTGTGTGGCAGAAAATGCCTTGTTGATGGAAGAGGTCAGAGGAGAATGGGCAGATCGGTTCAAGATGATAAAAAGGCAACAGTAACTCAAATAACCACTTTTTACAACCAAGGTATGCAGAATACCATCTCTGAATGTACAACACATCAAGCCTTGAAGCAGGTGGACTACGGCAGCAGGAGATCCCACCGGGTGCCACTACTGTCAGCTAAGAACAAGAAACTGAGGCTACAATTTGCACAGGCTCACCAAAATTGGACAATAGAAGACTGGAAAAAAACGTTGCCTGGTCTGATGAATCTCAGTTTCAGCTGCAACATTCAGATGGTAGGGTCAGAATTTGGGGTAAACAACATGAAAGCATGGATGCATCCTGCCTTGTACCAACAGTTCAAGCTGGTGGTGTAATGGTGTGGTAGATATTTTCTTGGCACACTTTGGGCCCCTTAGTACCAATTGATCATTGTTTAAACACCACGGCCTACTTGAGTGTTGTTGATGACCATGTCTATGCCTTTATGACTACAGTGTCCCCATCTTCTGGTGGCTCCCTCCAGCAGGATAATGCACCATGTAACAAAGCTCTAATCATCTTAAACTGGTTTCTTGAACATGACAATGAGTTCACTGCACTCCAATGGCCTCCACAGTCACCAGATCTCAATCCAATAGAGCTAATTTGGGATGTGGTGAGGAGAGTTGCATCATGAATGTGCAGCCGAAAAATCTGCAGCAACTGCGTGATGCTATCATATCAATATGGACCAAAATATCTGAGTAATGTTTCCAACACCTTGCTAAATCTATGCCACAAAGGATTAAGGCAGTTCTGTAGGCAAAAGGGGGTCCAACCCGGTACTAGCAAGGTGTGCCTAAGAAAGAGGCTGGGGAGAGAATTTGCATCTTTAAAAAGTAACTCCACTTTTGTTGAGAAAAAATCTAATTCTCTCTGGGTGTTCAATATACATTGCAAGGATTGTAACAGACTTTGTTACAGATTCCTACCTTTTGTTAATTTGACGAAATAGCTGTCTATGTCCATGTGCTGAGTGAGTCTGTATGGGAGTTATTTTATAATTGTCAGTCAGTTGCTTCACCTGCAGGGCTCTATTGAGGAAAATGGAAAGGTCTCATCCCTTTAGACGTGATTTTACCTTCGGGAGTACCCCACCAAAAATTACCTTTTTGGTGCAGGGGATGCCCATATCTGACTTGTATCTTAGTGCAGACTTTTGGGAAAATCAGTAAGCCAATTACACAATCAGGAAATTACATTTCCAGGGGGCGTTCCATAAACCATCTGTCTACAGAACACCTCCAGTTAGCCATATTGCATTGCATTTTACAGAAAATTACAGAGCTGATTGAAAAGGAAAGGTCATTTTTAATAACATTCAGTTAAAATTTGACTTGTGTAGCAATTGTATATACAATATTATTGAATCTGCTATTTTTCCCACAAAAGTGGAGTTACCCTTTAAGTAGTGTGTTTGACAATACAAGTGTTTGTCATTTGCTGTACATTTAGCTAAAATTATTGTGATAATAGTGAGGTCAGATGAGCTCCAAACTGTCTGGAGGGAATGGGGGAGGCCATACTGTACACAGGGACACATTCATTTCTCCAAATTTACAATTCAGTGACCAAAATCATCAAATTTAAATCTCAGTTTGTACAAGGCTGTCATGTAAGGTGATCCTTTTGGAAAAAAAAACACAAAAAGCTTTAGAATCTTAAAGTATTACTAAACCCAGTACTCTGCATTCACTATATCTGGTCTCCCACAGTACACATAACATGGAAATGCAATTATTTTAGTAAATATAAATTGCTAAATTTCCTTTTTCATTAGCAGTATTGTGACTTCTATCAGTTCCTGGTTAAAGCTTGTAGGAGGAGTTTTCATACTGCCCTGAACTGTCCAGGATTTAGGACCCCTGACCCTCTGCCTTGGCCCTGTGCTGATCACATGCACGCTCAAGAAAAAAAACTCTCTAGCAATACACACCAAACTGAGCATGTGCAGCCTAACTCCAGTAACTCTGTCTTATGCGAACCTGTTCTGGAGTCAGTGGAAGAAGGATCTGTGCATACAGGATGAAAGAGCCTTTTTACACAATACAGAGGATTAACCCTTTAGGTTCCACAGTGAGTATAACAAGTATGTTTTACTGCATATACAGACTGATTTTACTATTGTGGGTTTAGTAACAATTTAAGATTTAAACAAAAGCAGGGGTACCATAAAAACCCCAATAAAACAGGCAAAGCTAGCAGCAAGGAAAATATGTTATAAATACACCTCTATTAGACATAGCCCTCAAAAGACTCCTATTGTAACCCTATTGTAAGTAGCAAGGTTGTAAAACAGTTTGGTGATTGGCACTGCTACCAATGCACTGGGTCCTTTTTACACATTTGGTGGGAATAATAATTAATACCTTCTGGGATAAAATTCTTGGATTGTACAATTCTGTTTATCTCAATGACGTCTCTAATTCCAAAAATGGCTGCTACTAATGATACTTTCAAGTTCTGATTTTGAGATTCTTCCTCTCCACAGACAGACAGTCCATACTCCGATATTTGAAATGTACCCTGGTTGGCAAAGTGACAAACTTAAAGCGGAGTTACGGCCTAAATATGACTTTTAAGATAAAAATAC
The DNA here is from genome assembly GCA_018402905.1 of Glandirana rugosa. Classification (NCBI taxonomy): domain Eukaryota; kingdom Metazoa; phylum Chordata; class Amphibia; order Anura; family Ranidae; genus Glandirana; species Glandirana rugosa. The sequence goes on along the minus strand of BLSH010192056.1, from coordinate 812,103 downwards.
CCCTAGAATACTCATGCCTCGTACAATGTAACAAAGGTATGCTGTAAACTATGCCCAGTTTTCTATTTGTGCAGCATCATTTTCTTACTTTGTGAAGTTCCTGTGCAGCGCAGCCATCTCCAGTGTGGGCATCTGAAGCCACAGTGTCCTTCTTCCTGGATTCTGTGCATGCTGGCCACCTAGCATGCACCTCCCGATCTCGTGCAATCTTAGTCAGCTTGAGTTGACACAGCTCCAGTAACATTTAACATTGGCTTCTATGCAAAATCTTGGTCATCAGTAGGAAGTGAAATTAGATATAGGCATAAATCAGGTAAGTGAAGAGGAAAAAAAAAAAAGATAAATTTCCAATTCATTTTGAGGATGCACATTAGTGCTGCATGGTGAGGAGTGAAAATGTGGGTATAACTGCGCTTTACCTACTTCAATATAGGGCACTTTAGCCCCCTTCCTGCCCAGGCCATTTTTTAGCTTTCAGTGATGTCGCATTTTAAATGAAAATTGCGCGGTCATGCAACACTGTACCCAAATTCATTTTTAATCATTTTCTTCACACAAATAGAACTTTCTTTTGGTGGTATTTAATCACTGCTGTTTTTTTATTTTTTTGCTAAAAGTAAAAAATACCAACATTTTGAAAAAAAAAATAGTTTTTCTTAGTTTCTGTCAGAACATATTGTAAATAAGTAATTTTTCTCCATCAATGATGTGTGCTGATGAGGCTTCACTGATGAGCACTAATAGGCTGCACTTATGTGCACTGATGAGGCTGCACTGATGGGCACTGATGAGGCAGCACTGAAGGGTACTGATGGAGTGGCACTGATGAGGAGGCACTAATATGCAGCACAGATAGACACTGATAGGTAGCACTGATATGCAGTACTGATGAGCACTGATAAGTGGTCCTAATAGGCACTGATAGGCGGCACTGATGAGCACTGATAGGTGGCACTGATGGGCGGCACTGATGGTCACTGAAAGGCAGCACTGATTGGCATAACTGATGGGCACATATTGGCCTCATTGATGGGCACAGATTGGTGTCACTAATGGGCACAGACTGGTGTTACTGGTGGGCACAGAGTGGCATCACTAAGGGGCACTACTGGGGCTGCATTGTAATTAGGGCACTGATGATTAGTGCCCTGATTACCTTTTCACATCTTCCCTGTGAGGAGATGACGTCCATCTGCTCTCCTCACCTCACGCTCTGTCAATGTGAGGCGTGGAGAGCTGATAAATGGCACTTCCTTGTTTACATGTGAGCGGCTGTGATTGGACACAGCCGATCACATGGGCAAATAGCTGCAGTGGCATCGTGTTCCTGGGACACGGCGCAGCCATGGCTAAACTGGGTGACATCACAGAACAAGAGTCGCACCACTCCGCTGTCATTTGACGGTGGGCAGGCGGCAAGTAGTTAATGATATAATGGAACATCTTTTACCATAGATAAAGAAGCCACGATAAATTTCAAAACATGGACAGCTTGGACTGTTTACAAGGTATCCCAACAATTTAAAGATCTCTTCATCCTTACCTAAATATATGAAATCTACAGATATAGTAGACTTTGAATGCATCATAGCCAACATGTGTTCTTTTTAAGCACATTTAAATAGACACAACCATGAGGTTGTACCCCCTTCCCTATTTACAATGCTCTCTACCCTTCTTCTATCCTCCACCCTACCATTATCTTTCACGTCTCCTCCTTTCTCACACCTACCCTACATGTTTAAAACTGAGTGCTCACAGTGCAAAGTATCTTTCCAATCTTCCCAGGCAGTAAGGCACTTTTAGATATTTATTATTAATTGCTTGCTTCATTAAACATTATTATTAGTGTTATTTTGGATATTGGAAGTAATATATGCACATGCCATATGTTAGTACTAATGAAAAATGCCAGTATGCCTTAATAATTTATGCACCTGTACTGCTGCGCTCTTTAAAGATAACCTGAAAGGAATTCAAAAGCACAAAGCATTCAATGGCCAAAGGTGGATCTACTGAATACAGGCTAAATCTATGCAATCAGTTATTTTGTGATTCTATTCACAACATTTTCATTTTAAATCACGTTGCAGAGGTTTAATTTTAATTTGAAGCACAAAATGTACTTTGTTATATCAAATATACAAATGTTTCAAGACAGCAAACAGCCCTTCATCAAGCCACACAAATACATACTTCATGACATCAATGGTTTGTTAAACAGCCTGGGCTAACCAAAAAAGAATTAACCCTACGCATGTCAATTGACGTCTAATGGTGTACCATGGTTGTAAAGGCAGTAGGTTTTTTTTATCTTAATGCATACTATGCATTAAGATAAATAGCCTTCAGTGTGCAGCAGCCTCCCCTCAGCACCCCTAATACCTAATACTTACCTGAGCCCATCTTGATCCAGGGATGTCCATGAGCGCCTCCGTCATCCGGGACTCTCCCTCCTGATTGACTAAGACACAGCAACTGCACCATTGGCTCCCGCTGCTGTCAATCATAGTTAAGTATATATATCCTAAAAGTGCAGCGCTAAATAGAAATACCATGTGCAAAACTCCAAAACTTTTGAAGTGGACAGGAAAGCCAAACAAAATATCATTCAGTCCAAAAATGTCCTTTTGCAAAAGTGCAAAATATATAACATTCATAAAATGCAAAGCTCATAAATTAATCACTAAAGTGCTCCTGTGCAAACAATTCATGCATGCCAGTGTCCTACACTGGATAGAGCAATCCTGACGGCGCAGTAATCAGACATTCACTGTTGTGACACCTTCACCATAAATCAGATGGGGGCTTACCAGATCACCAACAATCTTCCTTACTCAGGAGAATCATTCAGCGCTTACTGGGATCTCTGATCCTCAGATGGAAATCTGGAAGTGTTCCCCTGCCAGCTTCACTGTGTTCCCCTTATGGTGACAAGATGATACAGCTCAACGTCTCAGATGGAGTGGATGGTTGAATCCTCAGAGTTAAAATAGGTGAAAAACATGAAGACTAATTGTTATGGATAAAACAGTTGATGTCCCAGTCCACATTCAAACCTTGAGGCACATGAGAGCCAAAATTGACCAGGCGTGAAGGAGGAAGAAGTTCCCCCTCCTCTCTGAATGCTGGGGCCTCGCCTCGGTCTCATGATGTGACGTCACTGGTAGTGTTGAGCGAACCCGGACTGTAAGGTTCGGGTCCGTACCGAACTTTCGGGTGTCCGTGGCACGGACCCGGACATTTCAAAAATCGTTCGGGTTCGGTCCGGGGTTCTGCTATTTTACTCCACGTGTTGAGAAGCTGCAGGGCAGCCAATCAACAAGCGTTTCACTGGTTTGCCCTTAGAAGCCATCACAGCCATGCCTACTAATGGCATGGCTGTGATTGGCCAGTGCATCATGTGACCCAGCCTCTTTATAAGCTGGAGTCACAGTGCTGCAGTCACATGCTCCTTGGGTTAGTGTAGGGAAAGGAAGCTGAAAGCTTGAGGGACAGATTTGAGACATTTTAAGACCTGATCCTGCATCCTGAGATAGATTACTTTACTACTGCTGTCTGTGCTGTTGCTCTGAGGACAGATAGCAGAAATTAGAGATTTCACATACCGCTGCTTTGAGTTGC
>BLSH010192056.1:768680-780761 GCA_018402905.1 Glandirana rugosa | reverse complement strand
CACCCCCCCCCCCCCCGTGACGTATTTCCCCCTTTGCACATGCTTACTGTGATTTTAAAACAGAAAATGAGGCTCAGATAAACCAAGCCTCATTTGCAATACAGGAATAGGAAGTGGGGACACCTGTGTAACAACAAGGCATGTCCACAACCCTATACACCAACCAACGCTCATCTCACAGCAAATCCCACCCACACCAGGAACTGGGATAATGTTAGCTGCAGAAATGAACGCAGAGGGATGCATATAAGTGCAACAAGGACCAATTGAAGCGATCCCAATGGGTCCAGACCAGCATGCAAGCTAAATTGGTCAGATAAAGCATGCCGAACTGAATACAATTGAGCATGCCAAACCGAGAAACATAGAGCATGCATGCCCTAGGCGTCCGTATGACTGCCAGCAACATGCCTTACCAAACCCCTGCATAGGAAATTGAGAATTAAGAATGCTATATTTTAGATTGTATATTATAAGTTGCCTTATTAAATAAAATTCGGTTAACGCTGAAAAATGTTTATTAGCCGAAACATGAACATAGATAGTGTGGGAGATTAGCTTGTGGGGATCACTTTTCAGGGGAAAATTATTAGCATGGGTGTCAGTTTCTTTAAAGTCTGGCGGCTTGCCAGGTTTATTTTTACAGGTTTGCAAAAACAAAACATAAATAGAAACAGAAAACAAAACCTCGCCGTCTGGTGCTACACTAAACAAAGGGATTCCTCTCTATACAGCGTGGAGCTGTCCCCGACACCCACAAAACATAAGCACATTGCAAACCTTGTTTTTAGAGTCCAATTTAGCACACAGAGCTCTCTCAGCTTTCTCCCTCTGAGATCTAGGATCGAGCTCTAGTGAGATCTCTTCCAGATCATTAAATGCAGGTGGAGAGGGGTTTGAGTGGACCAGAAAGGAACCAGCTCTGGCACGGTGGCCGGCAAAACCCTGGTCGGACTCCCGCTAGATGCCTCAAAATGATCGTATGAAAAGCGACAAGCATTGCCCGTCCATTGTGGTGCCTTGCATAACGTCACATATCCCCCCTCTCTGCTCAAGCTACTGACTCCAGTAGATGTCCTGGTGATGAAACGCGTAGAGTGTACCGTACGTCACTGGTCACTTCTGGCATAACCCTAGAGTCTCGTTCATACGGAGCGCAGGACACACAGCTCCCTTTCCAGGATTGGATATTTTTTACCGGCTTGAAATGCTTGAATTGCTCTTCATAAATGTGAGTGCAAATCTTATTTTATACCAATAAATCTTTAAAGCAATATTGCGCAAGATCTCTGCTCTCTCCTTTTACACATGTGAATCTTTGTGGGACAAAAACCTTCCGGACCAAGGACCCAGTACTACCTTCAAAGGTGAAATACCCCTTTCCGGGTGACGACCTCTGGTGAGTGGTTTGGACACAAGGGGACTGCATGGCGTGAAGCACTTTTATAAGAAACCCTTCACCCCTCCTTTTGCACAGCTTAAGACGAATTACATGGTGGTTGTTTCTCAAAGACTTTACCTTCAATATAATAACAGACTTATTATATATATATATATATATATATATATATTCTTTCAGCAGTTTGCCATAGATTAAGCACAAGACACTTTATATGCACATGAGAATTTTTATTTTTATTTTTAATTTTAACTTTTAATTTTTATTTTTATATTTTAAATAATAAAATCACACAATTTTTTACTGTGTAAAGGCATTAGTTATTACCATATATATATGATGCCCTATTTATGGATTGATATTGCACATTTTGATTGAAGTACTTTATCTTTGGTCACTTTTTCCACATTAACTTTTTTCCCTTGCTTTGACGTAATTATTGTGGGATACTACCGTGTTCCGCTGAATCTGCACTTATTTGCATCTTTTTTACTGAATTTCACACACGAAGTGCTCTTTTTATTATTTTTTTGAACACCTAATTACAACTCATCACACGGATTACTTTAAAAGTCATATGTATTTACACTAATTTCACAATACCACAGACTTTGATGAGATAACTAATTATTCATATTATATACGTTATCAGCTGTAAGATACTATCACACACAAACATATCTGAATAAGGACTCATCCACTGTGAGCAGCGCCATATCCATAATAATTTACATATATTATCTCCATTTGAACCACATATTTGTGGGACAATTGAAAGGTGGAGGCTGCAGCTCAGATACTAAAATATATATATATATATCCGCTGCGCGGAACAATCCCCCCCTTTACCTTACCAAACGGGATCCCTCTGAGGATAATGCGATCGGTTAGACGCATTAACATATATTGAAGGAATACATTGTTATGATCGGAGCTGGTTTGGTTGCCCGAGTCTGGATCAGTGGATTGCATCTATTTATTAAAGGCGAACACTGACCCCCCCCCCCCACCGTAATAGGGGGTCAGTGAGCTCTGGTAAGGGGCTGTGTGTGGCGGTGTCACTGGTGATGGGACGCACGTTTGAATATTCATTCTCACCACTCTGATCACTTGCAACAAGGATGCTATAGACTTTTTCTTATACCTGCATACTTTTATAATTTGGACTGTGCGCTGCAGTTATATGTATATGTCATTTGTGGTTTCACCTAAATGTGTCTGCTGGCTGCATTTGGTTTATTTTATTTTATCTACTCAAGCGCAGGATTTATTGTTTTTATATTGATAATTCTTTTCATGTCTATTAAGCTTCCTGCTTAAGTAGACACCCGGGTGCTCCTCGCCATCTCTGATCTGGGACAGAACAGCACCTAGTCCCACCTCAGAGGCGTCGGTTTGAACAACAAACTCCTTTGTGAAATCCGGGGTCACGACCACCGGCTGTACACAATTTCTGGAAGGCCTTTTCAGCTTCGGGACTCCACTTAACCATTCCTGACGCTCTACCCTTTGTCAGATCGGTCAGAGGGACAGCAATGATGGCAAAGTTGGGTATGAAGCGTCGGTAATACCCAAGGTATTTGGCCTCCTCGACCTATGGCACACTTCTTTGGGTTGGCTGTTAAACCCTCAGTGAATCTACTACTGCCTGCACCCAGGGCAGATGTAATTCCCAATCTGGGCTATGGATGACGACATCATGCAGATAGGCCACTGCATAGGGCTGATGCGGCCTCAGAGTCTTGTCCATCATCCTCTGAAAGGATGCAGGGGCCTCATGCAGACCAAACGGCATTTGTTTGTATTGGAAGGACCCCTTAGGGGGTAGAGAAGGCAGTTTTTTCCTTTGCTTACTCCGTTAGGGGGATCTGCCAATATTCCTTAGTTATATCTACAGTTGTTATGTACCGAGCCCCTCCCAACCTATCCAAAAGTTCGTCAACCTGCGGCATTGGGTATGCGTCAAACTTAGACACTTCATTCAGCTTCCTAAAATCATTACAGAACCGTATAATGCCATCGGGCTTTGGGACCAGTACTATAGGGCTCGACCAGGCGCTGTGGGACTCCTCAATCATGTCTAACTCCAACATGGTTTTTATTTCTGTCGCCACCGTCTCTTGTCTAGCCTCAGGTATTCGGTAGGGTTTTACATTTACACGGACCCCGGGTTCCGTGATTATGTCATGTTGTAGTACAGTGGTCAGTCTGCGTGGGGAAGAGAAAAAGTTTCTATTTTTACTGACAAATTCCTTAACGTTGTTTTGTTGCATAAAGTCTCCCTGCCCTTCCACGGTTTTAGGAGATTAACATGGTAAATCTTCTCCGGTTTCCATTTCCCAAGCTGGTAAACTTTGTAGTTTACTTCCCCTACTCTTTCACTAATCTCAAAGGGACCCTGCCACTTTGCCAAGAATTTATTTTCGACTGTGGAGACTAGCACCAGCAATCCGTCCCCTGGGTTGAAAGTTCGGGTTTTGCCACCCCGATTGTAAACCCTTCTCTGGGCCTCCTGGGCTTGCTCCATATGCTCTCGCACAAGGGGCAGGACAGCAGGACAGCTGCGATTCGACCCTGCATCAAGGAGACGTTCTCTATGATGCTTCTATATGGGGTGGTCTCTTTCTCTCATGTCTCCTTTGCGACATCTAGCAGCCCCCTGGGATATCTACCATACAAGAGTTCAAAGGGGGAATACCCCGTAGAAGCCTGTGGAAATTCTCATATGATAAACAGAAGAAAATCCCAATTTTGCCCATCTTTATCCACCACCTTTTTAAGCATACTCTTGAGGGTCTTGTTAAACCTTTCCACCAGACCGTCAGATTGGGGGTGGTAAACAGAGGTATGGAGATGGGAGATTTTGTAAAATTTACACAATTCCCTGGTCACTCTGGACATGAACGGGTACCCTGATCCATCAAGATTTCTTTAGAGATCCCCACCCGACTAAACACTTGGACCAGTTCCTTGGCGATAGTCTTAGCGGAGGTATTCTGCAAGAGTAAGGCCTCAGGATAGCAGGTCGCATAGTCCAGTATCACCAGGATGTGCTGGTGTCCCCGGGCAGATTTTACTACTGGTCCCACGAGATCCATGCCAATTCGCTCGAATGGCACTTCAATTATGGGAAGTGGGACAAGGGGACTATGAAAATGGGGTGACGGGACTGTAAATTGACACTCAGGGCATGACTCGCAGTATTCTTTGACATTCAGAAGAATCTCTGGGTTATCCTCTCCCTGGTTTTCTCCATACCCAGATGTCCCCCCATTACTTGACTATGGGCCAGATCTAGCACTATCCGGCAGAAGGGTTTGGGAACCACTAGCTGTTCCAGTTCGTCCTCTCTGGGTTTCACCACCTGATACAACAAATCATTTTTAAGCGCCATGTAGGGAAAATTAGGGTCCACTGGTTCCCCATCCATCACCTTCACGTTTTCTCTGGCTCTGAGGAGAGTGACATCCCATAGTTGTTCTTTACAGAAGTCCTCTCTCCGGACCTCTAAGCCAGGGACTACATTCGGTTCACTCTCACGATCAGGGACAGAGACATGGTCTGGGACATTAGCCATCTGCTGGGAGACAGCTTCTGGCTCCTCTGGCTCCCCAGCCATTACAGGAAAAGGAAGAGGGTCTCCTTCCTCGGTCCTGCCACCAATCTCTCCTTCCGGTTGGCAAAAAGGGTCTGGTGAGAACTCCCGTGCCTCCTCAGCAGGGGAAGCTCTCGATAGATCCACTGATGCACGTGTTGGGCCCGGACTGCCATGGTGATCTCCAGGCGTGCGAGTATCTCTGCCTTTAGAGTCTCATAGTCCTGGGCCTTATCTGTTTCCAGATCGAAATAGGCTTTTTGGGGTTTGCCGGTCAAGAATGGTGCTAGCAGTCCCCCCACTGTCCTTTTGGCCATCATTCGCGAAGAGCGACTCTTTCAAATGGCGTGAGGTATGCTTCCACATCATCCGCAGGTGTCATGTTCTGCATGTGGTAAGTAGCGCGTACCAACTTTGGTTCCACTGTCACAGGAGGTGCGTGCCCATTTTTTAACTCCAGCAGGGCTTCCACAAACTGCCGGTTTGTCTCCTATTGTGCTGCGATAGCCTGGTGAGTTGCCTCTTGCTGAGCCGCCTGTTGTGCTGCGATAGCCTGGCAACTCTCCTCTCGCTGAGCTGCAGCAGCCTCTGCGTCCTGACGGTTGGTTTCCTGCTGGGCTGCATTGGCTTGTAGCAGGACCTTCAACATTTCTTCCATCTTTGAAAGTTGCCATGCTGATCCTCCACCACGTGTGGGAGATTAGCTCTTGGGGATCACTTTTCAGGGGAAAAGATTTAGCTTGGATGTCAGTTTCTTTAACCACTTCACCCCCGGAAGAATTTCCCAGTTTAGGACCAGAGCACTTTTTGCGATTCGACTGCATTGCTTTAACTGACAATTGCACGGTCGTGTGACGTTGTACCCAAACAAAATTTGCGTCCTTTTTTCCCCACAAATAGAGCTTTCTTTTGGTGGTATTTGATCACCTCTGCGTCATTTCTGATCAGCGCTATAAACAAAAGAAGAGCGACAATTTTGCAAAAAAAACCCAAATTTCTTACTTTTTGCTAAAATACAAATGAAAAAAAAAATATAAAAAAACATTTTTTTTTCACCGGCTTTGGCCGATTTATATTCTTCCTCATATTTGTGATAAAAAAAATCGCAATCGGCCCTTATTGATTGGTTTGCGCAAAAGTGTCCGCGTTTACGGATGGTGAGAATTCATTTCTGGGGTTTTTATTTTTTTTTAATTTTTTACTAGTAATGGCTGCGATCTGCGATTTTTAGCGGCACTGCGATATTGCAGCGGACATGTCGGACATTTTTTACACTTTTTTGGGACCATTGACATTTATACAGCGATCAGAAATTTAAATGTCCACTGATTACTGTATAAATGTCATTGGCAGTTAAGGGGTTAACCAGCAGGGTGTAGTGAAGGGGTTAACTATGTTCCCTGGGTGTGTTCTAACTGTGGGGGGGGTTGGGCTACTATGGGCATGAGAGATCTAACTGATCCCAGTGACAGGGATCAGTAGATCACCCATGCCCGCACTGTCAGAATGGGGAACCACCGTGTTTACATCGGCGGTTCCCCATTCTTTGCCTGTGGCCGCTCATCGCAGCTCACCGGCGGACATCGGGTCCGCCCGAGCCGCGGATACACTCCTCAGGAGTGCGGCGGGCGCGCACGCCCCCCTAGCGGCCATTCGCAGATTGCCATCTTTTTACGGCGATTCGCGCCCAGCGTCCACACTGCCGCCGTAAATATATGGCAGGCAGTGTGGAACTGGTTAACCACCTCAGTACTGGGCACGTAAACACCCTTCCTGTCCAGGCCATTTTTCAGCTTTCAGTGCTATCACACTTTGATTGACAATTACTCAGTCATGCAACACTGTACCCATATGAAATGTGCGTCCTTTTTTCACACAAATAGAGCTTTCTTTTGGTACTATTTTATCACTAGTGAGGTTTTTATTTTTTGTGCTATAAATAAAAAAAGACTGAAAATTTTGTGAAAAAATGCTTTTTTCTTCGTTTCTGTCATAAAATTTTGCAGATTAGTAAATTTTCTTCATAAATTTTGGCCAAAATTTATACTGCTACATATCTTTGGTAAAAATAACCCAACTAAGTGTACATTATTTAGTCCTTGTGTAGGTTATAGAGTCTACAAGCTATGGTGCTAATCATTGAAAATTGATCACTTCTGATATACTGACGGCCTATCTCATTTCTTGAGACCCTAACAAGCCAGGAAAGTACAAATACCCCCCAAATGACCCCTTTTTAGAAAGTAGACATTCCAAGGTATTTAGTAAGAGGCATGGTGAATTTTTTGAAGTTGTAATTTTTCCCCACAATTCTTTGCAAATTGAAGATTTTTTATTTCTTTTTTTTTCACAAAATTGTCATATATTAACAGGTTATTTCTCACACCCAGCATATGCATACCACAAATTACTCCCCAAAATATATTCTGCTACTCCTCCTGAGTATGGCGATATCACATGTCTGAGACTTTTTCACAGCCTGGCCACATACAGAGGCCCAACATGCAGGGAGCGCCGGCAGGTATTCTAGGGACATAAATTACACATCTAATGTCATGACGACCTATCACATTTTGAAGGCCCTGGAGCACCAGGACAATGGAATTGCCCACAAAATGACCCCATTTTGGAAAGCAAACACCCCAACGTATAATCTATGAGGCATAATGAGTCCTTTGAACATGTAATTATTTTCCAGTAGTTTTTGGAAAATGTGGGAAAAAAATTAAAATGCTTTTATTTTTACACAAAGCTGTCCATTTATATGATATTTCCAACACATAGCATGTACATAGCAAAAATGACACCCCCGAAATACATTCTGCTACTCCTCCTGATTATGGTGGTACCACGTGTGTGAGACTTTTACAGGTGATGTTTACTGATAGGTGATGATGGTCACTGACAGGTGATTGGCGATGGTCAGTGATAGGTGACTGGCGGTGGTCACTGATGGGTGATGGGTGGCTGGCGTTGGTCACTGATGGGTGACTGTCAGTGGTCACTGATGGGTGATAGGTGACTGGCAGGGGTCACTGATGGGTGACTGGTGGTGGTCACTGATGGGTGACTGGTGGTGGTCACTGATGGGTGACTGGGGTTGGTCACTGATGGGTGCCGGGTGTCTAGCGGTGGTCACTGATGGGTAACGGGTGTCTGGCGGTGGTCACTGATGGGTGACCAGTTTCTGGCGGTAGTCACTGATGGGTGACCAGTTTCTGGCGGTAGTCACTGATGGGTGACGGGTGTCTGGCGGTGGTCACTGATGAGTGACGGGTGGCTGGCAGTGGTCACTGATGGGTGACGGGTGTCTGGGGGTGGTCATTGATGGGGGACAGGTGTCTGGTGGTGGTCACTGATGGGTGACTGGTCACGGTCACTAATAGGTGATGGGTGACTGCAGGTGGTCACTGATGGGTGACGGGTGACAGGTCACAGGTGACTGGCGGTGGTCACTGATGGGTGATGGGTGACAGGCCAAGGTCAGTGATGGGTGACAGGCCACGGTCAGTGATGGGTGACGGGAGACAGGCCACGGTCAGTGATGGGTGACAGGCAACAGGCCACGGTCACTGATGTGTGACGGTTGACATGCCACGGTAACTGATGGGTGACGGGTGACAAGCCATGGTCACTGATGGGTGACATGCTATGGTCACTGATGGTGACGGGTGACACGCCACGGTCACTGATGGGTGACGGGTGACACACTACGGTCACTGATGGGTGACGGGTGACACGCCACAGTCTCTGATGGGTGATGGGTGACACGCCAGGTCACTGATGGGTGACACGCCACGGTCACTCATGGGTGATGGGTGACATGCAACGGTCACTGATGGGTGACATGCCACGGTCAGTGATGGGTAACGGGTGACACGCCACGGTCACTGATGGGTGGCAGGTGCACTTTATGATGGCAGTCTAATGACAGGTACACTTTATGATGACTGGCAAACTTTATGATGACAGGTGCACTTTATGGGGGCAGATGGGGTGACTGTTGGGTGACAGGTGCATTGGGGGGGGGCAGAGGCGAAGTGATAGGTGTGTGTTGTTGCTTTACAGATCAGTAACTCACTGATCCTAGCTCTTCTCTCCTCACACTGGAAACTGTGTGAGGAGAGAAGAGCTGGTAACAGTGAGTTACCGTTCTGTTTACGTTATATGTGATCGGCTGTGAGTAGATTACAGCCGATCACAAGGTAACAGCCACTGGCCAATGGCCGATACCAGTGTCGGTGACAGGCAGTGTTCCCTAGGAACCCGCCGCCACCAACGTGCATGCTCCCGATCACGCGCATGCGCTGTGCGAATGGGGGAAGTACCATTTGTGATCAGCCGTGACTTCATCACGGCCGATCACATGGTAAACAGCCATGGCCAATGACTATTCACCCCGTCAGTGACGTGGTGTGTCCCACTGACAGAGCCAGGATGCACACGCCTGATCGCGCGCAATCCCGGCTTAAAGGGCCAACGTCATATGACGTCCGCCCGGCACAAGAGCCCATCATTGACGATGGGCGGACGGCAAGCGGTTAAAGACTGGCTGCTTGCCAGGTTTATTTTTACAGGTTTGCAAGATCAAAACATAAACAGAAAACAAAACCTTGCCGTCTGGTGCTACACTAAACAAGCACACCCACGAAACATAAGCACATTGCAAACCTTGTTTTTAGAGTCCAATTTAGCACACAGAGCTCTCTCAGCTTTCTCCCTCTGAGATCCAGGATCGAGCTCTAGTGTGATCTCTTCCTGATCATTAAATACAGGTGGAGAGGGGTTTGAGTGGACCAGAAAGTCCGGGCCAGAACCAGCTCTGCCACGGTGGCTGGCAAAACCCCCGGTTGGACTTCTGCTAGTCGCTTCAAAATGATCACATGCAAGGTGACAAGTATTTCCCGTCCATTGTGGTGCCTCTCATAACATCACAATAGAAATACATAACATAAGAAAACATACATAAATGTTTTCTTAATTTCCACAGTTAGTGTAAATGGTTGTACATTTCGTAGATGGGATTCAAAGGAAGGGTTTGAAACTAAGACAGTCATTTAAACCGGGAGTTTTGGTGGCCTCCAAATTATAAACCCATTTTGATTCACTTTGAAGGAGATATTTATCAATTGTACCTCCCCTCTCAGACATTGGAATATGCTCCAATGCACAGAATTTGATTGCTTTTAAATCAAAGTTGTGAAAAAAACCCAGGTGATAACTTATCAGTGTTTCTAATTTTTTCACACCAGTTACATCAGTGGTTCTCAACTCCTGTCCTCAGGACCCACCAACAGGCCAGATTTTAAGTATTACCTTGGGGAGATGCAGACTAGAATACTGCAATCAATGAGCAGCAAAAATCACCTGTGATGCATTTCAGTTATCCTGCAAACCTGGCCTGTTAGTGGGTCCCGAGGACAGGAGTTGAGAACCACTGAGTTACATGATCCGGTATCTTGTGAAAGAAGGGAAGTTTTGTCTTGCCTAAATAAAAGCCACTGCACTAGCAACTTATCATGTAGACAATACCTGGGGTTTGACAGGTCACTCTGTGAGGAATTTTTCTAATTTGGCCATTCAGTAATGTTACCTCTTGACCTTCTTGTATCTACGTGCAAAAATTGCACATACTGCACTTGTACGTCCCAGTAACAGGGTTTTGTCTGTTTTTAGGTCAAACATAATGGCTTTTTACCAAGTGATCTCTTACTGACTTTGCTTGCTTAAAGGTTATTTCCGGTTTCTCATTAATGTGTTTTTGGATTTTAGGATCTGCTGTTAATAGGGGCCAATATTTATTTAAATATGTCTCAGTTGGACATGTTTCTGAGTATACTTTGTTATCAGACGTACTGGTTGTTTTGTGGTTCTCTGACATTGACCAAATAAAAGTTGATTCAGCTGATGATTTTTTTGCTCGATTGTAGGCTTTCCTTAAACAAGTCGAGCTATACCCTTTCTGATGTAATCTGGTTTGTAGCCTCTATGCCTCAAGCTCAAAGTCCTCCCCTCCAGTGCAATTCCTTCGCACCCGGTAGTGCTGGGAATAAGGAATACTGGAGACCAACGACCTCGGATGTGAGCTCGAGGCATGGAGAATAGTATTCCCAGCAGTCGGTTTTAAACTATATATTTTAATATCGGTATGGGTTTACTATGAAGATTTATATCTTATGTATAGTTTGCACCATTTGTCCCCTCTGCGACTGCCTTTAATGCTGTCCAAACCAGGGATGCATGGGTGTCAAATTGCTGCTACTACAGTGCCTTGCGAAAGTATTCGGCCCCCTTGAACTTTGCGACCTTTTGCCACATTTCAGGCTTCAAACATAAAGATATAAAACTGTAATTTTTTGTGAAGAATCAACATCAAGTGGGACACAATCATCAAGTGGAACGAAATTTATTGGATATTTCAAACTTTTTTAACAAATAAAAAACTGAAAAATTGGGCGTGAAAAATTATTCAGCCCCTTTACTTTCAGTGCAGCAAACTCTCTCCAGAAGTTCAGTGAGGATCTCTGAATGATCCAATGTTGACCTCAATGACTAATGATGATAAATAGAATCCACCTGTGTGTAATCAAGTCTCCGTATAAATGCACCTGCACTGTGATAGTCTCAGAGGTCAGTTTAAAGCGCAGAGAGCATCATGAAGAACAAGGAACACACCAGGCAGGCCCGAGATACTGTTGTGGAGAAGTTTAAAGCCGGATTTGGATACAAAAAGATTTCCCAAGCTTTAAACATCCCAAGGAGCACTGTGCAAGCGATAATATTGAAATGGAAGGAGTATCAGACCACTGCAAATCTACCAAGACCTGGCCGTCCAGGTTTAGGCCGAAATTTGAAGAGGTGTTGTCATAGAGCCCGGACGGACCACACAAGGAACAAGAAGTACTACGAGAGACGCGAAATTTGACTGGAGACTCTGATAGTGTCACGTCCACGTAAATATGCCTCTGAACTAATGTGTGTCCACCTAAGATAAATAGTAGTAATCAGTAACTCCAGTTGTAACCTAGTAAGTCTCTAGGAGTGACTTGAAGACCTCTCTCAAACGACGTGACTTTCATTTCCCCGA
>BLSH010192056.1:754591-768293 GCA_018402905.1 Glandirana rugosa | reverse complement strand
CACTTCTTAGTCGTTGTTCACCCTGTGATGGCCAAGTCAAAGTCCAGACCTGAATCCAATCGAGAATCTGTGGAAAGAACTGAAAACTGCTGTTCACAAACGCTCTTCATCCAACCTCACTGAGCTCGAGCTGTTTTGGAGGAGGAATGGGCAAAAATTTCAGTCTCTCGATGTGCAAAACTGATAGAGACATACCCCAAGCGACTTACAGCTGTAATCCCAGCAAAAGGTGGCGCTACAAAGTATTAACTTAAGGGGGCTGAATAATTTTGCACGCCCAATTTTTCAGTTTTTTATTTGTTAAAAAAGTTTGAAATATCCAATAAATTTCGTTCCACTTCATGATTGTGTCCCACTTGTTGCTGATTCTTCACAAAAAAATACAGTTTTATATCTTTATGTTTGAAGCCTGAAATGTGGCAAAAGGTCGCAAAGTTCAAGGGGGCAGAATACTTTCGCAAGGCACTGTAAATGGCTGGGTATGTATAAAATAATCAATGATGTGAAGAGTATATAAAATTCGGTGTTTAGCTGGCATGTTTGCTGAAATATGAATATATGAACACAATTATGTTTGAATACTGTATAAATATTGTGATCTTTATTATTGTTGTCTTTTTACTTCATATAGATTGATGTATATACTCCTGAAGAAGCTGAGAGTCTAATCCAGCGAAACATGTAGAGTCAAGACATCAATCTTTGTACATGAAATATGACATTGTAGCAGATTTATTGTTTACACCCATTGTTTTTACATGGACAAACGATTTTATGTTAGAAAATAAATTTTGTAATTTTTACATTTGTCTTGATTATATAAGTAATAAATAGTCTTTATTTTTATCATCAGAGCACCTCATGAGTTTATACATTTATGAGGTTTATATCAAATGCTACTGCTGGCTAGCCTGATTTCTGGATAGGAAGCGATTTTTTCTTATGTGCATGTGTCCTGATACTTGGTAAGATGAAGACACCTTTTAGTCAATTGCAAGCCCAATTTGTTGTTTGACATTTTTTTTATGGATATAATGAAATTTATGTAAGAAATGATATATGTGTTTTTATTTTAAACAGTGAGACCTAATGTCCCCTTTCCATCACCCCTAAGTGTGTCCTGAAGAAGCGAGTTAGCGAAACGCATTGATGCACAGGGGCTCATGGCTCTCACATGACAGAACAGCTGTTTATATGAAACAATGTTCTCATCATATGCATGCTTTTAAACAATCGTGCTGTTTGTCTTTTTTCACTATATATTTTGTATAAATAAAGTTTATATATATTTAAGTCTGGACCTAGCGGGACCACGGTCCTCAAATTTTATTCCTTATATTTATGTACGTTGGTGCGATTAGCTGTGGGAGCCAGCCACCTCCTATTCCTTTTAAGAGGGCTGCCTCTCACACAGCTAATCGTGGAAACCTTTGCTGGGGTTCTCACATATAATCACAGGCAGAGTGCATTCGTAAAAGTGAATGCACCCTTTCCTGTAAATGCCTCCCTTGTGTAGACATCCAAAAGGTCTGAGATTGCTGCTGGGCATCACCATCTTGGACATGATGTCAGCACTCACTCAGTCACTCAAGTGACACTTTATAATATTCCCCTTCACTCCTTCCAAAGCTACTAAATGAAAAGTTATGCAGGGAAGTAAAACAGGTAAGGAGTAGCTTTATCGTCACAAAGGGTGCTTAATTAAGCTAGTCATGTACTAGTACATTTTCGAATAAAGGTTCATATGGTCATTGGCTTGAAAATTCTCAGTACATTTTGTGACTTGTCGAATGTTGTTCAAAAGTACTTCAAAATGTCATTTACTTTTAACATTCCATTTTGGATTGAATGGACTCTATCAAATGAAAACCACATACACTGTTAGAAATTTCTTCGCTTGAAAGAAGCTTGTTTCTTCGACTTTTCTCATTGTCAATGTTGCTTTGACCTCGCTAACTATTACATAACTAATTGAATGTTCTTAAATTGAAAATTTTTGAATAAAATTCTACTAGTGTATGGCCAGCTTTAGATTCTCCCAGAATAGGAGAAGGCTGTGCTAGGGAAATTACTTTTCTGGGTTAGTCCATTTTCTTTTTAGCATAATCAGGGGCTTATTGCAAGTGAATAAAAATGATTTATGGTAAGTACAAACACTGAAACTAAGCATTTAAAATACGTTTTCTGTGCTTTTACCAGCTATGTATGGCATTGGTGACAGAGTCTCTTTAACTGATGAAATTCACACAGACCATTTTTGGTAGAAAGGCAAAAGATAACTGTTTAGCTTGCACTAAGTGTACATTCCACCAAAGAACATGATGTTGGACATAATCAGTGAGCATGCCTTTTGGCTCTTACTAAAAGACTTAAGAAGTATTTTTTGGTGTAGCAAATTTCCCTCATCAAATGATTACTGTTGGGAAATGCAATAGCCTCATTTAACTGTACCAATCAGTAAATGGTTGCTTATTTACATAATACATGTGAGCTATGCAGATACATAATACGCGTGAGCTATGTAGATTATGCAGATAAACCAGCTCTGACCTTCCAAGGGACAGTCAAGGTGGAACTTCAGTTTGTTAGCATTATGGTTTGTTCACGCCAGTCAGTAGAGTTGGGCCGAACACCTCCTGGTTCGGTTTGCGCCAGAACTCTCGAACGTTGCAAAAGTCCGGACCCGAACCACATTGAAGTCTATGGGATTTGAATTTGAAAAGTCAAAAGACCCCATTTTGAAGGCTTATCTGCAAGTTATTCACTATGAAAAGGGTATGGGAGCCCGGGTACTTCCCTGGGGGACATGTATCAATGCAAATTTTTTTTTTTTTTTTTAAATCGTTTTTACAGGAGTAGTGATTTTAATGATGCTTAAAGTGAAACCATAAAAATGAAAGTTACTTTAAGGCTACTTTCACACTGGGGCATTTTTCAGGCACTTTTGGGCTAAATATAGCACCCTTATAGCACCTGAAAAACACCCCCTTCATGCGGTACGCTTGCAGGACGTTACAAAAAGTCCTGCAAGCAGCATCTTCGGGATGGTGTGCTGAGCTGAGCTCCTCCACCACCCCTGCCATTGAAATCAATGGCAAGTGCTTCCGAAGCGGCTGCACACCTTCACGGAAGCGCAGCAGTTTTAACCCCTTTTTGACCCCTTCTGGGGGATTAAAAATGCTGCGCTCCTGCCTGCATAGCAGCGGAAAATCGCCGCTGAAACTAGCTGCATTTTACTGCTCCCCCCTTGCTCCAGTGTAAAAGTTGCCTGAATATAGTGCCGGGGGGGGGGGGGTCTCTGCCTCCCCTACCCAAAAGCACCTCGTCCCTATGTTGATGGGGACAAGGGCCTCTTCCCGACAACCCTGGGCTGTGGTTGTGGGGTTCTGCAGGCAGGGGGCTTAATGGAATCTAGAAGCCCCCTTTAACAAGTGGGCTCCAAGATCCCAGCTCCCTTCCTATGTGAATGTGTCAAACATAAATAAAGACAGGAGGCAGTTTTTGACAATTCCCTTATAAAAAAAATAAAAAACAATGTCTCCCGATGTAGGTCCATCGTCGGTCACGAAGCCCCCCACACCACCGGACCCAAAAAAAAAGAGCATTTCGCCCGCGACTAAGGCTAACCGCTGAATGCCTGCTCCACTGCTTGACAGCTCTTAAGTAGGTAAGGGGCCGGGTCACCTGGTGATGTCACTTGGTGGCACTGCTCCCTTGTGACATCACCGACCAGTGCATGCTGGGTCGGTGACATCACAAGAGGGCAGTGCCACCAGGTAACATCACTAGGTGGCTCCACCCCCTACCTATTTAAGGACTGTCAAAAGGCAGAGCAGGCATTTGGCGGTTAGCCTTTGCCGCGGGTGGAACTTTTTTTTTTCTAGTTCGGCGATGCGGTTGTCGTCGTGATTGACGATGGATCTACATTGTTTTTTTATTTTTTTAATAAAGGAATTGTCAAAAACTGTCTCTTGCCTCTATTTATTTTTAACCCTTTTTTGTTAAATGGGTAGGGGTTTTTTTTTTTTTAATTTTGGCATGGGGTTCCCCTTAAAATCCATACCAGACCCGAAGAGCCTGGTATAAATTGGGGGTGATGCCCACGCCATTTTTTTCACTTTTTTCTATTGCCAGCAATGTTTTTTTTTTCATTCAGCTGTCAGCGGGGAAGGATGCAGTGGCTGGCTTCCCGGTCCACTCCTTAACAATCAACTATTTACTGTGCCCTGATTGGGCAAAGCTATGCCCAATCAAGGCTTAGAATGCACTGTGCAGCGCAGTGTGTTGTGTGGCATTAAGTGGGCAAACAACACGCTGAGCACCCTGCAAATTCGGTATTCTCTGAATGGGCAAACTGGCTGAAATTTTACTCGGCTTGAACTGTTCGCCCAACTCTACCAGTCAGTTAAGCTGGCCTTAAAGAGTTCGAATCTTGCCCAGTTCAATCCATGGACTTTGGTGCAACCAGCATGTCAAATTTTTCATGCGATTATTGCAAGTCATAGCCGCTAGCAATAATCACTGTGTGTTTTCCAGACAGGGAGGGCTCCCCACGCTCCTGCAAGAAAGGAAATGCACCATCTATGGCCGACTTTAAGCTGCACTTGATTAGCACAGATTAACACAGGGCATACAAAAACAATTGTTTTCCAGGTGCCCTGTCCATACCACAACCACAAGTAAAGTGTTACTAAACCCAGTAATATGAAAATAGTTAACCTGCCCCTCCACAGTGCCCACAGCTTATATATCTTCTTTTTACATTAAAATACTGCCACTATATACATTTTTCGCTAATCTGTATACCACAATCAGATGATAAACTGCACAGTTTCTACAGAGTTGTGTGTTCAGGTAGGAGGAGATTTCCACTACAGCCTGTATACATGCCCACATGTACGATGTGAATATCATGGAACCTGAACAGTTCAACTGAAACAGGAAATGTTCTCTCCAGCAATAGAGACTAAACTGAGCATGTGCAGGATGGCTACCCTCACTGTAGTATATGGACTTGCCAAGATAGACAGTGCAGGAGGGGAAGGATCTGTCCATATAGTGTCAAGGAGCCTTTTTACACAATTCAGAGGATTAACCCCTTAAGTTCCACAGTGAGTATAACAAGCATGCTATGCTGCACATGCAGGCAGATTTTACTGTTGTGGGTTTAGTAACATTTTAAGGTGCTTTGTAGTGAGTTGTGTAAAAATGCTCTGGAGCTCACCTGAAGTTATTGTTGGTTGCCATAGAGATAAATTAAATGCCAAAGGGTGAACAATTCTTTTTGTCATAACAATGCAAGACACCACCTCCCTCACCCATACACATTGGACACCAGTTGGTGTGATTGAGCCTTTGAATATACAAATAGTCTAAATCATTATGGTAGTTATATCACAATAATACATTCACAGGTAGAGCAGAGATCAGGTGTGTGGTACAAAGTGCCTACATTTCAGTAAAATTATCACAATTTTTTATTTATTATTTTCTCCACAGACCAAGCTGTCCAGCAAAAGTGTGCACTCAGCAGGCTGACATGCTTGCTGCTGTTTGCAAGGCAATGGTTTAGAGTGGTCAGCCTGTAACAGGAAACATGCTAAAAAATACATTTTAGGTTTACTGTACATACAGTATACTTTGAAGAAAACAAATTAATCTTTGTATTCGTGGTTTATTTTCTACTTTTTATGCATATTTTATTGACTTTTTTTGCAGAAAGATAAAAAAATAGAAGAAAAGGCCAAGTAAAACATCTAAGGCAATAGTCCACTAATAATATCTCTGCACTGTTGTCTTAAATGTGTTTTATATATATATAGTTTCTTCCTGTGAAAAAAAATGAACAAAAAAGGAAAAAATAAATGCATTCCCTATACTTTCCCCTGTTCCCCATCCAACTTTCATAAAGCTTTCCTAGGAATTTTTCCAGTACTTCCAATTTCTTGGCTCTCTATATATAGATAAATTTGTCAAATACAGTTGGCTGTTGCTATGGTGGCACATGCAGGTGCAGCACTTTGATGCTCTTGACAACAATCAGTATTTTTGCTACAGTCAGCTAAAACACGTGTATGTTACAGGCTTGGCTGACTTTCAGACATATACTGTACATTAGAGTCATACTCCAAAAACTCTGAGCTTTATTCCAGTGGAGATCCTATGCTCAGTGGAGCTCATTGGCATTTTCATCTCTCCAGAGAAGCAATAAAGATATGCAGATATAGAAAACAAAAGTGGGGTAAGAGAGAGGACTTTTAAGCTAGGCTAAAAACCTATCCATAAAGACCAGCTTTCCTGAGCCTTTTTCTCAGCAGTTCCAGATCACCAACAAAACTGACCAACTAAGGCTGAGGATTAAGCTGGCCATTGATGGATGGAAATTCAGCTGGTTCAGCAGGACCAGCTGAATTTTGATCCATCCATGGCCATTCTCGCTCCAATCCTGTATGACCGGACCTTCCTTAAAATGAATATCTGTGTGATGGTTATTACAGAGACCTGTATGGATGCCTCTCTTGAAGTTAGCAGGCTGCTCTGTCTGCTGAGCAGACAGGACCTCAAAATCTGGTGAGTCTGAAGGTAAAGGAGCCTGTAAAATTTGCAAACAATTACTGGTACCCAACTACTGATATTGTTGAGACACATTGCTTGCCAGACATGGAATACCTTATAATAAAATGTAGACCATGTTTTATACCAAGGAGGTTTATTATGGTCATAATCACTGCTGCGTGTATACCCTTATAATCAAATGCTAAGCTAGCTCTGGAGAAATTACATGATGCTATTAATATCCAGTTAAACGAGTAACCAGAGGGGGTTGTAATTGCGTCTGGAGACTTTTATCACATAGAGCTGAAGATAGTATTTTCCAAATTCTATGAAAAATGTCAATTTCTCAAGGAAGCAGAATAACATCTTGGACCAAGTATTTACAAATATCAATGGAACATCAAACCTACCTTGTTACCCTATTTTGGTCTATCTTATCCTGTCGCACTAATATTGATTCCCTCTTACAAACTTCTAATCTGCGGAACAAGAGCAAATATTAAAACTAATCATTTAAAAAAAAAACATCGCTGGATGGTCATGCTCCAGCTTACTCTCTGCTCAGTGAATGAGACTCTGCCAATTCATTGGCCTACAGCAGAGGTATTAAATAGAAATCATGGTGGTCCGATGAGTACATTTTTTTTCCAGCAGAGGTCCGAATCTCATTTTTGTGTGATGGCTCAGATCCTTCACATCACAGTCCTCTTGTCACGTACCTGGTGGTTGAGTCTGGCTTATGCGGGGGCAACCTCTCTTGCGGCCCTGGTTCACCAGTCCCTGGTAGTGCAGACAGGGAACTCGGGAGCACAGGGGAGCATGAGGGCTGTACAAGTCTCTTTAGCTGGTATGGGTCCACTGAAGCTCGTGCAGGCTGAAGGATAGTGGTGCGGTCCAGGTCGGCAACTGGCTGGCAGCAGAGTACAAAAAGATCAGGCAAATGGGTAGTCGGGTACAGGCTGGGTCGGTAAAGTGTGGGCAGCTGAAGTACAAAGGGCACAGGCAAAAGAGTGGTCATAAACAGTCTGAGGTCAAGGCAGGCAGATAGCAGCAAGTCCAGAAGGGAAGACGGGGTCGCAGGAACAGGAAGTCTTCTCAGAGCAAGCACTGGAGAGTAAACAGGTCACTGGAATGCTGTAGAATGGACAGCATCTGCTGCAGGGTGCTGTCCTGTTAAATAGGCTGTTTTAGTGCCATTGGCACACCCAGGTGCGCGCGGACACGCACAGGCACGCACACGCGGCCACAGACCCCTGGAAACGGCCATTTTACTGACACCTCTCCTCCTATATCACAATCTAGTTCTTACATGAATGCCCTAATGCCTTGTACACACGGCGCAACAGTCGTACGACCGCATGTTTAACTTTTGCCCAAAATCGGCTGTTGTGTCTAGCGTACTGACAGGAGTCAAGTAATCGTTCAACAAAGCTTCAACAAAGCCGAATGTAGTGATGTTTTACAAGCATCTAAAGAGGAAGTTCAGGTGAATGTGATTTGTTAATTACTGTAGGAACGCAGGTTTATACGACCGAACACTTCCAGGCGTCCCTGACTTCTGAGCATGTGTGTTTTGCATGCACATCTTTTGTTGGGCCAACTTCTGTACTCACGAGTCAACAGTCGTACAACAGCTTGTTGTACAACAAAAGTTTTCTAGTCAGCTCAGCCATCTTCTGTTGTATGACTGTTGAATGTTGGCTGTTGTAATCGTGCGTACTATCAGTCAGATTATCATACAACAAGCTGTTGTAAGACTGTAGTTCTACGACCATTGCATCGTGTGTACGGGCCTGCACATCACAGTCTCCCACTTCACATTACAGTTTTCCCTTAAGAGTAGTGTTCTCAGGCCTCCTTTTCCCCTTTACATCACGCCCATCCCCTTCACTGTAGTGTACTTAACTCTCTTCAGATCACACACCCCCTTTATTCACAGCAGTGTCCCCAACCCCCTTTCAAATCACCCCCCCCCCACATTACTGTCTTCTACCCCCTTCACCTCCACCTCCTCCCCAAAGCACTGCCCCTTCACATCACCTTCCTCACAGCACTGGCCCCCTTCACATCCCCCCACAGCACTGCTCCCCTTTACATCACCCATGTACAGCACCGTACAGCTTTTACTTCACCCCCCATATAGCACTGCCCCCCTCTCACATCACAACCCCCATAGTAGTGTGCTCTGCTCTCTTCACATCACCTCCCCAACAGCACTGCCCCCTCCACACTACCCCCCTCACAGCACTGCCCCCAAACTTTACTTCACCCCTACAGTACTACCCCTCTCACAGCACAACCCCCCCCCTCCAGTGGTGTGCTCTGCCCTTTTCACATCACCCCCCACAGCATTGCCCCCTTCACCCCCCACAGCATTTCCCCCTTTTTCTCATCACACCCTTTCCCCACAGAAGGGAAGACAGAGTCGAGAACGGGAGGCAGGGCACAACATTGGACTGAATGTGGGAGTGGGAGCTGTTGGGGTTAATTTTTCATATTAACCAGCAAGTGACTGGTTGCTAGGACCACCCTGCATCCTAGCAACCAATCAGTTGCTGGCTAACTTGAACACCACCCCCCCTACAGCACTGCCCCCTCTCACATCACAACCCCCCTCCACAGTGGTGTGCTCTGCCTTCTTCACATCACCCCCCCACAGCACTGTCCCCTTTCACATCTCCTCCCCCCCACAGCACTTCCCCTTTTCACACCACACCGTTCCCTCACAGTACAGAGGACAGAGTGGTTAGTGGGAGGCAGGACAATTCTAGACTGAGTAGGAGGCACAGCACAGCATTAAACAGAGGGCGGGAGTTAACATTTCATATTAACCAGCAAGTGACTGGTTGCTAGGACCGCCCTGCATCCAAGCAGCCAATTAGTTGCTGGTTAGCTTGGAAAGTTAACCCCAGCAGCTCCCGCTCCTTGCCTCCATCCAATTCTGTGCTGTACCTCCCACACTCAGTTTAGAATTGTCCTGCCTCCCACTCTCTGCTCTGCTGTGTTAAAGAAGAGGCTACTAAATGGCTCAACCACAATGGACTGAATGGGACAGCAGGGTATTACTTCACAGATCACTGACACTGTACACCCTTATACCGTAAATAATTTTTTGCCCTTTTGGCCAATCAAAACCTCGGAAATTAAACCCATTCAAGAACCTGTGGGAGAGCAGACACATGTATTAGAGCCATATCAGGTGAGATCCATCTTGAAGAAGATTGACATCAACAAGGCAACAAGACCAGATGGAGCATCAGGTCGTGCACTAAGGGTATGTGCTGATCAGTTATCAGACGTTGTTACAAACATTTTTAATTTGTCCTGATTATCGTCTAGTCAATTTAATTCCCATGTTTACAAAGTGTTTTGAGTGGCTTGTACTCACATCAAGGCCAGAATCCACATCCTGATAAACATCAGTTTGCCTACTGAAGGAACTGATACTATCACTATTGTAATGTATGCAGACTTGACCCATCTCAAGCAACCAAACACTTATGTTAGGATGGTATCTATTGAGGTTAGTTCTGCCTTAAATAGGCTTATGCCCCTCACTCTGTTCAGAGATTGTGGATTTCTTAAAGGATATGTTGACTTAAAAAAAATGTGCATTTATTATTTTTTTCCTAGGAGCCTGCAGAGCATTGCATCCATGATCAGCAGATTGCGGGTGCAATGTCAGGCTCCTGCAGACACTGAGTATAGCTATCTGTGCGTATCTCCTGCTGTCTGCCTGTACCTCCTGGCCCCAACGCTAGCTAGCTGAAGAACTTAGGCCTCATACACACGAGCGTTATTAACGCCGCATTCTTGAGCTGTTTTTACAGCTTAAGAACGCCACACCATGTTATTCTATGGCCTCATACACACGCTGACGTCTTTGAGCTGTAGATGGCGTTTTTAAGCTGTAAGCAGAACCCAGGACCTGCACGTTCCGAAGCTGCAGCGTCAGAGCATTTTTGACGCTGAGCCAGCAAAACGCTCAAAAACGTGGCTTAACGTTGTATACACAGCGTAAAGCCTCAAGTTTCCCCCCTCACATATACTAATGTGCCACAAACAGGAAGTTAATATCACCAACCATTCCCATTTTATTAAGGTGTATCCATATAAATGGCCCACCCTGTACATTACGCCTTATTCTTACCTATCGCTACTTATGGTAATATTTAATTATTTTGCGAATAAATATTATACTGTGCATTGATCTTGCTAGTATACATAAGCCTATTTTGAATTATTTGAATAGGCATATGGATTACCAACCTGGGCATATATTCTGTAGAATAAGATATAGCTGGCCAGAGAGGGCAGGGATTGTTGTTCCAATACATTTTACTGTAAAGTTGAGAACATTTCAAGAGACAGTTACATTTAACCACTACAATGCCGGACGTTTATACCCCCTTCCTGCTCAGACCAATTTTCAGCTTTCAGCGCTCTCACACTTTGAATCTCAATTACTCTCTCATGCTACACTGCACCCAAACAAAATTTGTATCATTTTTTTTTTTCACAAATAGAGCTTTCTTTTGGTGGTATTTAATCACTGCTGGTTTTTTTATTTTTTGCAATATAAGCAAAAAATAGTGAACATTTTGAAAAATAAACACTTTTTTTTAGTTTCTATTTAACAGTTTTGCAAAACAGTAATTTTTCTTCATAAATTTGGGCCAAACTTTATACTCCTACATATCTTTGGTAAAAATAACCCAAATTAGTGTATATTATTTAGTCTCTGTGAAAGTTATAGAGTCTACAAGCTGGGTGCAAATCATTGAAAATTCATCACACCTGATGTACTGACGGCCTATCTCATTTTGTGAGACACTAACAAGCCAGTAAAGTACAAATACCCCCCAAATGACCCCTTTTTGGAAAGTAGACATCCCAAGATATTTAGTAAGAGGCATGGTGAATTTTTTGAAGTTGTAATTTTTTTCCCCACAATTCTTTGCAAAATGAAGAATTTTTTTTTTTTTTTTTTACACAAAATTGTCATAACAACAAGTTATTTCTCACATACCACATATGCATACTTGCAATGACACCCCAAAATACATTCTGCTACTCCTCCTGAGTGTGGTGATACCACATTTGTGAGACTTTTACACAGCCTGGCCACATACAGAGGCCCAACATCCATCACATAAATCACACACATAAATTCCTGCCAACCTATCACATTGTTGAAGGCCCTTCATATTTCTAACACATAGCATGTACAGTACATACAAATTACAAACCAAAATACATTCTGCTGAGCAACGGGTAAGAAAAGATTACCTGCAGTTTTAGTAGTACAGTGGTCAACAGAGGAGAGCATCGGTCCAGGCAGCAGGCAGGAACATGGACAAGCACAGCAAAACAGGCAGCTGCAGGAATACTGTACATAGTAGCAGGTAGAGATATTGGCAGCACAGTCAAAGCACTGGTCCAGGTAGCAGGCAGGGATGTGGTCAGCAGCAGCAAAATGTTCGTCCATGCAGCAGGCAGAAATACTGTCCATAGCACAGTCAGCAGGCAGAGATACAGCAGGCAGAGTACAGCCAAAGGTGCTGGATCCAGGCAGCAGGCACATGGTCCATAAAAAGTCCTGGGTCAGTGCAGGCAGAGATATTGTCAGTACAGCCAAAGTATCTGTCCAGGCAGCAGGCAGGACCATCAAGCTTAGGGCCTCGTTAGGAAATAATGGGGGCAGGGGTAGAGGCTTCTCCCACCCAAATCACTTTGAAGCTTCCAGACACCAGACCCTGTTCTGGGAATTACAAAACAAAGAGAAAACCAATAACTGTTTTTCTCAAATCAGAACACCATTCTGGAGCCCCTCACATATGTGTGACCCCTGTCTAGCAGGGTGAAAGATCAGTCCAAGGGGCAGGCAAAAACATGGTCAACAGGCCAAGGTCAGTGCAGGTAAAAGGCAGAAATAGACGGTAGGCAGAGGCATAGTCGATACAATCCAGGGTCAGTTCACGTGAAAGGCAGAAATATGGCGGATAAACAATGCAGACGGCAGGCAGAGGCATAGACCATAAACAGGCCAGTGGTATGGTTGGTCCAGGGAAATAATCAGCACAGGAATTGAAAATTGGGAAATGACAGTCTATTTGAAATATTATTGAAATACTAATAATTCACAAGTGTATGAAAGTGTTTGAAGCATTGTCCGATGCAAAGTCCAGGATTAGAGTGACATTGGGGACAATAGAAACTGGTGTCTTTCCTAACTCCTCTTTTGCTGCACACCCAACATCTTTTTTGGTGTCTTCTTCCGGTTGTTGATGGGGGAATATGTTCAGGAAAATGGCGCTCATGCAGTCTGCTGAGACAATCGGTGCAAATGATTTCTGGAGGGGATCCTTGTGGATATATCAGGGCAGTAATGATGTCTTGAATGAAATTTAGTAAGGGGTTGGGTCGTTCTGTTGATTTCTGGTAGGTGATGTAAGCATTGTACATGGCCATGTGAAAAATGTAAACCGCAACTTTTTTGTACCAGAAGAGGGATTTTCTAGTTGGTAGATAGGGCTGCAACATCTGCTCATTTAAATACACCCCTCCATGAATTTATTATACTCGTGGATACAATGTGGCTTTTCAATGGGACCCTGTCTTCTTAGAAGTTCCACTGAGGTGGCATCGTGGATTGTGGACATGATGTACATGTCTTTCTTATCCCTCTACTTAACAGCTAACACTTCCTCGTTCCTGAGGCTTGCTGATTCCCCCTTTGCAAATTTGTGGTGATTAGACTCTGTGGGAAGCCCTTTCTGTTTTTTCTTGCAGTACCGCAGGCCAAAGTATCCTCTCGATATAGCTGGCGGAAAAGGGGCAAACTCGTGTAATAGTTGTCCATGTAAATATGATATCCTTTCTTGAAGAGTGGGTAAGCCAATTCCCAGACAATCTTCCCACGTATTCCCAGGTACGATGGACAATCAGGGGGCTGGAGATGGGAGCCTTTGCCTTCGTATATACGAAAGGCGTGCACATATCCCGTGGAACTTTCACAAAGCTTATTGAGCTTTACTCCATACTTGGCCCTCTTACTGGGGATGTACTGCTTCAGTTACTTCGTCATGTAGGGGTCATTCTCCCGGTTCATACCTCATTTCGAGTTATTCGAAACACTTTCAAGGTG
>BLSH010192056.1:733506-750871 GCA_018402905.1 Glandirana rugosa | reverse complement strand
ACAATCTATCAAAGTCTGGATGATTTCGGGGGGGGCACTGCGAGTTATTGCTGAAATGCAGGAACCGCATTATCATGTCATAATGGGACCTGGTCATGACAGATGAAAAAAATTGGCATATGGTGGATGGGGTGGGTCGACCAATATGCGTGCAGTTCGTTTTTCTTTGTAATCTCCATCTTGAATTTAAGGCCAAAAAATATCCTGCATGGTTAGGGGTCTCCATTCAAAAGGACGGGCATAGAAAGAGTTGGGGTTGTTCCGAATGTGTTGTTGGGCATAAAGGTTTGTCTGGTCCATGATGCTTTGCAATAGCTCATTAGCAAAAAATAGGTTAAAAAAATAAAAAACCTTCCGTGTTGGCCTGCACGCCTGGCTGTGCTGTACAAGGGGGGATTGTGGGTGACCCTGTGCTAGAAGGCAGCCACTGTGGGTTTGCCAAGGAATCTGGAAGCTGGGTTTGGGCCCTAATTCCTCTCCTCTTCTGGTCTAGCGCCGTTGGCATTTGCCGATTGGCCATTAGGGTCTCTGGTGCTGCTGGTAGCTGCCTCATCTTCAAACCGTCTTCTTTTACGACTGACTACTTCCTCCTCAAATTCAGACGATGACACACTTTCTTCGATGGGCTGGTAATCCAAATCAGAACTGTAATCGGAACTGTCACTGATCGATGAGACCTCCCCTCCCCGCTGCTTTCATTGGTCAGGCATAGCATTTTGTATGCTTCTTCTGCAGTGTATAACCTTTTGGACATGGTGGCTGTATGATAGGTTACACTGGACTGCTCGTCAAGTACTCTGATGGACTGACAGGTATTCTGATGGACTGACAGGTGCTCTGATGTGATGATAGGGTACTCAGATGGACTGGCAGGTACTCTGATGGACTGACAGGTGCTCTGATGTGATGATAGGGTACTCTGATGGACTGGCAGGTACTCTGATGGACTGGCGGGTACTCCGATGGAATGGCGGGTACTCTGATGGACTGGCGGGTACTCTTATGGACTCGCAGGTACTCTGATGGACTGGCAGGTACTCTTATGGACTGGCAGGTACTCTGATGGACTGGCGGGTACTCTGATGGACTTGCGGGTACTCTGATGGACTGGCAGGTACTCTGATGGACTGGCGGGTACTCTGATGGACTTGCGGGTACTCTGATGGACTGGCAGGTACTCTGATGGACTTGCGGGTACTCTGATGGACTGGCAGGTACTCTGATGGACTGGCAGGTACTCTGGTGGATTGACAGGTACTCTGATTGACAGACAGGTGCTCTGATGTGCTGATAGGGTACTCAGATGGACTGACAGGTACACAGATGGACTGGCAGGTACTCTGATGGACTGACAGATACTCTGATGGACCTACAGGTGCTCTGATTTGATGATAGGGTACTCAGATGGACTGGCAGGTACTCTGATGGACTGGCGGTTACTCTGATGGACTGACAGGTACTCTGATGGACTGACAGGTGCTCTGATTTGATGATAGGGTACTCAGATGGACTGGCAGGTACTCTGATGGACTGACAGATACTCTGATGGACTGACAGATACTCTGATGGCATGGCAGGTACTCTGATGGTATGGCAAGTACTCTGATGGACTGACAGGTACTCTGATGGACTGGCAGGTACTCTGATGGACTGACGGGTACTCTGATGGACTGACGGGTACTCTGATGGAATGGCAGGTACTCTGATGTACTGACAGGTACTCCTATGGTATGGGGCGTACTCTGATGGTATGGCGGGTACTCAGATGGACTGATAGGTACTCTGATGTGATGATAGTGTACTCCAGGGGTATGGCGGGTACTCTGATGTTGTGGCGGGTACTCTGATGGTATGGCGGGTACTCTGAGGGACTGACAGGTACTCTGATGTGATGATAGGGTACTCTGATGGTCTGACAGGTACTCTGATTGACTGACAGGTACTCTGATGGACTCACAGGTACTCTTTAGGGGAGTGGGGCACAATCTGGGCACAGTAATAGTGATCAAGTAATGGTAACTCACAGTTCTGCTCTCTTCTCCTCACACTGGATCGGTGTGTGAGGAGAAGAGCCAGGTAACAGTATGTTACCTGTGAACTGTTTACATTTATGACCAGCTGTGATTGAACACAGCCGGTCATGTGGTAAAGAGCCGTTTCATTGGCTCATTTACCCTGATCGGGGACGGGCTGTGTCCAAGGGACAAGCCTCGTCCCCGATTGCCGCACTGCGTGTCCCCGGGGACGCGCACGAGCTGCGGCCATGTATGGCAACAAAGTGATTGGACACAGCCGGTCATGCGGTAAAGAGCCAAATCTATTGGCTCTTTACGCCGATCAGGGGGGGATACGACCTCCCGGCACACGATCGATCCGCGATCGCCGCTCTGCGGGCTCCCAGGGGTCCGCAGTAGCGACGAGAAGCAGCCGACGTCATATGATGTCGGCCCGGATCGACGAGCGGTTCCTGCCGATGTCATTTTAATATCACTCAGTAGGGAACTGGTTAAAGTGATTGTAAACCCATATTTTTTTTTAAAATAAAAAACATGTTATACTGTACTTAGAGTCTCTGTTCAATTGTTTTGCACAGAGCAGCCCTATCATTTTCTTCCCAGGTCCCCTGCCTGTGCTCCTGGCTCATCCCCCATGCTGAGTGCCCACTATAGCAAGTAACTTGTTATGAGGGCGCTGGTGCGGGCTTAGTCGATTGCGTGCACCTCTTCTCCCCACTCCCTCCTTACTGGCTGTGATTGACAGCGGTGCAGAAGCTCCCGCTGCTGTCTCTGACCCTATGAGGAGGGAAAGAGTGGACTGACCCGCTACTCTTTGGCACAGCACTGGATTAAGATCTAAGTATTGGATATGGGGGGGCTGCACTCAGTAGGTTTTTTACCTTAATGAAAATAATTCATTAAGGTAAAAAAAAACCTTCACCCCTTAGAAACCAATTTAATGTCTGCAAAGTCAGGATTCCACTTTTGCCTGTGAATATACAGTACATCTGCATATATATATTTATGATAGTGTAGCACACCCCCTAAGGAGCCACAGATAAGCTGGGATCCTCCACCATGCACAGCCAGGCACATTGAATTTTCACAGGCACTCCAGAGAAAGAGAACAGTCCGTGACTTTGTTTTTTGTAGTTTATTGAGGGCTAATAACTTGGATTGGGATGAGAGATTATGGGATGCCCACTTGACAGTGTATATACAGCCTCCTGGTCCTTTGCCTGGAAAGGAAGTGTGTTCATAATTTTTGTCCACTTGCTGTACTTCAGCCTAAGGACATGTGCCAGAAGCTCAGGGGCATAAGCTACCTGCTTGATTGGATATCAGAAGGTAGCTGGAAAGAATCTTTTGATGTAGAGAGTCAAAGAGGAGTTGGGTAGCAGCTACTGTCTGGATATTTTGAGAGGGATTCATTACCCATCATTCAAGGTATCTTTGACTTCTATCGGAGGGTCAAGAGCCAGATGCAGTAGAGAGATAAATCAAAAAACAATACTGCGCTACCAGTATATACCTAAATATTCATAGTGACATAGTGATAATGATCACAGACATGCAAAAAAATAGTTCCTAAACAAAGTAACTAATAATTTTGTGATACAGTGATCAAAAATTATATAGAAAATGTCCCAAACATCAGCAGGTCTCCGCTGGGGATAATCAAGGGATCTATCTCGTGTGCTGCTAGCGTACTGCTCCTCTATGTCTCCCACTCCTCCCTGTCGGCTCCCTGAGCCTCGGATCTCACTCAATGATATTGGGTATAGAAACAAAAATGCAAAATCTAGTGTTCTCTGTTTAAAATTGTATTCCCTACTGAAGAAGTCACGCCTATTGACGTAACACATATAGGTGCGGAGCTTTATCTGCTGACGTCATCCCATGGCCATCTCGCTTTGATAGGAATTGTCAATACTCCACATTGCTTAAGTGCTATGTTTCTGAGTACCTACCTTTGTTTGATCGGCTTAATAAAATTTTAAACAGAGAGCACTTGATTTTGCATCTTTGTTCCTCTCTATACCTGATATCCCTGAGAGAGAGCTCAGGTAGCCGACAGAGAGGAGTGGGAGACATAGAGGAGCACTACACCAGCAGCACGCCAGATAGATCCCTTGATTATGCCCAGTGGGGACTTGCTGATTTTGACCTGCTGGTGAAACAGGGATCAGAATATAAGGTGAGTGGCCAGAGCACACTGGTGGTGGAGAGCATTCACACATTCAAATGATTTTTTGGCACATCTTGGTGGAGCAAAACATTTGGATGTCTAGATTATCTTTTTGTGGACATTTTCTATATATATGGATAATTTTTGACCACTGCATCATGAGATTATTAGTTACTTTGTTTATGAACTATTTTTTGCATGTCTGTGATCATTATCATTATGTCACTATGATTATTCAGGTATATACTGGTAGCGTAGCACTGTTTTTTGATTTATAACTTTAAGAAGTGGAGTGAAAATGCTTGTTCAGTGATAGTAGCAACTAGGTGATTTTTTATGTTATATATTATTTTTTTGCACATATTATCAATTATGGTTTGTTGGATTGCGCTGATTGAAGATTGGTTTATAGGTGCAATAAAGAGAGAGATCCACTGCAACTTAGCAAGCCTTTGACTGCTCTTATGGAATCATAGATTTGCCTGGCTGCTCTCATGGGACCAGTGATTACCAAGAGTCTGCTCTTAAAGAGCATACTACTGCTTTCTGAATACCTGTTCTATTTGGTACCTCTGAGCATTCTGTACCTGTAAACCCTCTTTCCTAGATTTGAGTTCAGCAACGGAAGCTAAAAAAATAAAGTAACTTGCACCCAACCTATTTTTCATCATGTACCAAGGACCAGACCCTGAGATGGAGGTGTTAGCCTAAAACACTACATAGAGAGTTATTCAAAACCACCATCAAGAGGAGGAGAGCCACACATAGTACATTCAGTTGATACATTTTCAGTCTTTATTTGCAGTATCTTTGTAGTAGGGAAACAGACAGAATACAGTCAGCCATTAATGTGTTTCTATGTCCACTGGCTTCACTAGCTGATTGTCTTCCAATTTGCAGGGCGAAATATGATAAGCTCATATTCCACCTGACTGCTAAGCTTTTATTTTCTCTTTGTTCCTAGCTTTTCAGCTATACCAATCATGTTATTTTCACCCAGTTATACCTAAATTGGTGGGATTTGGGCTAAGGTGACCAGATTTTTTAAATTAAATCGGGGACATATTTTTCTTTTTTATTGGCAAATGGTAAACTATTTTATAAGAATATTTTCCTCAATATGCAGTGTATTTGCTATGTGCTTATGGAATGATTATATCATATATACTTTATTTCTCACATTTCGTCCATGAATAAAGATAAACAAAAAGATAATGCTTAGATTTTTTTTAGATATAACTGTCAAATGTTATGAAGATAAGACAGAGAAAAAACAGAGTGCAGAGTTCATGAGTGCGTTACATAAAGAATGCAGGGCTCAGGAGTGCACTACATAAGGAATGCAGGGCTCAGCTTTGCCCATTTATGCAGCCTGACCAGTGCCCATCTATGCAGCCTCACCAGTGCCCATCTGTGCAGCCTCACCAGTGCCCAGCAATGCAGCCTCACCAGTGCCCAGGTATGCAGCCTCACCAGTACCCAGGAATGCAGACTCACCAGTGCCCAGGAATGCAGCCTGACCAGTGCCAATCTATGCAGCCTCATCAGTGCCCATATATGCAGCCTCACCAGTGTTCAGCAATGCAGCCTCACCAGTGCCCAGCAATGCATCCTCACCAGTGCTCAGGAATGCAGCCTCACCTGTACCCAGGAATGCAGCCTCCCCTGTACCCAGGAATGCAGCCTCACTTGTGCCCAAAAATGCAGCCTCACCTGTGCCCATCAATGCAGCCTCACCTGTGCCCAGGAATGCAGCCTCCCCTGTGCCCAGCAATGCAACCTCATGTGTGCAGGGGATCTGAGAGGAGAAGAGAGACGGTGTTCTGCAGAAAATGGCCGGATCATCACACAGATCCTGCCCGGGTGCTGAGGCAGAGAAGAGGGCAGTCTGTCCCGGATGCCACACACATTGGGGGGTGTGTCAGGCCGGCGTCTCCCATTGTGTCAACTTTAATTTGATTTGCCGGACTATCACACAAGTCCCGCCTTCTGGATGGCTCCTACCTATGATAGACAGTCCCAGCATTGGACAAGTGTGCTGTCTGTCAAAGGAGAAAACCAGGAGGTGGGACTTGTGTGATGGCAGGCACTTGGCAAATCAAATTAAAGTTGACACAGCGGAATCCGTTTGCTCAGTGGGGGTTATCTCCCCTGATTACTGCCGAGCAAACGTATGACATGTCTGTGTCTGATCCGCTGATGCAGAGCGGACATGGACACAGCACGCTGCTCTCTATGGGGCTTTTGGATTGAAACAGACCACCCAATCCAGATGGATGGAGAATGGATCTCCCATTTGTCTGGTTTTAGTGGACCGGATCGGATGGTGGCGGGTGTCAGCGGACCTGTCCGCTGACATCTACCGCTCCATAGAGGGCAATGGATGGTCTGATTGGGTCTGCCTGAAAAACTGACAGGGGGACCAGATCAGCCAGTGCTACCGATCGCCCCCTCCCACCTCCCCCACTGCATACTAAACTAACAGCCAGAATTGCAGGAGGAGATGCTGGGGACAGTCTGGTCATCCTAATTTGGGCAACACTCTCATGTTTATGGTTGCTAGCAGTTACCTCCAGCAGATCAATCTTGAGGAAAAAATAAATAAGTTTAGAAAATTTTCTATTTGCTATTATGTTTTCCCATGTTAGCCATTGTTGGTTGTTAGGACTGCCTGGACATGTTCCCTCTATGGTCTCTCTGTTTTAGTTTAATAAACATTTTGGTGATTTTATAGACGGAACTCTGAGTGGTCATATCAAGTTTGAACATTCAGTGGCCTTCATAAGAGCTGTTTTTTTATTGTTTCCAAGCTGATAGTGTCTTATACCGTATTTTCAGTTGATAATCTATTACATTTTTTCACACACTCTTCATTCTATATGACTTTTTTTTTAGAGCTTTTCTTTCTGCTTTCAGTTTTGTTAAAGGCTATGTTCACTTTTTCAACGTGTTACATGTTACACCGGGGACCCCTTGCAGCCATCTGGCTGTTTAGTATGCTATTCCTTCATTTTGTCATAAATCCCATTATGTGTACCACTGTGCATGTCCCATATTTGTACAACCAGAGCTTTTTCTCTTTTAACCAAGATTTTTTATGTCAAAGTCTTCAATACATTTTGAAAGTAACGTTCTGGTATTCTGTATTACTCCTTTTGAATTTAGTCAAAAAAATATTTCTCATTACTTGTTACCTCAATCTACATGTTACACCTATTTCCACGATAATCCTGAAGACCAAAATATACTGTTGTGCTCATAAGTTTACAAACCTGTATGATTTCTTGGCCATTTTTCAGAGAATATGAATAACACAAAAACGTTTCTTTCACTCATGGTTAGTGTTTGGCTGAAGCCATTTATTATGAATCAACTGTGTTTACTCTTTTTAAATCGTAATGACAACAGAAACTACCCAAATGACCCTGATCAAAAGTTTACATACCCTGGTGATTTTGGCGTAATAACATGCACACAAATTGACACAAAGAGATTTGAATGTCTATTAAAGGTAACCGTACTCACCTTTTCCCGCAGATCCTTTGACAATTATTTTGCTTTCCCCATGACCCAGAATCCAGAAACGTCAGTACAGCACTGGATGAAAGATGCAAGGTTCTGTCAGGAGTCCAGAGACACACTGACCTTTTATACACACACTAATAATAAGCAAACAGATCACAGGTGGCCATGGTTACCTTTAATAGCCATTCAAACTGCTTTGTGTCAACTTGTGTGCATGTTATCAGGCCAAATTCACCAGGGTATGTAAACTTTTCATCAGGGTCCTTTGGGTCGTTTCTGCTGTCATTATGATTTAAAAAGATTAAACACAGTTGATTGATAATAAATGGCTTCAGCCAAACACTAACCATGAGTGAAAGAAATGTTTTTGTGTTCTCATTCATATTCTCTGAAAAATGGCCAAGAAATCATAAATTCTGCCAGGGTATGTAAACTTATGAGCACAACTGTAGGAGGCACTCATTGATGTGGGTTATCTTCCCTGATTAAAGCCCTACATGAAGGCCAATTTACACCTCAGAGTATCCTCAGCCTCAAAAAAAAAGGGGGAGGGGGAGAGGGAAGGGGAAGGGAAGAGGAGGGTGGCTTAATATGATAACAGTAACAGCAGTCTGGGGGTTACATGCACATATATTGACCATCCTCATATTTTTCATTTACCTCCAATATATAAGCAATACCCAGGTGAAGTTAATGGCATTTGGGGTGGGTTATTGGTTTTCTCTATCACCACCCCAGATTGACCCCAGAAGCAAAGCCTTCCAAAAACAGTCTATAGCTTATATATAAGCTATAGACCGCCCCCCCCTCCCCCTTTCCCCGTGTTCCTGGTGGCTTGCAGTATACGTGTACATTCCGCAGTACTGAGTACGATTTTTTGTTGTTTTAATTGGATCTGTTTTCTGACTGTGATTGACCAACAACTACCCGAAACATGTAGATTATACATCCTAGAAGAAATAATTGTCAAGCTCTGGTCATAGAATTAATGAATGTACTTAGATTTTATGGATGATATATGTACTATGTATAGTCATACGTTTTTTATGTAATTTTGTACAAATAAAATTTTGAATTTTAAACAAATTATTGTCTTACCTAAAACTGCCTAAAAAGTCCCACCACCGTACTGGGTGGGGGGGGGTACTTAATACCAATTCTCGAATAGGGATGTTGGCAGACACTACAGGATCTGTGTGTTGGTTATAACTTGTTTTTGGTTTAATATGACCTGTAAATTTTGCATTTGGATGTACAAGTAAAAGAGCATTTATTATATTCTTGGACTCCACATCCCTTGATTTGTTTTCTTGCAAACATTAAGTATGGAGCCTGCTTGATGTGGAATTCAAGGCTAGAACTACTTAAGCTAAATACTTCTCCCATCCCCTTCTAACACGTACACCCTGTAAATGGAAGATGGATATAGTTACCTATTCTCAGAGCACTCAGGTCACATGATCTCCCCCAGCGTCTGGCTTCAGGGGAGAGGAGAGAGTGACGACAATGTATGGAATGCCTGGGTGGTGAGGTCACCCACAGGCTATGGGGCATCCTCCTTTCCCCTGAAGTCAGCCATTGGGAGCCAATCCTGTGACCGGACCTGAGCACCCTGAGAATGGGTAAGTATATGCATCCTTCTTCTATAGGGCTGTCCGTATTCACGAATTCATGTGTCCTGTTGTTTTACTATATGTAAGAATACACTATACTTCAAAATGCTATGCAGATTTTGGACAGGCTTTCATACATAAGCAATCCAACCATTATCGGTTACTGCTAAACAAATGTACCACTTGTTTCAGTCACTTTGTTAAATCAGCTGCAATGTGGTCACCCTCGTCACACTGTATGAGTGAATATATGGTCATGGCTTTGTCGCATACATTTTTTATGAAACATATAGATGTATTTAGCGACAGAACTTGACTGCATGTGGGATTCTGAAGCATGCCATTAACCTAATTCTAACAAAATTTCAGTTGCAATATGTTAAAATCTTTGAGACATACCGGTAATGTTAAAAATGATTAATCTCATCTTATTAAGCAATCAAAAATGTTTGTGTGATTAAGATTTAAAAGAATGTGAGTTGATCGTAATCACCGCTATAAATACAGTACATTTTGTGCTTTTTTTAAAGCTATACTCAAGTACCTGCACTAAAGGATGAAAATGAATGCTTAGCAGTTGAATGGGTTTGCAATCAATAGTATTATACACCCTTAAAACAAAGCATACCGGATGTGTGTTTAGATAAGGGTTATCCAGGCTGTGCACAGTTTCATCTTTAAACACTAAAGCATTAGTAAGTATGAAGGAGACAAAAACCTTTCCACTTACTCTACAATATAAGAAGAAGGTTTCGGAAATACATTTAAATGAAAGGAACATGGTAGCATTTCAATTA
This sequence comes from Glandirana rugosa, assembly GCA_018402905.1. Classification (NCBI taxonomy): domain Eukaryota; kingdom Metazoa; phylum Chordata; class Amphibia; order Anura; family Ranidae; genus Glandirana; species Glandirana rugosa. The sequence goes on along the minus strand of BLSH010192056.1, from coordinate 740,751 downwards.
CAGTTGGTGAAAAAATGGGGCTGGTAGATAGATTAAGAGAATCAGTGGAGGCTGGTGCTGTGGGGTGCTCCCCTCCTCTTGTTCCTGCACTCACCAGAAACAATGGACTTCCATCACAGAAGTCATAAGCACTTGTAAGGCTGGGACTCCTCCCAACAGATACTGCTCCTCAAAAGGTTCACCAGGCCTCAGTGGCAAGGATGGCAAAGGAGATGGATATGGTGTGATACTGTTTCTTTAGTTGAAACACACATAACAATGTAGTTGTATCCAATACATGTAAATAGACGCCGGACCGGAAGTAAGAAGTTGCCTTACATTCCACCGCCCGGATATGACATCACCACATACGGTCCACTGACGCATTTCGTCCCTCTCACAGGACGTTGTCAACGACATTGTAAGTGGATATGTTATGTGTGTTTCAACTAAATGAACGAAATCTCACCATATCCATCTCCTTTGCCATCCTTGCCACTGAGGCCTGGTGGACCTTTTGAGGAGCAGTATCTGTTGGGAGGAGCGAACCCCAGCCTTACAAGCGCTTATGACTGTGATGGAAGTCCATAGTTTCTGGTGAGTGTGGGAACAAGAGGAGGGGGGCACCCCACAGCACCAGCCCCCACTGATGGTTAATGAGCACTTGGCACTTTTTGAGCATTATTAATTAAGAAGATACCATCTCTGATGTTATTTGATATTGGATATTCTTACATCAATTAACTATTTTTACATATTTACTGATGAACTATTCTGATGATGAACTTTATGTTGATAAACTTTTGGCATTAATTGGTTGCTGGTGGTCACCTAAAGGCGACATCCAGACCATTATTACCACTAGCTGGTATTGATGACCTAACAACTTTATCAACAACTTTTGATCGTGTCCTAGCCGTCACTTATTTATGTATTTCATTTATTATTTCATGGACACTTTATATATATATTATATTAATTTTTATTGATGACCTGTTACGTATTTTACCTCACGTTTGATACTTAGATCCACCAGAAAGAGCGCTCTGACACTGATTTATACAGATTTAAAGGCACATACACCTTTCTAGAGCAGCAAATTTCTGCATCACCACATTATAGTGGTTAATCTGATTTATTTCACTTTTTTGTCACTATATTAGTTATCCATAAGCATGGGATAGTGACCACAATTTAGGATCACATACATCATCTATATCCCATGGTATTGGTAATTTAAGAAAAGGGTTATGTTTCCTGTTTTCCTTTGATGTTTTGAGATTTTAATAGAAGTCACATTTATTGTCACTATTTGCTAGACTTGTGATGAAGAAATGGGTGACAACCGCCAAGAAATGAGCAGATCATCATGTGCTCTTTATAGCGACAATGTGAGACTTGCTGAAAACAGACAGGTATTTGATGATGTGGGGATGCAGTATTTTTCCAAATTCTTTTTGTATTCTTGTGAATCTGTAGGAAGCAAAGAGCTTTAGTCAGTTTGTCTGTATGTGTGTTGTTCTCTAAGCATGGAGAGTATCATCTTAGTCACCACCATGTAAGTTTGCTCCAGTAGGGTGTACTATAGTAGGGTGTGCTAAGAGTATGGAGCTCAGCTACCAATATTGTTGAGACATATTGCTCAGTAGATTTGGAATATCTTATGATAAAATATAAAATGTATTGAAGGGCAGTTTCAAATGCTAGGAATGCATTGCTGTCTGTTTTCATCTGTTGATGGATGGATGAAAAACGGATAGACGATCCGCTTGTATGAAAGGGGCCATAATCTAATTTTCTTTGGAAAACGTCTCTCTCCTCAAAAGACATTTTATATATTGTATAGATAGTTTACCTCAGCTCTGCTGGTGACAGCTGTTGGTTTCTCCCAGAAGGATATTGAAGGAGCTTCACAGATTGTAGTCTAATTGAAAATCATACACAACAATCTTGGAAATAAAACCACTAAATAATTTATACTACTTTATTGTGTATAAAGTAATGTAAAGCTGCCCGCAGATTTAAGATGGGGGCCATTCATGCACGCACAGTCAAACTGTCTCAGGGCAAAACATCTGCAAAGCCCTGCTCCAGTAGCTTGTAAATTCAGCTGTGCCATCCATACAAGCTAATGTCAAAAGAAAAAGGGGGGAGTGGGGGGCTGAAGACCAGTGTGAATTTATTGAGAAGGGTGAAAAACAGCAATTAGAGCCATTTTTGGAGATCAGGGAGTAGCCTGCATTGGGAGATGGGGGCCTCCATTAAAAATATTTCTTGATCCAAACACAAAATCAGGTAGCTGTCCTCTTATGTCCATAGGTTCCTTACATAAACTATGTTGCCATCTTAAAAAACTGCATGCAAATGTAGTAGTCAAATATTTTAAATGTTTACATGCAGTGTTTTTTCCATACATTTTTATTTACTTATCCAATGTGCCTTTGAACTTGCTGGAAATATTGACTTCTCCAGCTAAGTCCTTACCTGCCCCCCCCCCCACCTCACCACCTTGCACATTTTAGCTCTCACCTCTTATGGGAGTGTCTAAGTGCTCTCTGTGCCGGTCCAGCTACACTGCATTTCCCTTCCTATTTTGAATCATTGACAGGATACAACTATAAAAATAAAAAATTCTGGTAATTTTCTTACTGCATTTTCACTTCAGGTCAATGATTTATGGCCTTGGAAGCATTTCTATAAAAAGGCAAAAAATAACAATTCCACATTTTGTAATGATCAGTGGATGCTAAAAAAAACAACAACATAAAAACTATCCACGTTAACACAAAAGGTACAGTTTGTGATGACTGGGGTTGAAGACATTTTTTTATTTTATTTTTATTGTATCTAAATGGAATGAACAGGGTAAGACTTCAAAAACATTTACGTTCCTTTTTTTTATGTTTGTTCTCAAACAGCTTTATTGGTGCTAGACAATAAAGGCCACAGTACGACGAGTAACAATATATCATACTAATATCATAGAAGCAAGAATAGGGCTGTTGGATGTGCCTAAAACAGGCCATACATTATGCATTTTTTTTCCTTCATCCACAGGTTTATGGAAAGAAAATCACTTGATTCCCCCAAGCAACACAGTGCTAATGCTATTGCATTCTGACAGCTAGAAGTTTGCCAGCCATCAGAATATAATGATCACTGCTGATGGCTAAAGCTCCATAGAAGAACTTCAGTACAACCAGCCTGTCCATACACAGATCAAAATTTGGGAAGGGAATCTAATAAAGCTATGGCAGAGACAGATTCTTAAAGAATTATTGCCAGTTCACAGCTAAGGAAACTGCCGGTAATTAAGACCAGCTCTTAGCTGGCGTACAGAGGTATGCATGTGCTCAGAGTGGGGCACGTCTGTACATGGAAACTGTCATGCAGGTGGCAGCTTCCGGCACAAGGCTCTCTTCTCAGCGGAATGGTGATTTCATTAATATATTTGGGAAATGACTGATGTCCCTGGGTAGATGGAGCCTGGTGGGGAACTGAGAAATGAGTTCCCCAACAGGTCCACATGGCTGTTGATTGACAGCACATGGCAGCGGGCAGATTTGAAAGCTTCTATTGGACTGAATATTGCCCATGGATCTGCTCACTGCCTTACACTGTCAATCAACAGCCAGGCTGACTTCATGGAGAACTGAGGGTCCGCCCCCAGTACTACAAAACTTGGCTGTGCATCTGCCAGTGTGATCAGCGTGGTGGCTGGGGAGGGAGCGCTCAGAGAAAGGAGTTTACAGACCTCAGTGCCAGGCACCCACAGACTCATTTACCTGTCTGCGACAAGTATGGAAATGAGCCTCAAGCACCAACAATTTCAGTGCAGCAGCTGACAGAACTCTAGCACAATTTTTAATGAGTCCTCCCCCATTGAATTTACAATTAAATATTTTTTTAAATAATAAAAAAACAGTTAATTAACCAGTGAGACAGTGCACTCAGTAATTCAGAAATATTGCACAATGAGAAGATAAATGAAAATAGATTAAAATAAATTAGATAGGTAAAACATTAATACTAAAATTGTAAACAATTGAGCATCAATGGCAACAGGTGAGTAGGATGCAGGGTAAGAGGATGACAGCATAAAGGGATGAGGCTAAAAAAGTCAATTGAGTCCAATGGGAACTTATAGTTCCTGAGGTGAGCAGAAAAGGCAATCCATGAAAAGAGGGGGGATCCAAATGTTGTGAGTAGAATCACCTCTGGCCGGCAGCTCCTTAACCCCACCAGATCCACGCTATTGCCGAAGTACGGCTCCAGCGCGGATCTGAAATGCTGGGATGACGTCCATGGACGTCGTCCACTGTGCACGCTCCTAGCGCGCGTGCCGCACGCTGCGCGAGCGTGCCTGTGGGTCCGCGGAGCTTACGTGCTGACGTCACCACGCCATACAGTCTATCTGAGGAGGACGGGTGTTTTTTGCTTGTATCTGCCGGCTTCTTAATGCGCATTAATTGATGTTTAAATGTGAGTACCCTGGATTTTAGTACATGTTTTAATAAACCATCTTGCAGTTTTACACTATGTGGCCCTTATTTTCTTTAATTATGTGGTGAGTGATACCGCTGAGCCTGGCTTCCTACACCATCCCTGCTGATCCGATGAACTCCTAGGAACAGAGAAAGATTCATGTCTTTAGACCCTGCAGAGGGCTATATCTGCTAGCGCTGCTGACCCGTACTAGAAATAGTGGGTCTGGGTTTCTGGTAAGGGTTTTTTACCCCTCATTTCTCACTGAGGTGTCTGCGTGATCGGTGGTGGTGGAAAAGTGGACTCAAGTCTATTTCCTTTAATATGCACAGAATCTGGGACTGCTGTCTCCTTCAATATGTACAGGATCTAGGACTGTCACACTCAATCAGTCCTTGATTGAATGGTTTATGGACAATATTTTTTGTACACAATATTTTAATTTTTTCTGTCAGTTTATATGCACAATTTATGTTATGTCATTTATATATGCTATGCATAGTTACACTTTGCATTGAGATGCATGGGATATGGTGTCTCCATAAGGGTTTAACCCTCTAATTTTTTGATTCACTGTGTATTTAATTATGGTGATTTACTTTAGTTAAAAAGTTTTATTATTCACGTTGATGGTCAGTTAGCGCAACAATCTTATTGAATATCGGATTGTCTTATGGTGAAATATCGCACCTTACATTGTTGCTGCTATTTGCTAGGTACTGTTATATCTAGCGTGGTATATTTTTCTTTTTTAATGTGAGTTCTCATTACGATTTTTTTTTTTTACCAAAAATATGTAGAAGAATATATATCGGCCAAAACTGATGAATACTTTTTTTTAATGGATTTGTACTTTAGCAAAAAGTAAAAAATATTGTTCTTTTTTGCAAAATTGTTGCTCATTTTTTGTTTATAGCAGCAATCAGAAATGACGCAGAGGTGATCAAATACCACCAAAAGAAAGCTCTATGTGTGGGAAAAAAAGGACGAAAATTTTATTTGGGTACAACGTTGCACGACCGCGCAATTGTCATTCAAAATGCGACAGCGCTGAAAGCCAAAAATTGGTCTGGGCAGGAGGGGGGTTTAAGTGCCCAGTAAAGAAGTGGTTAAGGTAGGGACCCTCAGAACATGTAAAAAGGAAGAAGGGCGCCAGGTCAGTGAAAGATTAAAACACCACAATGTTTATTAGTGGTAACTTACATAACAACTTCTTGTCAGCAGCATGTCAAGACCAGCGTGAATCCACCAGGGCTGAACAGGCATGGAGGACCCCACAGGGTTGGGCGGATGGCAAGAGACCCAGAAGCGGTATGTAACCGTCCCACAGGGAGACACGGCCAGCTGATAGGAAAATCCTGGGGGTAGGTCCCACGGCCACCCCAGACACATAGATAGATAGATAGATAGATAGATAGATAGATAGATAGATAGATAGATACATACATTCATACATACATACATAGACAGACAGACAGACAGACAGACAAATACATAAATAGATAGAGGCAGCCCTGGCTTGCTGGAGCTCAGACATCCATGCAACTTTTCTAAACTCTCCTGTGTCTTTCTCTCCATCTGCCTGGCATCAAGCAGTATGTGTTCAGCCTGCTGGACGCAGAGAGCCCAGCCCTGCTTAGTTGGAAGGGACTTCAGCACTGAGAGAAACGTTGTAATCTGCCGTTCTCTATGTTATTGGGTGGCAGTCTTGCAGACAAGCACCACTCTACACTCACTGTGGGGACTGGGGAGATCTCATAGCAGAGAAGTGCAGGGAAGTGTGTGCGGAGGGGGAGGGGCAGCACAAGGCTTTTAGATAGTCCACTGAGCTTACTCAGCTTGCGAGGACTAGGAGGAGAGGAGAGGAAGAGCTTTTCCTACCGTTGCTGCATCGCTCGGCTCAGGCCGGCTTCCATCACGGGTCAGTCGCAGTCAGTTAGTTACTCTCAGAGAGCCCAGGGAGTCAGCTGGGAAACTGGAAAAGACGCTGCTCTGACACAAAAAGCACCACCAAGTCGTCCTCCGGTCCCGCCAATAAAAAACAAGGACAGGAGCTGGAGACGAATCATTGTAGAGTGGGGGTGTGCTCAGGGCGCTCTGTTTGCGCCCTGAGCACGGGTGAATCAGCTTTTTTTTTTGTGTGAAAAACTTGGGGGGGGGGGGCCCATGCGCTCCTTATGGATGGGCCACCACTGTTGACTGAGCAACAAATTGGCTTCATTTGTAACCAACAGGCACAAACTGGCCCCATAGTATTGGCCTCATAAAGCAAGTATTAGCTCTATAAGGTGAATATTGAACTGCTTAGGTAATAGTTTAGTTTCTGAAGTTTAGAGTAATAGACTGTTAGGCTTAGTGTTAGGGGTTAGTGGGTTCACTTTAAGGTTTAGATTACAACTTCAGGTTAAAGGGAGGGATAGGTTTATGTGTTAAGATTATGTCGAAGCCCAAGTTTAGCTAAAAATAAAAACACAAAAATCAGCACAAGGGAAATAATTATTTCATAAAAAATTCTCTTTGAATGGGACTTTTATACGGCAACCAAACAAAAAAGGCATCGGACCGCCGTACGTCGTTTGACGGCGGTACTTTGAAGTGGGATACCGTTGTTATGGTAGCAGATAGCTACCATAACCCCGGTATCGTTTTTTTCAGGAGGCGATTCTGCGCCGGATAAAAGTGATCTCCGCGGCGGATTCGCCGCGAGATCACTTTTATCAGCGGCGGGAGAGGTGCCCCCCCCCTCCCGCCGCTTTCCGGTCATCTCCGCCGCTTACCGGA
>BLSH010192056.1:716619-727169 GCA_018402905.1 Glandirana rugosa | reverse complement strand
AACAGAAGTGATCCCGTGAAATTTGGGGTGGGTCTATGTCCACGGTGGGTGACACACAAATAACCAGGATACATGTATGTCGACCGAGTGTTTTGAATTCGAACTGACAATCCTCACCTAACAATAACAAAAAAAGACAAACGGTCACAAGTGGATGACTTCTGTCGACATATATTGGATATTAAGTCACTTAATAATATTAGGTTGCAGGAAGTGTTTTGACCTTCTTTTTCTAAGAAAACATTCATGTTTTTAGTACAGAAAGGAAGGTGACCGTCGTAAAAACTTTTTCTTCCAGTTTTGTGAAGGACGTTGGATTATAATAATTCACTGAATTATAGGTTATATACAGCTGTCTTCAGTAGGTGAACACTGGCAAACAGAAAAAAACAATAACAATCCACTCCTAACAGTCAAGCTTAAGTTTTGTGAGCCAGCTGTATGTACATAGGACCAATAAACACACAGTGGGTGGCACCTGTATCTGGGTGGGGTTTAAAGTGCCCTAGTGAAGACAAGTTTAACTGCACTCACTAATGCCTAAACCCAAGGCAGGGAGCTGCGGTCATGTGACAGTCAACATTAAGGCAAGTCACCCAAACTTAGATGTGAGCTGCAACTGCACCATTAACAAGGGGCTGACTGTCAACTTTTGGCCCAGGGGCAAGTACAACTTAGAGGACCATGGTGCAGCGACTTGGCCCCCTTCCTGCTCCCCTTCTTCCCTGCCTCCTGTTGACTCCCATCCCAGGCTAAAGCTCTCTGGATACTCTTTGTTCACTGGGTGGATTGAGCTGAATAGTGCCTGCTGTGCTGACTCCAGGTTCCTGAACTGCACCTTTTATATGATTTGATGTTTGCACTCATTAATGTTTATATAATTATTTGCAACTGTTTATATGTGCTGTACAAAATTGTATTGTACAAAAAAATCTATGAGGTAATGTAAACTCCATAGCATCCATGATTGGCAGTAATTCTCAAAGGCAGCAAGTCCATGATTAGCAGCTACAAGTCCATGAGAGTCTCAGAACTCTAGGCCCTCACCAGTAACCCTGATTGGGCTCCCATCACCCCCAAACTGGTGATCACTCCAGGAAAGTAACAAGCTACATTTTGGCAGTCTTACAGGAAGTTCAGCCCCAGGGGCTTAAAGTCAGTCCCTTTTATGTGAGTTGACCTGTTGGGGGTGGCAACCTTGCTGAAGACAGCAGGAAAAAAATGCTAACTCTTACACCCTGGTTACCTCCAGCTCACAGGTCAACCTGAGGACGCAGTGCAACATCAAGACATTGTAACATTTTGTACCTGGCTGGCTCAATTAACATGAGGAAGACATGTTAACCCTCTTGTAGTCATCTGCCTTCATGTATCTCGCAATGGTCTTCAAGAAAAACTTTAGGGTAAGAACACAAATCTTATTTTCTTTATCTAGGGACACAGAAATATAGTAATTCTTGTATATGTGGGACATCCAAAAGCAGTCCAACTGACAGGTGGGAAACAGCTACTGAAGATCCAATGGTTGTTGAAATCTGAAGGTATCAATGTATGTATGAAAAGAGAGAAGCAAATATGGAAATCTTACTAACAGGTAAAGGCACCACCAAAGAAGATGGACAGGAAACCCCATTAGAAGAAGACTGCTATCTGAAAGCATGCTATCCTTCAACAAGAAAGTGGAGGAAAAAAAGTGGTCAGGAACGATACCTAACTGTCAGAGGCATAACTAGAACCTTCAGGGCCTGGGGCAAGCAATTATGAAGGGCCCCCCTGACTCCTAGGCAGAGCCCTTCCCTCTTCCCACTGATCCTGGGGCCCTTTATTATGGTCCTGCAGCGGGACCCTTTCACAAGTTCTGCAGCGGGCCTTCTTTCGCAATCTGCCAGGGCCTGGTTGCAAGTGTGACCTTTGCAATCCTGATAGTTCCCTCACTGGTGTCAGTAGCTTTTAATTTTTGTTATTTTAATTTTATTATTTTTTACCATTTCATTTTATTTTTTTTACAATTTTATTTTTTATTATTTCTTACAATTTTTTTTAAGAGCCCTGTAGGAAAGCTTTGATGAGATATCAGGGGTCTAAACAAACCTCATCCCTCAATCTCCATCTGTGTAGCCTCAGCTGCACAGAATGAATGGACAGGAATAGTTGTGTACTGAGCCTCCCATTCATTCAGAAATAGAAGTATAGTAAAAACTGTTTAATATGCTTCAGTTATGAATGAACAGAGTCAGTGACTGGTACCAATCACTGACTCATTCTGTTCATTCAGAAAAGGAAGGAGCCGGTAAATTACAAATTTACCGACCCATGCCTGGCTTTCTATCATGACACATCTTCTACAGCAGCTAGCAGGAGAGAGAAGAGGGGGGGAGATGGCAGCACTGTGGGGGGACCAAGGGAGCGCATGGACCCAGGAACAACAGAAGACAAGTTAACTGGATAGGAGGGGCGACAAGGGCAGCATATAGAGGTGCCAACAATCCTCCATTAGGAGTGAAATGGAGGACATCTGTTCCTCTAAATGCCAACACCTCCATCCCTCCTATCCAGGTGTACAGGGGAGGCACATGAGCCCCCTGGAGCATAGGTGCAGGTTGCAATTGCAACCCCTGCAACCCCTATAGTTACGCCCCTGCTAACTGTTGAATTCAGGTAATGGAAGATTGGAAAAAGAAGGTATGTCCCTACCAAAGACCAACCAGTGAGCAACTAGAGGTTGGAATAGAATACCTATAACCCTATGACTTTAGGGAAAGAGTCATTCATACTATAACTGTACTTTCTGCAGCATAGTAAAGAGAGAGAAAGAAGTTGGGAAAGGAGACTTTTTAACTCACACCTATAGATGTTACAGAGGTGTCTTAGTCACAATGCAAGTTGTCTGATTCTATATATGAATCACCAGTTCCTAATTCCAGTAAATAGGTTCCTTAAGGATTCCCAGTTACTTACAGTTTTCCCCCTAAGGGGATTCTGCAGTCAGGTAACAGTGCTGTTCTGTGTCTGCTGAACATCCAGGGAAGTACAAAAGGAACAGGATGGATATTCCCTTGTGAGAAATGAAAAGAAGTTGCATTTGTAAGAACCCATACTATATAAGGAGGGAAAAATCTAATGCAGTGCTCCAGTCAGTGAAGGGTGGAGTATTGAAACATGTCTTGGAAATGAGGGGATTGCACACTATAGTGAAATGCAGCAGGAGTCAGATTTTAAAAAAATCACAAAAAACCCAATGCAGAGCCTTGTATCTGAAGGTCATATTCTAGGTTAGTCCAGCAGACTTTGGTTCAGCCGGGTCCAGAGTATGGCCTTCAAAATTATTACTGGGCATGTACCAATCTGGATTGCTGCTTAAGCAGCATATACTGTAGAGTATACAGCTAGTATTTTTCTTAGATTTCCTCCTCCTCTTAGGACACTAGCAAAAAACTTAAGCTGCATACAGTAATTCACATGTCCAAGAATTACTATATCCCTACATCCCTAAATACATGATAAAGAAAGATTTCACTGTGTTGGTGTCAGTGGGATGAAGGAGGGGAGCAAGTGTCAATGCTATAATATTCCTGCCTAATATTGCAATACCCCCAGTATTACTGCTCAAATATCATCTTGCTCTCATGAAACAAATACAGTAGCACCAGTCTTCACCAGAATTATAAAGGTTCTCAGTATTCAAGATCATGCACAATTCCTTTACAGAGTAAAATGTCAGTACCCAATATCAATCTTGCTTAAGCATTCCATGAATACTGTAGTCTTTGTGAAGACCTCTGCTAGACAGGTGTAACGCTTCAACAACATTCAATCACCAAAAAGATGAAGAATTGAGTCTGGCTGGTAAAAACAAAAAAGTCAAGATCTGACAACTTCCCAGGAATGCATATAATGACCAGCATAGTAAAGGCAGTGAAGGAGTCCGGAGTATGATGTACAGCGTTACTTATTCAGCTCAGGGTCAGGATGTTCAACATAGTACAAAATAAATGCAGTGCAGGGAACAGCAGTATAATGATTAACATAGTGAATGCAATACAAGGATTAGGAGTATAATGTACAATTTGGCATATACAGTGCAGGGGTCAGGAGTATCATGTACAACATGGTGTATAAAGTACAGTGTTTAAGGACTATGTAAAATTATATATATACAGCGCTCAACCTAGTGGAGCAATTGCTTCAATCAGACCTATGAGGTCAAATAAGTGATAAGATGTGAAATGAAACCATATATATGAAAAATAATTAGTGATGAAAATAGATGTATGTGCAGACACTGCACACCAAAATGTTATTGGCAGAAAAGTTCGTCCAATCCTTGCATCAGTGCAATAAAATGAAAACTTGAAACTGTCAATGGAAGTTAAGATAGAAATTCAGAGATATCCAGGTAACGGTTAGTTGGGGGCTCACCAGACACCAGATAAATAAGGCTCTGAATGGTCAAGGGCTTCACGGCCGTTATAGATGAGAAGAGGCTCGTCACACAATCCTGGACCGATCAAGGTATTCTCCAGGGATAGGATAGACCCCTCCAGCAAAGGCTCTTGGATGCCTAGGGCTCCCCCGTTGGTTAGATACAAACCCTCCAATCAGGAAACAGTATGTCACACTCTCCTAAGCGATCGTAGTAGGTCTTACTTGTAAGACGGACAGCCACAGGATCTTCTCGAATCCCCACACCAACCCGTCAGGACTGTGGGCCAGGGGTACACATACCACATGATTCCAAAAGAGTATATAACCGAGGGAGGAAAAAGACTTGGAATAGTGTAAAACCTCCAAAAATGAGGTGTATTTAATAAAATTTCAGCAGTAAAAAATCAGCAATGAAATGACAAAATAGGCGCAGCATTCCAAAGTAACAAAGTTTGTTACTTTGGAATGCTGCAGGGAGTTTGTTACTTTGGAATGCTGTGGGAGTTTGTTACTTTGGAATGCTGGGGAGTTTGTTACTTTGGAATGCTGCAGGGAGTTTGTCACTCTACCCTCTAACAACCAGACCTGTGATCAGTGGAGAGGAGAGGTACAGTCCATGCTGAAAGTTTGGAACCTGTCACACAGTAAGTAAATGACATGTGTGGTATGGGGGGACACTGACAGCACCTGTTATGGTGATCAGGAAGGGCCATTGTGAGTGTTCAGCAGACAATGTACAGGGATAGGAGATAAGACAGTACATGGATGGTCTCTAACCATCTCCTGTAGTACAACTGCAGTCTCTGACCATCTCCTCCAGTATGTCTGCAGTCTCTGACCATCTCCTGTAGTATGCCTGCAGTCTCTGACAATCTCTAGTATGCCTGCAGTCTCTGACCATCTCCTGTAGTACGTCTGCAGTCTCTGACCTTCTCTTGTACACTTGCAGTCCCTGACAATCTCCTGTAGTATATCTGCAGTCTCTGACCATTTGTTTTAGTACACCTGCAGTCTCTGACCCTCTCTTGTACGCCTGCAGTCTCTGACCATCTCCTGTAGAAGTCTGCAGTCTCTGACCATCTCCTGTAGTACACCTACAGTCTCTGACCTTCTCCTGTACTACGTCTGCAGTCTCTGATCATCTCCTGTACTATGTCTACAGTCGCTGACCATCTCCTGTACTATGTCTGCAATCTCTGACCATCTCCTGTAGTACGTCTGCGGTTTCTGACCATCTCTTGTAGTACGTCTGCAGTCTCTGACATTCTCTTGTACATTTGCAGCCCCTGACTATCTCTTGTATGCGTGCAATCTCTGACCATCTCCTGTAGTACACCTACAGTCTCTGACCCTCTCCTGTACTATGTCTGCGGTATCTGACCATCTCCTGTACTATATCTGCAGTCTCTGACCATCTCCTCTACTATGTCTGCAGTCTCTGACCATCTCCTCTACTATGTCTGCAGTCTCTGACTATCTCTGTAGTACGTATGCAGTCTCTGACCATCTCCTGTACTATGTCTGCAATCTCTGACCATCTCCTGTAGTACGTCTGCAGTCTCTGACCATCTCCTGTACTATGTCTGCAATCTCTGACCATCTCCTGTAGTATGTCTGCAGTCTCTGACCATCTCCTGTAGTACGTCTGCAGTTTCTGACCATCTCTTGTACGCCTGCAGTGTCTGACCATCTCACGTAGTATGTCTGGCAGTAAATGATATGCACAACCCTTTGGTGTGTCAGCGGCTGCAGTTGAGGCACTGAAAACCTCATCGGTTGGCCATCACTGGGATGCAGTCTCAAACCAAGCTATACATCTACACAACAAATGGAGTGTATGAGAGTCAGATCAAGCTGTTCTGGTTTAAAGTAGACCTTTCACCATGAAGGCCTCTTTCACACACACACTGCAGTCCCTACTTTCATAGGTGTTTGTGCTCTGCTCAGTGCTAATAACACATTCTAGGAGTTTTCTGTCTATTGATGAGTCCCCCACCTCCCCAGTCCATGGTTTGCAGGCAGTGAGATGATGTGCTGTAACCTCCAGCAACCAATTAGTGAGTGGTAATGATGTGCGTTAACCTCCAGCAACCAGTCAGCAACCAATCAGTGAGCAGTCATGATGTGAATGGGGCGCGAAGAAAATGTTTGCCCAGGGTCCAATCAATATGAAAGGAGCCCTGATCCTGCACCACATTCAAATTACACTGCCCTTGCAATCTATAGTGGGTGTCAGTGAAATCTTAATGACAACCCTGCTTGCTACGGGGCACACAGTGCATGCTCGCTCCTGTGCTGTGTGGGTCGTTGGAGCCAAGCTCCATTGACCCACACAGCGCTGCTTGATTCGCCCCCCCCGACCCCCCCCCCCCCCGCTTCACCACTTGGTACCTGCTGCTGAACCCCCCCAGGACAAAAAATTATCTATGGCCCTGGTACAGAGTGTAGTGGTCAACAATTCTGTGCCCCTTACTACTGGTCAGTGGGAAGCAATATGCCCCAAAGTTGGTGTAAAAAAGTGGAATAATACAGTATACTCTTACCTCCATCCTAAAATGGCTAGCTCTGATGTGCCACCCCCACATAGGACCCCCACTGTCTGTGTGGCTGCACAAGGTGTAGCGTGTGGGTGAGCAACATCTCAGCAGCATTTTTACTGCTTCCTTTTCTCAGAGTTTCTAAAGTGCCAGATCAGGCCACTGCAGGATTTGCATATTAGTGACCCGTGGCTACAGCTTAACAGTTAGTATTTGCATAAGTGTAATCAAATCCATCCACATAATAGTACTGGGGTCTGTCCATAGGTTTCTCAACATATGAGGACTGTGTTTTCTCACCCCATACCCTGGAAGTAAAAATACACAGTTTTTCTTATATGTTAAAAGAGGTATACACATGTACCAAAAGTCAGACAATTCAGCAGGAACCAGCTGACTTTTGGTATGTACTGTATGTACCTATGAGGCCCGGGGTGTTAGAAAAACAAGCTGCAAAGCTAGTTCTGACGCCAGGAAAAATCGAAGTTAAAAACGCGATTTTAGCAGACTTTTGCATTGGCGTTAATGCTCATTTAGCCGCATTAGCGATTAGCAGAGTTTTTTTTTTAAAAAAGACATCCCTCTGCTATTTTCCACTCCCAAATTACCCACAATGCCAAAGAAGATAAACAAAATATGTTAGATAGCATGTGTCGGTGCCATTTTGGTTGGGGAGAGAGAGAGAGAGGAGCGTTTGTGAGCAAAGCTGTGAGTTTGTTATGTTTTTTTTTGAGTTTTGTGGAGTTTTTTGGAGTATTTGATTATGGATCCTGTTGTTCAGAAGATAGACTAGGCAATCCTGCTGATTGTTTTGAGGAGGCTGCGGAGAAGGAGAAAGTTGAAAGAGGAGAGAAGCAGCAGACGTCCAACAGCATCCCAGCGTTGTTCTTTGGGGTACTTTAACAACATGTATGCCCAGCTTTGCATACATCTGGCCAAATTCCTATACTTCACGTGGATGTCTGTGCCGGTCTTTGATAACCTGTTGGAGAGGCTCAGGCCAGGGCTGGCAAGGATGGACACCATGATGCGGAGCTGTGTGTCACCGGAGAAACCAAGCTTGCCTAATAAATATGCATACACATATAGCTTAGGGTTCTTGGTTAGGTTCAGGGTTAGGGATTAAGGGTAGGGGTAGGGCTTGTTATTTGTATGCTTTTTTTTATTCAGTTTGTTACATTTTTATGTTATTTTAGGTTTCTTGCCACAGGACAAAGCTTTGTGTCCTTGCATCATTACTTCCTCCTTGGCATCTCAATGGTGGCCAAGGTAGCAAGGGAAACCTGTGTGGCAATATGAGAGGAGTTAAAGGAAGTGGTAATGCTGGAGCCCACAGAAGACATCGGGGAAGCAGTTGTCGATGAGTTTTGGGAGAAAACTCAGTTCCCCAATTGTATAGGTTCCCTTGATGGCAAACACATCAGGGTAAAGAAGCCCCCACACTCAGGATTGTCGTACTACAATTATAAAAAATGTTTCTCAGTGGTCCTCCTGACATTGGCTGATGCCCATCTGAGATTCCTTGCTGTGGATGTTGGAGTATATGACGCTGCCAAGGTGGCGCCTGCATATTTCGTGAGTCGGCCTTCGGACATCGTCTACATTCCTTCCAGCAAGCCTCTACCCTGCACTGAGGAACCCAGCTTGCCATTGGTTATGGTGGCAGATGAGGCCTTTGGACTGGCTGAAAATCTTATGAGGCCATACAGTGGCTATAGTCTCAGCCATCAACAAAAAATGTACAATTATCGGCTCAGCCATGCACGCCTTGTTGTGGAATGTGCTTTTGGTGTGTGCACTGCAAAAGGGAGAGTTTTGCTGTCCTGTATGCAGCTTGATGTGAAGAATGCCATCAAAGTGGTCCTGGTATACTGTGTTCTGCACAACTTTCTGCAGGACAATGAGAGAAGCAATGTAGAACTGGAGCCCAGTAACAAAATTCAGCGTACAATTTATGGACTTGCGGTCAACGTCATGTGTCACGGAATCATTTTGCAGAATTTTTCGTATCACCTAATGGAGAAGTGTCATGGCAAAATGAATATGTGTAACAAAAATGTTGACATTACATGAATGAGCTCTGCTTTGTGTCTTCTAAAATATGTGTCACATACCTGGAGATGGAGCCTGACGTGGAGAGGAAGGAAATCTCTTACAACTCCGCAAGCCAAGTTCAGGCAGAGTACAAGCGTGGTCAGATGAATTAGGATGGCAGCAGGAGCAAACACAGGAAACATGTAGCAGGTAGCAGGACGCTGTAGACCATAAGGCAAAGTCCTAGTGTAGCTGAGGGGTTTATATAGTCCACTAGGCGCCACTTAGTGGCGACGCGCACGCCAGCGCGCACAAGTGTGTGCCTGTGCGCATGCTCGCGGGTCAGGCTAATGGGAATTCTCTGTTTGCACGCAACTATATGCCTGGGCTTATTTCTTCCTTCCTGACAATATGTTTTTTTTACAAAATATTTTATTGGTTCAGCAGAATAGCAGAACAATACAATGGTGATAGCATTTCAAACATGATAATGGGTAAATGATCCCCGCAATGGCATTTAATGAATATATTAAGTCATTCATATACTCAGTAAAGGATAGCAATTTTAAACAGAGATGTTTGCCTTCTAACCCTCTTGCCTTATCACATAATAGTCCGAAACTTAGAGAACCCCAGGCAGTAGAGGGTATATGGTTACTTATATTTAATCGCATATATGCATGGACGCACACAAAAGTGTGCTTAAACACAGTCCTGCATATACTGTACAAAAAAGATAATAATTAACAGAGCTCCATTACACTTGTTTGTCATTTAGTTTTACTATTAACATCATCCACACTTACCTAGGAACCCGGTGTGGCTGAGGGAGAAGATTATTTAAACAAAAAATGAGACCCAAAAGAAGAGAGATGGGAAAAGAAGGAAAATAAGAAAAAAGAAGAAGGAGAGGGAGTCCATCGGGAGCCGCGCCAGGAGGCCATTAGATTGAAGTATTAAACCTTGGAGATTGAGTGTAAGTTATCCAAGGTTGTCAAACCTTAAGAAATTTATTATGGGTGTCAGAGACCAGAGCTGTTAGTTTCTCATTAATCATGAGGTTATTCATATGGTTTTTAACTGCTTCAAAACTGAGCACCGGAGTTTTCCATGCCTTTGCTATGGGAAGTTTAGTTGCATTAACCACTTGACAACTGGGCACTTAAACCCCCTTCCTAACCAGACCAATTTTCAGCTTTCAGCGCTCTCACACTTTGAATGACAATTACTCAGTCATGCAACACTGTACCCATATGAAATTTGCGTCCTTTTTTTCACACAAATAGAGCTTTCTTTTGGTGGTATTTAATCATCTCTGGGTTTTTTATTTTTTGCGCTATAATTAAAAAAAGACCGAAAATTTTGTAAAAAAATGAATTTTTCTTCGTTTCTGTTATAAAATTTTGCAAATTAGTAATTTTTCTTCATAAATTTTGGCCAAAATTTATACTGCTACCTATCTTTGGTAAAAAAAAAAAAAAATAGTGGATATTATTTGGTCTTTGTGAAAGTTATAGAGTCTGCAAGCTATGGTGCCAATCACTGAAAATTGAT
>BLSH010192056.1:681119-704079 GCA_018402905.1 Glandirana rugosa | reverse complement strand
GCGGGGAGGTACAATAAGATACAGGAGTACGTGTGTGTCCGAAAATCCTCGACATTCACCGTATCCGCAAAAATTCGAGGTTTTTTTCGGGTCCTGGTCGTGCAAGACTACTGCCACAATTTTGCGGACTGGAACGATTTGCACAGACTTATGCCGAATTGTTACATATGTCGCAATTCGGCGCAAATCCACGCAGACCGCAAAAATTGGTGAACGGCTGGCACATCGCATCTATGTGCCGCCGTTCACCGTGGGTAACAACACCCTCCTGCAATATATTGCAGGAGGGTGTTAGCGCGAGGGCGCGCGGGGGACCCCGCGGGGCGCGCGGGAGCGCGATTGTGGGAGGACGTTATATAACGTCCTCCCACAACAATGGGTGCCACTTGCCGCCGTGTATCTACGCTACACGGTCGGCAAGTGGTTAAAAACGCCAGACGCACCTAAACGCGGCTTAACGCTGTATACATTGTTAAGCCGTATTCAGACACGTTTAGCAAGGTCAGGCGTTTTAACACCGTCATCAGAACGTGCTGGTCCTGGGCTTTTTTTGGAGCTTAAAAACGCCTATGCCACTTACAGCTCCTAAAAGCCTGTGTGTGCATGAGGACATAGAATAACATGGAGGGGCGTTTTTAAGCTGTAAAAAAAAACACCTGACGCTCCTAAAAGAGTCTGTAAAAATGCCCTGTGTGCATGAGGCCTGACTCTTACCGTTTGGCTTCTTGAATGGGTTTATTATACAGTAAATCAATTAAAATGCACAATTGAGCAGGCCGTAAGTGTTTTATTCCTACCACCTCTGTCAAGTAGTTAACCATCTTGTCAGTGGCGGCTGGTGAAATTTTAGGATGGGGGGGCACCAGACCCCGCCCTTCCTTTTTGACCCCTCCCGCTTCTTGTAAGCCACACTCCTTATAGAATCCACCCACTCCGGGTATACAACCCAGCATCACAGGACAGAGTATACAGCCAGCATCACAGGACAGGAGTATACAGCCAGCATCACAGATCAGGAGTATACAGCCCCAGCATCACAGGACAGGAGTATACAGCCAGAATCACAGGACAGGAGTATACAGCTCAGCATCGCAGGATACAGTATACAGCTCAGCATCACAGGACACAGAATACAGCTCAGTATCACACAACACAGTATACAGCTCAGCATCACAGGACACGGTATACAGTTCAGCATCACAGAACACAGTATACAACACCAGTATCACAGGACACAGTATGCAGCTCAGCATCACAGGACACACTATACAGCTCAGCATCACAGGACAGAGTATATAGCCAGTTTCACAGGACAGAGTATATAGCCAGTATCACAGGACAGATTATATAGCCAGTATCACAGGACAGGGTATATAGCCAGTATCACAGGTAGGGGTATATAGCCAGTAACACAGGACAGAGTATATAGCCAGTATCACAGGGCAGAGTATATAGCCAGTAACACAGGACAGAGTATATAGCCAGTAACACAGGACATAGTATATAGCCAGTATCACAGGACAGAGTATATAGCCAGTATCACAGGTAGGGGTATATAGCCAGTATCATGGGTAGGGGTATATAGCCAGTAACACAGGACAGAGTATCTAGCCAGTATCACAGAACAGAGTATATAGCCAGTAACACATGACTGAGTATATAGCCAGTATCACAGGACAGAGTATATAGCCAGTAACACAGGACAGAATATATAGCCAGTGTCACAGGACAGAGTATATAGCCAGTAACACAGGACAGAGTATATAGCCAGTATCACAGGTATGGTTATATAGCCAGTATCACAGGTAGGGGTATATAGCCAGTAACACAGGACAGAGTATATAGCCAGTATCGCAGGACAGAGTATATAGCCAGTAACACAGGGCAGAGTATATAGCCAGTAACACAGGACAGAGTATATAGCCAGTAACACAGATAGGGTATTGCCAGAGCACAGCCCCCCAGCCGCGGGACTCGTGGCACCAATAGCACATGGCTGACCCACCCAAACACCCCCCTGCATGGTGTCGTGGCTCTCAGTCATGGGGGGGGGCTGTCGCATCACTGACAACAGCACCCAACCCCCCTGAGTGATAGGAATGGCACAGCACTTACCGCCGAGCTGTGTGTCCTCCACAGTATAGAGCGGTGACTACTGTCTCCTCCACTGTCTGCTCTCCTCCGTGTAGGGCAGCACCCGCGGATCCTTCTCCTCTCCTCTTTGTGTCTCCCCGTCCTTAGCGCCAGGCATCCAATAGCATCGCCTGGTGCTTTGGCCAATCGGGTAACAGGTCTCACAGACCTGGCTCCTGATTGGCGAGGAGGCAATGTAATGCAAAATTTAATTCGCTATTGTCACACAATTGGGTGGGAATCAGGGCACACTCTCTGCGCCCCAAGCCCACCCTTTTTTGAAGCCTCTTAGTGCCTCGGGCTCTAATCAGGTGTTTAAAAAAAACACCCCCTCCCGCCCCCGACATAGGACTCCGTGCGTCTGGTGTCCTGAAAGGGGCCGGGCGCATGGATAGGGGGGAGGCAGCAGGGACAGGGGGGTGGGGCCCGTTCGCCCACAATGCATGGGCCGCCCTTGCATCTTGTGTACCCTAGGGTTTTAATAAAGCCTTTAGAAAACCGAGTCTGCAGAAAAAGGGCTATACTTACAACATCTACTCAGATAGCTTAATCAAAATAGAGCCTCACATATAATTTTCAGATTCAAAAAAGCAAGGCAGTGTCTTACAGACTTAGATATGTAATGCATTCCAAAAGAAGATTAAAAGCTTACAGAGAACATTAGAATGTTTATATATATTTTCCAGTCAAAATTGTTTTTTTCTCTTTCTCTTATTGCCAACATGAGCTCAGAGTGCTCAATGCATTCGGTACATTTTTGTTTTGTTTAGATATTGTATAAAACAATCTGATTAAAGCAGTTTATATGTGTTTTTTGTTTATACCAGAAATGAATCAGTTATGTAGTCTTAAATGTTAATCTCTCTTTTTAAATTCTGAAAGTAATACAATGCTCTATCCTTTTGCACTATTAAGATATCATTAAATAATGCTATAAACCTATAGTTAACTCACATGCCAATGTGACTATAGCTATCACCCTTGGAGGGACCACTGAAAATAGCAATCAATGGGAGGACAAACTTCTTGCACAAATCCTTATACTGTAGTTGCAGGCAGGCATGACAGCTTGCAAACCAGATATTACTCACAATGTCCCAGGAGGTGACTGCCACCCAGCTTCCGCTCTTCAGTGAGGACAAAAAGCTCCTTCTTCAGACCACAACTTTAGGACACTGCCCTATAGCAAGGAATTCTACAGCAATATTCTCCAGGCCCTCAGCCCTACATCAGCTGAGGCTCAAACTGCAACTCTTGTCTCACACTAGCTGCCTCCCAGGTGCAGGAGCCCCCAGGAAAACTGGAAACCTCCTAGCAGCAGATATGTGCAGTTTGTTTCATTCCGAATCAAAATTCGGATGAATTTTTTATTATTCATATAGAATTACAGTAATAACTTAAATAAATCCAAAATAATGAAACAAAATTGGGCTGAAATTCAAATTTGAATCGCATTAAAATCAAATTTGAAAACGAATTTGAAAACAAATTTGAATTCAAAATTGAATTTAAAAATAAGGATAGAATAAAATAGAATAGAAAATAAGGGAATACAATAGAATACAGTAAAACAGAACAGAATAGAAAATAAAAGAATAGAATAAAATATAATAGAAAATAAAGGAATAGAATATAAAAGAATAAAATATAATAAAAAATTATAGAAAATAATAGAGTAGAATAGATTAGAATAGAAAATACAGTAGAATAGAAATTAAATGAATAGAAAAGAATCAAGTAAAACAGAACCGAATGGAATAGAAAATAAAATATTAAAATAGAATAGAAAATAAAGGAATAGAATAGAAAATAAAAGAGTAACATGTAACAAAATAGAATAGAAAATAAAATAATAGAATACAATAGAATAGGAAAGAATATAATAAAATAGAATAGAACATAATAGAGTAGAATAGATTTGAATAGAAAAGAATAGAATAGAATAGAAAAATAGAATAGAAAATAATAGAAAAGAATAGAGTAAAACAGAACAGAATGGAATGGAAAATAAAAGAACAGAAAATAAAACAATAGAATAGAATAGAAAGAATATAAAATAAAAGCATAGAATGACATAGAATATAAATTAAAGGAATAAAATAGAATAGAATAGAATAACATAGAATAGAAAATAATTCCACATAGAATAAATTTGCATTTGAATATAATAGATTAAAATAGAATGGAAAATAAAAGAATAGAATAGAAAATAATAAAATAGAAAAAAACAATAGAATAGGTTAGAGTAAAATAGAAAGAATATAACGTCTTCTGAAATTCAAATTTTGAATAGAATACATTTGAATTTGAATAGGATAGAATAGACAATAAAATAAAATAATAGAATAAAACAGAAAAAATATAACCATCTTCCGAAATTGAATAGAATAAATTTGAATAGAATGGATTAGAATAGAATAGAAAAGAAAACAATCGAAGAAAACTATAAATTAGAATTCAATAGTATAGAGTAGCATTAAATAGAAAAAATATAACCATCTTCGAATTGCAAATAGAATAGATTAGAATATAATAGAAAAGAATAGAATAGAAAATAAGAGGATAGAAAATAGAATAGAACAGAAAAAAACAATAGACTAGAATAGAACAGAATAGAATAGAATAAAATATAAAGAATATAACCGTCTTCCGAAATTCAAATAGTAAAAAAGGGAATAGAAAAAACAATAGAATAGAATAGCATAGAATAAAATTTACAGAATATAACCATCTACCGAAATTCGAATAGAATCGAATAGAGAATAAAAGAATAGAATAGAAAATAATAGAATAGCAAAAAAACAATTGAATAGAATTAAATAGAAAGAATATAACCATCTTCCGAAATTCAAATAGTAAAAAAGGGAATAGAATAGCATAGAATAAAATATACATAATATAACCATCTTCTGAAATATGAATTTCAAATAGAATCAAATAGAGAATAAAAGAATAGAATGGAAAATAATAGAATAGAAAAAAAAACAATTGAATAGAATTAAATAGAAAGAATATAACCATCTTCTGAAATTCAAATTTGAATAGAGTAAGTTTGAATAGAATGGATTAGGATATAATAGAAAAGAAAAGCATAGAAAAATTAATAGGATAAAGTTAAATGGAATAGAATTCAATAGAACAGAATAGAATTAAATACAAAGAATATGACCATCTTTGAATTTTGAATAGAATAGATTAGAATTTAATAGAAAAGAATAGAATAGAAAATAGAAGGATGGAAAAGAATAGAATAGAACTGAAAAAAATAAACTAGAATAGAATAAAATAGAAAGACTATAGCCACCTTCCAAAATTTGAATAGAATACATTTGAATTTGAATATAATAGATTAGAAAAGAATAGAATAGAAAGGAATAGAAAATAATAGAATCAAAAATAATAGAATAGCATAGAAGTGAATAGAAAAAAGAATAGAATATAATATTTGTTATGTTGCCCTAACAAACTGACCATTTTCTTACTGATTTTAGTGTCAGCTTTTGTAAATTTTCTTGACCACCTGTAAGTAGAAATAACAAACGACTATTTGCTACTTAGCAAATACTGTGCCAATACCATAGAAGGATATAAAATTATTACACTAGGAACATTAAGGCCCCTTTCACACTTATGTGAATTGTCCTTCGACTCGGGACTGCAAAGTCGCAAGACAAGTCGTTCCCCATGATTTCCAATGAGTACCATTCATATCTGTGCGACTTCAGTTTGGGAAGTAGCCTCCTTGACTGGATGTGTGAAATTGCCATCATCCCTGTATAGACAAATTGAGGAACCTCATATTTTGTGGATTTTTAAGGCAATTATTGATTCAACTATGATTAAAGATAAAATCTATTCTTTATTTTGATCATTAAAATCGATGATAAAAAAAACAACCAAGGTTACATATTGCAAAACAGTCCTGCAGAGCATGGATGATTCCATATGATAGGATGGTAAGCTACCAAAGCGTTTCAAGTTTTTGTAAAGACAAAGTTTCTTCACCAGAAAAGAGGATACCATTCTGTAACAGAGAGCATATGCGTGCTAAAATCCAATATATGAACTTCACAGTCATAGTACTATATAAGCAATATTAAATAGAAACAGTATTAGATACCACACATTTGGCATTCCATGAAACTTACAGTTATCAAATTTTGCAGTTGGCAATCTCCATGAGTCACCACATCTAATTTGGCATGTATATGCTTCCCACCATGCAGGGTGGCTGGAAGGGACTTTCCTTAACCACTTGCTGCCCGCCCACCATCAAATGACGGTGGAGCGGTGCGGCTCTCTGTTACCAGCTCTTCTCTCCTCACACAGTTCCCAGTGTGAGGAGAGAAGAGCTAGGATCAGTGAGTTCCTGATCTGTGTAAAGCACCAAGCACCTGTCACTTCACCCCTGCCCCCCCATTGTACCTGTCACCCAACAGTCACCACATCTGCCCCATAAAGTGCACCTGTCATCATAAACTGCACCTGTCACCAGACTGCCATCATAAAGTGCACCTGTCACCCATCAGTGACCGTGGCGTGTCACCCGTCACCCATCAGTGACCATGGTCTGTCACCCATCAGTGGCTGTGGCCTGTCACCCATCACCCGTCACCCATCAGTGACCACTGCCAGTCACCTATGGCCTGTCATCCGTCACCCATCAGTGACCACCTCCAGTCACCCGTCACGCATCTGTGACCACCACCAGTCACCCGTCACGCATCTGTGACCACCGCCAGACACCCACCACCCATCAGTGACCACCGCCAGACACTGGTCACCCATCAGTGACCACCGCTAGTAACCCATCAGTGACATCCACCAGTCACCCATCAGTGACCACTGCCAGACACCCGTCACCCATCAGTGACCACCGCCAGACACCTGTCACCCATCAGTGACCACCGCCAGACACCCATCACCCATCAGTGACCACCGCCAGACACCCATCACTGACCACCGCCAGTCACCCTTCACCCATCAGTGACTTCCACCAGTCCCCTATCAGGAACAATCACCAATCACCTGTCAGTGACCATCATCACCTATCAGTAAGCATCACCTGTAAAAGTCTCACACATGTGGTATCGCCATACTCAGGAGTAGCAGAATGTATTTTGGGGTGTCATTTTTGTTATGTACATGCTATGTGTTGGAAATATCATATAAATGGACAACTTTGTGTAAAAAAAAAAGCATTTTCATTTTTCCCCACATTTTCCAAAAACTACTGGAAAAAATTACATGTTCAAAAGGCACATCATGCCTCATAGATTATACGTTGAGGTGTTTGCTTTCCAAAATGGGGTCATTTTGTGGGCAATTCCATTGTCCTGGTGCTCCAGGACCTTCAAAAGTGTAATAGGTAGGTGGTTAAGAACTCCTGAAGGTGCTAGTTCAATGTTGGGCCTCTGTATGTGGCCAGTCTTACACATGTGGTATCGCCATACTCAGGGGGAGTAGTAGAATTTTTGCTATGTACATGCTATGTGTTGGAAATATCTTATAAATGGACAACTTTGTGTAAAAAAAAAATGCGTTTTCATTTTTTTCCCCAAATTTTCCAAAAACTTCTGGAAAAAAATGAACCGTTCAAAAGACTCATTATGCCTCATAGATTATTTGTTGGGGTGTTTGCTTTCCAAAATGTGGTCATTTTGTGGGCAATTCCATTGTCCTGGTGCTCCAGGGCCTTCAAAAATGTGATAGATCGTCATGACAATGTGTAATTTATGTCCCTAGAATACCTGACGGCGCTCCCTGCATGTTGGGCCTCTGTATGTGGCTTGGCTGTGAAAAAGTCTCAGACGTCATATCGCCATACTCAGGAGGAGTAGCAGAATGTGTTTTGGGATGTAGTTGCAAGTATGCATATGCCATGTGTGAGATATAACTTGTTAATATGACAATTTTGTAAAAAAAAAAAAAATAATATTCTTAATTTTGCAAAGAATTGTGGGAAAAAAATACAACTTCAAATAACTCACCATGCAACTTACTAAATACCTTGGACTGTCTACTTTCCAAAAAGGGGTTATTTGGGGGGTATTTGTACTTTCCTGGCTTGTAAGAGCCGGTTCACACTGGAGCGGCACGACTTGCAGGGCAAAGCAAGTCGCCCCGCTCGAGGCGACCTCAGCGCGGCTTGCAAGGAGACTTCTTTACATAGAAGTCAATGCAAGTCGCGCTGAGGTCGCCCCGAAAATAGTGCAGGAACCTTTTTCTAAGTCGGAGCGACCTGAGTCACTCCTATTAGAATGGTTCCATTGCACTGCATGGGGACGACTTGTCAGGCGACTTGAGTCGCCTGACAAGTCGCCTCAGTGTGAACTGGCTCTTAGGGTTTCAAGAAATTAGTACATCAGGTGTGATCAGGTGTGATCAATTTTCAACGATTGGCACCATAGCTTGTAGACTCTATAACTTACACAAGGACCAAATAATATACACCGATTTGGGTTATTTTTACCAAAGATATGTAGCAGTATAAATTTTGATTAGATAGATATCGACTGCGCTGAAAATAAAAGCAGATTTAGGAAAGAAAGCTGCTGGCACAAATAGGTTTGAACAGAACCTCAAATCAACTATAAATCTGAGTGCAGTGCTATATCCATCAATTAAATGAACAAAGTTTCAAAAGGTTAATCCTTGTTCCGGTGCATAAAAAGACAATGTGAAAGGTGGTCCCATAAAGAAAAGCCTCCACCGACACCCACACAAACTGCCTCTTACCCTCCTACGATGACCCCTATTACGGAGGTCTTTAAAGCCTGTGTGTGGGGTTAGCTTAATGGATAATACTGCCGGGAAGCGAAAACACAAACAGGAAGTTAATATCACCAACCATTCCCATTTTATTAAGGTGTATCCATATAAATGGCCCACCCTGTATATGTATAGTTGAGTATAAAATGATAACTTATGTCCCTAGGGAATTCTCTCTGGGACCAAGTCAATTCCACAAATCAATATTCAATGAGTATTACTAGGAGGAGAAAACAAACAGATGCTTACCGGTCCTTAGAGCTAAAAGCCCAAAAGTTTGGTTTCTCCGGTGGAGAAATATTCCCTACATTCGAAGATGTATCTTTTGGATTGGCCTTCCTGTTGGTGTGGGGCCAGAGACCGGAGGTGATGTCATATGCAGTACCAGTGCCTGCGTACACCAGTCCCCCCACCTGCAAAATGGCGAACTTGGTTCTGCCCACGGAAGATCCAGGGGGAGACCTTGCGTCCTTCAGCTTCCGGAACTTCGCCGCAATGTTTCCAGCGGCGACACTAGAAGCGCATATGACGTAATGTCGTGTGATGCGATCACACGCACTTCCCTAGACAAGGACGCCGAGGATGGCACTCAGCGCCATTCCTCCTACACCCTTGGTGAGGCCAGTCCTACAGAGGCTGCTCTGTAGCCAGTGCTGGTTGATCAGCAAGCCCTTCGCTCTTTGGCACCTCTCCTGCCAGGTTGGGCACTCACACACTGGAGGCTGCTGGTTCAAATGTGGGGAATATTTCTCCACCGGAGAAACCAAACTTTTTGGCTTTTAGCTCTAAGGATCGGTAAGCATCTGTTTGTTTCCTCCTCTAGTAATACTCATTGAATATTGATTTGAGGAATTGACTTGGTCCCGGGGAGAATTCCCTAGGGACATAAGTTATCCTTTTATAATCAACTATACATATATATGTATATTCCATTTTTCAGATATATGGTTTTTAAGCGTCATTTAAGGAAAATACCTTCCAGCCACCCTGCATGGTGGGAAGCATATACATGCCAAATTAGATGTGGTGACTCATGGAGATTGCCAACTGCAAAATTTGATAACTGTAAGTTTCATGGAATGTCAAATGTGTGGTATCTAATACTGTTTCTATTTAATATTGTTTCTATAGAACTATGACAGTGAAGTTCATATATTGGATTTTAGCACGCATATGCTCTCTGTTACAGAATGGTATCCTCTTCCCTGATTAAGAAATGTTGTCTTTACAAAAACTCGAAACGTGTTGGTAGCTTACCATCCTATCATATGGAATCATCCACGCTATGCAGGACTGTTTTGCAATATGTAACCTTGGTTGTCTTTTTTTATCATCAATTTTAATGATCAAGATAAAGAATAGGTTTTATCTTTAATTGTAGTTGAATCAATAATTGCCTTAAAAATCTGTATGACTTCAAGCCGCGCCGACTTCAAAGTAGTCCCTGCATTACTTTGGTCCAACTAAATGCAACTTGAGGTCCATAGACTTCAATGTTTTTTTTTCCCCCCTCAGAGACTGCCTTCTCCATCTCTTTCTTTTTTCCTTTCCATTTTTTCTCTCACCTTGTCCTTTCGAGAAAAGGAAAACCGATGGCTTTTGTCTCATCATTGTGGTACTTTTTTTCTTTTATACCTTTATTATTTTTACTTATTTTAGAAATGTCAGGCATCACAACAGCCCCTCTTTTAAAAACTAACCCACATGCAAAGACTATCTCCTCATCCTTCTTTTCTTCTTATTCTTTTGTCTCCTATCTCTATCTCCCCCCCTCTCCTCCCCTTCCTCCCTCCCCTTCCTCCTTTACCTCTTTATCCCATGTTTAATTCTTTATCTTTTTCTCTTTTGAATTCCTCCCACTTCAATGTTAAACCCTCAAAGTCACATTCAAATCGCACCTGAATAATATTGATGTGATTTCTGTACTATTTCTGTACGACTTTGTAATATGTTTTCATTGTGCCAAAGTTGCAACAAAGTCAGACCAAAGTCGTACTGATCCCAAATCACTTTGAAATCACGTCAAAACTGTGGTAAAATTGCGGTAAAATCACGTCGCACAAGTGTTAAAGGGGCCCGCAGTAGCCGCTTGATAAAGTGGGCTCTCTTCTGTACCTCGACTCCAAGAACAACCTCAGCGGCTCTGACACACCTGCCTGAAAGAAAGTTACTAAAAGGAAACGAGTATAGATACCTTTAACTTGGTTGGGAATTAGCTCCAGAAAATGGATACAAGACTGGTTTGTGGTAAATGTATTCAATGTATTGGTACGGGTTAGATTAAATGGTGGCTTAAGTATAAATGAACACACAGAAGGTAGGTTAGTACACAGTCTGCTAGGCAGTATAATCACTATGCCCAGGTAACTTAGAATTAGTTCTGTACCACTAAACTTGAATTAACACATAAATCAGCAAAGCCAGCAATAAACAGTGCATATAAGCATTAACTGCAACGTGAATAACAATACTATAGCTATTCTAGAGTGCACTTTAGTACAGTTCCTACTGCACGGGATTGCCTGTATTGAACTCTTCCTGATATAACTGTTAACCAGGTCAAGCACTGCGTGGCAGCAATAAAAGAGAGCAGCTAATTCCAGTGTTTCTCTCACTCTCCATTCTTAACCAAGCACCTGGCTACATGTCTAATAGATTTGGTGGAATTGTGGACTTTATGTCTTAGTTTGTTTATTGAAATTGTTTTATAAGTAAACAGAGTAAGGTATTAATGCATAAACTGTGCTTCACTAAAACACATAAACCAAATGAAATAAAGAAAAAACAAACCTAACCAAATAATATATATTGTTGAAAGTCCATAAAGTCCACACTTATATAATAGTGCAGGAAATAGCTTATGAAATGATTCTCCAAATACCCAATGAAGAGTGATGCTGTGATTCCCTCATATTACAGAAAAGTCATATAATGCTCAGTGTAATTATGGCCACTGTTCTTCCAAACTACACTCACTCGTCAACCCAGTTAGCAACCAAGTGGAGAATGTTGCTTTGAAATTCCATTTCCAATATTCACTCAAATGAATATTACCAGGTAAAAAAGAGAGAAAGAAGACCAAGCACCCCTCAGTGTAAAACCATAGAAATGTATTAAAAGAAAGACAAGTAATATTCTGACAGGTAAAAGAAATGGCTCTGGACTGTCAAAAATTTAATTTTTAAAAAATATTTTTTATTAAGATTTTTCATGACATATATCCTTCCATACAAACACAAAACAAAAAGAAAAGGCAGAAAAAAATAATGAAAATGTGGTGCATAGTACACCAACCAACACTTCACATGGATCATTACTGTATACATATAGAAATAAAATGGACTTCCAACCCTAATGAGCACATATCTATACATTCAAACCATAATAACCAACTGCTGCAAATGTCAAAAATGTAATTTGAACCAGCTGAAAAGTGTCCCTGGTAGTCCTTTTGGGCTGCATCAGATAATATTTTTAACAGTGTGGAGCCATTTCTTTTACTTGTGATTTTCAAGATACTTCAAAAGATGTTAGCGTTGGTGGGCCAGCTAAACAGCAGAGCTTAGTTTGGTGGTAAGATACTATTTGACTGTAGCAAAATGTTTCGGTGGAGGGCATTTGCAAGGTGTCTGGGTAATGTGCTAGGGTATATAGTTTATTGCCATTTATAAAGTCCCCTATTCTTAAAAGACCTTTGTACACTATTGAAAGTGATGTGGTATTGGTACCGGAACAGGAGCCAAGGGAGTGTGCGTAAAAGAGAGGGACCTTAGCTTTCTGCATGCCCCAAATAGCAAGCGAATAATACAAGGTAGGGCACAAGATAGGACGACACAATCTACCAGGTATCCACATCAAAGTGTTTGTCAACCCATGACACCATGACCTGGTGGCTCCCGCACGCATGCAGGGGAGTGATGTCACGCGACTCAGGCCAGTCACAGAGACGGAGTCTCAGCCCCGGAAGGAAGAGGGGCTGAAGATGGATGCTGCCTGCACAGGGGACATTGCTGGATGTCGCAGGCTTCGCTTGTAGGTAAATTACACATAATGGGCTACTATGCGCTGCATAGTAGCCCGTTATATTTCTACTTTTGCAGGGGAATATAGAGGAAGTAAACCCCATCAGGGTTTCCTTCCTCTTTAATGCTCCAATAAGGCAAAAAGAGCATGAAAGAGCTTCATGGAGGTGTGGGCCAGTTAGCAGTAGTGTAAGTGAGCTGAGTTATCTGTGCCACCTGGTAAAATGCTTAAAGATTGGAAAGTCTCAATCCAGCACAAGATTTTGGAGTGTACAGTGTCAATCTATTTATTCAAGGGCATTTGTGGACCCAGATAAGCCGAAAATATTATTTTGCAATCTTAATAATTCCTGCCTAGGGACTGCTATGGGTATGGTTATAAAATAATAAAGCAGCCTAGGTAATAGGTTCATTTTAATAGAATGGATTCTTCCAAACCAAGAGAGAGAGGATAAGTAAAACAACACTCTAGATCCTCTGGTAGTTTTTTAAATATCGGAGGATAACTTGCCTGGTATAAAGTCTCAATGGACATGATCAGGTAGATTCATAAATAGGGTATTTATTTTTGAAGTCCATTGGCACAAATTAGGTCAACTGTAGATTGAGATGAGTTAATGTTCAATGCCATAGTTTTATTTTGGTTTAGTGTAAGACCTGAAAGATTTGAAATCTTTTGTAATAATGTTAGCAAATTAGGTATTGTGTGCAGAGTGGATATATATACTGTATCTCACAAAAGTGAGTATACCCCCACATTTTTATAAATATTTTATTCTATCTTTTCATGTGACAACACTGAAGAAATGATACTTTGCTACAATGTAAAGTAGTGAGTGTACAGCTTGTATAACAGTGTAAGTTTGCTGTCCCCTCAAAATAACACAACACACAACCATTCATGTCTAAACCACTGGCAACAAAAGTGAGTAAACCCCTAAGTGAAAATGTCCAAATTGGGCCCAAAGTGTCAATATTTTGTGTGGCCACGATTATTTTCCAGCACTGCCTTAACCCTCTTGAGCATGGAGTTCACCAGAGCTTCACTGGTTGCCACTGGAGTCCTCTTCCATTCCTCCATGAAGAAATCAGAGAGCTGGTGGATGTTAGAGATCTTGTGCTCCTCCACCTTCCATTTTAGGATGCCCCACAGATGCTCAATAGGGTTTAGGTCCGGAAACATGCTTGGCCAGTCCATCACCTTTACCCTCAGCTTCTTTAGCAAAGCAGTGGTCATCTTGGAGGTATGTTTGGGGTTGTTATCATGTTGGAATACTGCCTATTACGCTTGACACCATCTGAACCAAATAAGTTTATCTTGGTCTCATCAGACCACAAGACATGGTTCCAGTAATCCATGTCCTTAGTCTGTTTGTCTTCAGCAAACTGTTTGCGGGTTTCTTGTGCATCATCTTTAGAAGAGGATTCCTTCTGGGATGACAGCCATGCAGACCAATTTGATGCAATGTGCGGCGTATGGTCTGATCACTGACAGGCTGATCCTCTACCCCTTCATCCTCTGCAGCAATTCTGGCAGCATTCATACATCTATTTCCCATAGAAAACCTCTGGATATGATGCTAAGCATGTGCATTAAACTTCTTTGGTCGACCATAGTGAGGCCTGTTCTGCATGGAACCTGTCCTGCTAAACCACTGTATGGTCTTAGCCACTGTGCTGCAGCTCAGTTTCAGGGTCTTGGCACTGTTCTTATAGCCTAGGCCATCTTTGGTAGAGCAACAATTCTTTTTTTCAGATCCTCAGAGAGTTCTTTGCCATGAAGTGCCATGTTGAACTTCCATTGACCAGTATGAGAGAGTGAGAGTGATAACACCAAATTGAACACACCTGCTCCCCATTCACACCTGAGACCTTGTAACACTAACGAGTCACATTACAACGGGGAGGAAAAATGGCTAATTGGGCCCAATATGTACATTTTCACTTATGGGTGTACTCACTTTTGTTGCCAGCGGTTTAGACATTAATGGCTGTGTGTTGAGTTATTTTGAGGGGACAGCAAATTTACACAGTTATACAAGCTGTACAGTCACTACTTTATATTGTAACAAAGTGTAATTTTATTCAGTGTTGTCACATGAAAAGATATAATAAAATATTTACAAAAATGTGAGGGGTGTACTCACTTTTGTGAGATACTGTACATGAGGATGTCATCGGCAAACAAAGCACATGTATGCTCTTGCTGTCCACATACAATTTCATGTATGTTCAGGTTAGAGTGAATAAATGTGTGTAACCAAACCCCTGTTTTTAACACATACTATTAGCCAGGTTAATTCGGTTGGTCGCAAGCTGGTCAGTAAGTTGAGCTTGGAAATTCTTTGGTTTTGGTTTGACATGCGTCTGCCCTTCCAGTGCTCCATACTGTAAAGGCCAGTTATAGGTGGGGGCAAGTGTCATTTGTTTGTATTGTTGATATATTGGTGAGGCAATACACTGACACCTTTGTGCTGGATGTCCAGTGTGTTCCTGTACCTTTAAGGAGGGTTGGGCTCCTCCAGTCACCTGCCCTACATCTATCCATTAAATGCATGTGCTTCCATTGTGGAGACTCTTTTACAGAGATTCTGCAGTACACAGGGTGCCTTGTCGCCGGCCTGCAGCTTAGACATGCATTTTCAAATGTGTGTAACCAAACCTCTGTTTTTAACACATACTGTTAGCCAGGTTAATTTGGTTGGTCGCAAGCTGGTCAGTAAGTTAAGCTTGGAAATTTTTTGTTTTTTGTTTGACATGCATCTGCCCTTCCAGTGCTCCTTACTGTAAAGGCCAGTTGTAGGTGGGGGCATGTGACATTTGTTTGTAGAGTGAATAGCAACAGCATGGCTTAGGAAAAAAGCAGCAGGAAAAGTGGGAATCCAGATTTAAACCCTTTAATTGAGACCTGAGCTATGGGCGATTTGTAAAGGGCCTGTAGTATGGTAAGAAAAGGGGAACCAAACCCTAAAGTTTCTAGAAAGTGAAAGAGACAGTCCCATAATAGGCTATCAAAGGCCTTATTTTGAGCTAGCAATAGTAACATGACTTACCTGCAGTTGGGAGAATCCCTTTGGGTTTGGACTACAGAGATTAAAGCCAAAGTTCCACAAATTTGATCTAAGGTTTGATGTCCTTGTATGAATCCTGACTGGTCCTTATGTATGTTTTGTTCTAAGAATGAGTTAAGTTGTGAATTATGGAGTTTAAAGGACATGTTTTCATAGACAAAAATGGGGCTGCCATAGTTGCCTTCTTATAACACTACTAGATGTCTTGAATTCTCTTTCTGAGTCACTGACCACTGACAAGAATGCTGATTAGAAATTCAGAGTGAAGCTGGAACTTCTGATCTGTATATTTGTTTGAGGCAAGTGCTTTGGGATGCATTGAATGAACAATGGTAATGGGGATCCCACAAGTCAGAGGAGCTTCTGAAGAGGACAGGAATAAGGATAGGGCAGTCATTAGAATCTGCAGCATTACAAAAGGCATCTGCTACAGACACACTGTGCCATTTGTCAGTTATATCTGTTCAATAAGTGCAAAAACAAAATTGTTGATCTTGTCAGAAATTCAGAACTGTACTGCATATACGATCTGTGGTATCTCCAGGGGTGTAATTAGCCATCCTAGTTCTTATTTTGGATTACAAAATAAATAGTCCTTATGTTGTAGAGCATAGGATGTGCGTTGCCAGCCTACAACAGGAATTAGGAGTTGAGGGCATTTCTGGCAGTCTGATAGGTATTTTCTGTACTTGCAGGGTTTTTTAAAGGATACACCTAGGGAAATGTGCATGTATTGCAGAGATCATACCGTATATGTTTTTTTTTTTGTTTTTTTTTATGATATAAACTTTAATCTAGCCTTCCCTAAAAAGCTAAATACCTGATAACATGTGCATTACAATGACCAAAGCATCCCAAGCCCCTAAAAGAAGTTAGGAAAAGTGATATATTAGTTACAGTGAGAATTTCCATTTAATGTGCAATACCAAAGCAGTTGCCATTGATTGCATGGCAAAAAATGAGGTTAAAACAATGTAAGCAGCAATGGCGAAGGGAGGAAAAATGTGTATCAGTGCACAATATTGTAAGTCCAAACAGAAAAATCAGTCCTACTAAAAATAGTCTTTACATCCTGTTGAATTGTTCACACTAATGGGAATAAACAGGGTCTAGCTGCCTAAAATGGCAGAGGAAAAGTAAAAACTGTAAAAACAAACAAGAAAAGGGCGCAACAACCCTGTGTTTTATCTCAAGTACATATAGGGAAAATAAAAAGTTAATTATACACTCATAATGAAATAGATGGAATAATGCCTTAAGCCAGCTTTGCATCCTGGTAACAGTAGTCTACTACACAAGGAAACAATGTGTCACATACCTGGTGGGTGAGTCTGACTTATGCAGTGGGCAACCTCCCTTACGACCCTGACTCGGGAACCCCTGGTAGAGCAGACAGGAGGCTCGGGAGTGCAGGATGGCACGAGGGTCGGACTGGGTCACTGGTGTAGATAGAAGTCCGTTGGTGCACTCGTGCACGGAGAGAGGGGTCGTACAGGCTGGGTCGTTAACTGGCGGACTGTGAGGTACAAAGGGGTCAGGCAGAAGAAGGGTCAAATCCAAGCAAAGTTTGTTAACAGGCTGGCGGTGCGGTACAAGGGAGCAAGCAGAAGGATGGTCGGTTCGAGCTGGGTCGTTAACAGGCAGACAGGCAGAAGTGCAGGAGGATCAGGCAGGAGAGTAGTCGTAGGTAATCCAGAGGTCGGTGCAGGCAGGAAATCAACAGGGTCAGGTTAGCCGGGTCGCAGGAACAGGAAATCAGGAAACAGGTTGCTCAGACACACACACTATACGCTGTAGATCAGACAGCAACTTGCTACAGGAAGCAGGAAGTTTAAATAGAGCTGCTCATCCCGGAATTAGAGAAACCACAACCCACTGCAATTAACCCTTAGCATAGTCTTCTAACACAATGCCTCAAGGTTTCTACAATTGGTAACTAGAATACTGCTCAGAATGCAGCAAATCTGCCAATACTAACAGATTTACCAGCATACAAGGTTCCATCCATTGCACTGTAAATGCTTCTTTTATATTTCTTATACTTTAAATAATTCACCAGGATTTTGCACCCATTTCTAATTTGTTTGTTATTACAGAAGTGCTGAGGGCTAAGAGCAACATTGCAGATGTATGAAGTCTGGGGAAAAGATTATGATAATAAAAGGAACATTTAATATAATATTGGTGAAGGCTATAAGACACAAAGCTGTTCTAAAAATGTTTGTACATTACAGCTGATAATGGTTAATAGTTCTGAGCAGTTCTGAGAACTGCTAATAGACTGATATCTAAGGATGATGATGAGTACAGGGAAAATGAGGAGAGAGGGTGCTCTATTTGCATCAAGTATTTTTCTTTTCAACAAATAGTTGGTATTTACAACATTTTTTTTGCTTACTGTAAAGTACTTTATTAAATGGAGAGACCCGTGGCAACAAGAACATTGAAGAACAAGTACAGAAGAAAGGGTATATTGAACATATCAAAATCCAAATACAAAATTGTTGGTCACCTTACATTAATATATCAATTAATTAGTCAGAACATACCCAAACCCATGGTTCTGCTTCGGATTTGCTGATTTTATCCCACGCGGACAATCCAGGTGTTGGCTACCACAGTCCATCTCCACTATTTGTCAAAAGTATGAAAAAATGTAAGCTGCACTTAGTTCTTCTTTCTATGTTTAATAGTTGTCAATAATGACTGCATACATTAATGTCTTTACCTGAAACCAACCTTCCTTTACGCCTTTCACCACTGCTAGCTTGCTCGCTCTTGTATGTCCATTTTCCCTCTCCAATATGGAACATTATTTCCACTGAACAAATGCATTGGGAGTAGGTAAAATCCACAGTCTGCCCCATTTATGGCTAGGGTTGTTTATTAGATATACAGTAAGTGGTGGAGAGAAATACAATGGATGAATGTAAGGAAAAAAAGGGGGAAAAGCTGGTTTTAAGCCCCCCCCCCCTTTCCACATGGGATTGTGACAGTGGCAATTTCCTATCTTCCCAGGTTATTGTAGTTAATGGGTGGAATTTGATAGGCTAGCAAAGTCAGCTGATTCCCAAGAATATTCCAGAACTTGGATAGGTCAGAAAAGGTCACCTGAACCCCAGGAAGGGGCTCCGGCCAAAGGATTTTGCAAGTTACTAGAGAGGCTTCACCTTAACAATTCCTTGACCCCCATCCATCCCGCCACGGCTTATTATGTAGTGGGACTCTTATACAAAGGCAAAATGTATGAAGTTTGTGAAAATAAAGTACCGTATATACTCGTGTATAAGTCGAGTTTTTCAGCACATTTTTTGTGCTGAAAAAGACCCCCCTCGACTTATACCCGAGTCAGTGTCTGTGGTGATCAGTAGTTTCACATTAAACAGAGCCGTGCTGCTTCTAAGAGCCGTTCTGTGCTTTGTAAGTGTGACTAATCACATTGGAATGCAGAGAATGCTGAGAGAGGTATCAGATTTTCAGCTTGATGTCGGGAGGTGGGCGGGACAAGCTGATGTTAGCTGTTCAGTCCCGCCCACCTCCTAATCTCCGTGAAGAGCTGCAGCTCTCTCTCTGCATTCTCAGCATTCTCTGCATTCCAATGTGTTTAATCACACTTACAAAGCACAGAACGGCTCTTAGAAGCAACACAGCTCTATTTAATGTGAAACTAAACTACCTTACTCATCCCTTATGTGTTCTGGCTACAGTCTCTGTGTCCTGGCATTAATATCCCTGTGTCCTGGCATTAAAATCCCTGTGTCCTGGCATTAAAATCCCTGTGTCCTGGCACCCTGTCCCTGTGTTCTGGCACCCTGTCCCTGTGTTCTGGCACCCTGTCCCTGTGTTCTGGCTCCCTGTCTTCTGGCTCCCTGTCCCTGTGTTCTGGTTGCTGCATTTCCCACCCTAGGCTTATACGCGGGTCAATACGTTTTCCAATATTTTTTGGGCAAAAGTAGGGGGGTCGGCTTATACACGGGTCGACTTATACACAAGTATATACGGTACAATTCTGCCCAAGTCATAGTGACTGGGCTGTGCTTTAAGTGACATTTACTTTGCTATAATAATAATATTGAAGTATTTAGTGGTTGATATGTTTATAAATGTTGTTTCAGTTAATTTATTAAATCAATAAAAAGGTTGTGGCCATTATATATCCAAATCAGTTGTCTTGCTAATTTATTGTATGCTTGTCTGGAATGCCTGCTGCCTACATTCCCATATAAAAGCTGTGACTTGAGCTGGGATAGAGCTCTCATGGGGAGGTAGGTATGTATTTAGTTATGCTTGATTTGTGCATTTTTAGAGTTTCCTGTTCAAGTCTAAGGGGCCCAAAATGCTAATTTCTGCCTCAAAAGCAGCTTGTGTAGCTTTTGGATAGCCAGGTGTCATGCTAGAAGCACCTATGCACTCATATATGAACAGCCACCATTTAAATACATGTGTTTTATCCTGTTGAGCATTTTGGAGCTTTGAGCTACAAAATGCTCAGGTGTGAATGGGGCCTAAACACCAACTTTACATAAAAGTTTTTAAATCGATGCCCAGGATTCATGAAATTAAAAAAAATAGTTTGGAATTATAGGGTTAGTGTTTAGTCCCAAGCCCTTGGTAACTATGTGAAACCAGTTTTACAGGAGCACATAGAGGAAAGCTCTCTGGCTAATACATTGAAAGGATATCTAAAGGTTCGTTTAAAAACAAAAACAAAAAAAAAAACATGTTATACGTACCCCCTATGTGCAGTTGGTTTTGCCCAGAGTGGCCCCAATCCTCCTCTTCTGGGGTACCTCAGCTGCGCTCCTGGCTCCTCCTCTTCTCGGGTGCCCTGTTGGAGACCCGCTCTCCCTCGGGACACTCGTGCGGTGTGCTCCCATGTCCTGCTGCTGCGTTCATTGACACAGACAGCAGGACTCGGCCCCGCCCCCGGCTCCCGCATCATTGGATTTTGACTGACAGCATCGGGAGCCAATGGCTGCGCTGCTATCACTCTATCCAATCAGGACTTGACAACAGCTGGAGTTGGTGTGCTTGTCCCCGTCGCTGGAAAGACAGGGTATAGGTAAATATAAGGGGTGCTCTGGGGGGTGCTGCTGCATCACAGGAGGTTTTGCACCTTAATGCATATGATACATTAACCACTTGCCGACCGCCCGCCGCAGCGTGACGGGGCAAGGTGGCTCGTTATTGCGAAACGCCGTCACAGGACGGCGGCCGCGATAGCTAGCATTGTGAGCGCACGCGCCACCAGAGGCGTGCTTGCGCGCTCACTGTGTTTGGGGGGAACGGGTAGCGTGGACTAGATCACCGCCGGCTACCCGCGATGGCTCCCCCGCACTGAAAGAACGGAGGTCCGTGTATGTAAACACGGATCTCCGCTCTGTTAGAGGGGGAATGGCAATGATCACAGGCTTCCTGTATATGGAAGCCGTGATCATCCCCTTTCCCCAGCCAAGGCAGCCCACACACAGTTAGAACACGCCCAGGGAACACAGTTAACCCTTAGAGTGCCCCCTCCAGGTTAACCCCTTCACTGCCAATGGCATTTACACAGTAATCAGTGCATTTTTATAGCACTGATCGCTGTATAAATGCCAATGGTCCCAAAAAAGTGTCAAAATGGTCCGATATGTCCGCTGCAATATCGCAGTACCGCTAAAAATCGCAGATTGCCACCATTACTAGTAAAAAATAAAAAATATAAAAACCCCAGAAATTAATTCTCATCATCCGTAAACGCGGCAACTTTTGCGCAAACCAATCAATAAACGCCGATTGCGATTTTTTTTTACCAAAAATATGAGGAAGAATATAAATCGTCCAAAACCGATGGAAAAAAATAATTTTTTATATTTTTTTTTTGGATTTGTATTTTAGCAAAAAGTAAGAAATTTGGGTTTTTTTGCAAAATTGTAGCTCTTCTTTTGTTTATAGCGGCGATCATAAATGACGCAGCAATGATCAAATACCACCAAAAGAAAGCTCTATTTGTGGGAACAAAAGGACGCAAATTTTGTTTGGGTACAAAGTCGCACGACCGTGCAATTGTCAGTTAAAGCGACGCAGTGCCGAATCGCAAAAAGTGCTCTGGTCCTAAAGTGTGAAATCCTTCCGGGGCTGAAGTGGTTAAAGTAAAAAAACCTTGAGGGTTTACAACCCCTTTAATAGGACCATAGGCGTGTGCAGGGGGTGTGCCAGGTGTGCCTGGGCACACCCTAATCACTCCAAGCACATTAGCATTACTGCTCTGTGCGCTGGCGGAGAGATGGGAAATATCTCCCTCTGACCAGTTCCACCATTATTGAAGCGCTACCATACTTCTCTTTCACTGAACCAGCTCTGCTATAAGAGTGTGTGTGTCTGTGTGTGCATGTATGTATATAAATATACTGTTAATGTGTGTTTGAGCTTTGGGGTGCACACCCTAATGCAATAGGCTACACACACCCAGGGCCATCTTAATAACATCATGGGCCCCTGGGCAAAGTAATGCACTAGGGCCCCTACCAGGGAGATGGTGACCTGCGGCGTGCTATACACGCAATAGCAAGGAGTGAGTGTGGCTAAATGATGCTACATATTGGGCATGGCTTTTGAGTCTGATTAGAAACAACAAAAACACACAACTAGGTAATAATCCCAAAATGTTATTTATCCCCCTATACACACTATCCCCATCCCCCATATATACTGACTCCCTGTACACACTGCTCCCACTCCTTTTTGAAACTATCCCCCTCCTTGCACACACTGCCGCCATGTCATAAATGCCTCTCCCACCCTGTCAGTTGCCTGTATTTATGTAAGACTATACACAGTACAAAGGGGGCAGGAGGGCACAGTACAGGGGAGGTCAGTAGGGTACAGTATAGGGTGTAGTAATGTAAAATGTCAGGTTTGGGTGTGTTGAGGACAGTCAGTGTGCAGTGAGGGACTGACAGGAGTTGTGTGGGTTTGGACTGT
>BLSH010192056.1:637598-655440 GCA_018402905.1 Glandirana rugosa | reverse complement strand
ATTCTGTGGAGCAGTTCATCACATGATATACGGCATGTGGGGGCTTACGTGACTATATTGGTGTCTAAAAATATATACAGTCTAGTATATTTACACACAGTGTATTAAGTGTAAACTATATATCAGTGCATTCGGGGGTGTACGGCATATAGTACACTACTTGACGAGGTGTCTTAAAATATATACAGTCTAATATATATATATATATATATATATATATATATATATATACATACACACAGTGTACTGAGTGTACACTATATATCACTACATTTGGGGGTGTACGGTATATAATACAGTGTAGTGCGGTGTTAAAAAAAATCCCCATCATGTCAGGAAGACGAAAAAGGAGAGGCAGACGCTCCCAGGCCACTAAAAGAGGACAAGCTGCCTCTGTGTCTTCAGGGAAAAGTGATGGTGGCGGACATGGTACATCCTCTGCAGACGGGTCACGCTTGTCCTTTCTTTTTTGTTGTTGGCCGTGCTATTGAGCCACAACATGAGAAAGAGTTGGTGGAGTGGATAACTAAGCCGTCCTCGTCCTCCTCATCCAATGTCACCCAGGCTCATACAAGTTTGCCTTCCAATGCAGCTGGCAAAGCAGCCTATTCCACCAGATCCTTGTCCACAGTTACTCCTTCTGTAGCCCCACCATCATGCATGGAGGAGTCACCAGAATTATTCAACCATAGTATTGGTTACATGCTGTTGGAGGATGCGCAGTAATTTGAAGGCTCCGATGTTGGTTACCAGGTTGAGGAAGGGAGTAGCGTGAGCCTAGAGACAGGGGGCGCCGCAGAAGGACAAGAAACTAGCAGTCATGTTCCCCCAGCTGCAGCTTATTGCCAAGTTTGCTTCAGTGACGAGGAGGGAGGGGATGATGAGGACACGGACTGTACTTGGGTGCCTGAGAGAAGAGAGGGGGAAAGTGAGGAGGAGGAGGAGGCACAAATCCAACGAGGCAGGATGTCCTCCAGGGGCCAGCTTAAGGGCACTGCTAGCTCCCCACTGACTTTCAAAAGTTCTTTGGCGTGGGCATTTTTCAACACATGTTCAGTAGATCGCACCATTGCCATTTGCAATCTATGTCTGAAGCAGGTCAAGCGCGGCCAGAACTCCAGCCACTTGAGCACTACTGTCTTGACAAGACATATTCTATGATGACCAGCCATGCAGTCCGTTGGAAACAGCACCTGAAAAACCCACACCAGAAAACAAGGCAGACTTCTCCTTGCTCCTCATCTTGGATCTCAACCCCTACTATACCTCCAGTCCTCTCCAAAACCTGCACTGAGAGGAATGAAGGTTTAGCAATGCGTGCCACAAGTACTTGCAGCCAATCTGCTAGCAGTGCACCACCAGGTGAATTCAGCAGGCAAATATCCCTATCCCAGTTGCTGAACTGTAAAAAAAATACTGTCCCAGCCATCCACATGCTCAGCGTCTTGATGCTAGCTTGGCAAAATTGCTAGCACTCCAACTGCTGCCTTTTCATCTGGCAGACTCTGCCCCCTTTTGTGAATTTGTGGAAT
Organism: Glandirana rugosa; assembly: GCA_018402905.1. Taxonomy (NCBI): domain Eukaryota; kingdom Metazoa; phylum Chordata; class Amphibia; order Anura; family Ranidae; genus Glandirana; species Glandirana rugosa. The sequence goes on along the minus strand of BLSH010192056.1, from coordinate 653,908 downwards.
ATGCTGTCCCACAGTGGCTGGTTCCCAAAATAAATTTCTTTTCACGTAAGGCCATTCCAGCTCTCTACTGTCATGTGGAAGTCAATGTTTTGGCCTCGTTGGACAGGGCGGTCAGCAGCAGGGTTCATATTACCGCTGACTCATGGTCCAGCAGTCCCGGTCAGGGACATTACCTTTCCTTCACGGCACATTGGGTAACTCTGCTGGCAGCTGGGAAGGATGCAGGACAGGGTTCAGTGTTGGAGCTAGTTCCGCCACCACGCCTCCAAAAAGCTGGTGGTGATTCTGCAACATCCGCTTCCTCCACCCCCTCCTCTTCTTCTACTTCTGTGGTCTATTCTGCAGAATTGTCCTCTGAACCTGCAGTGCTCCCTAAGCGTTCAAAGGCTATGCAAGCAGTCAGGCTAAAAGATGCCACGCGGTGCTTGAGTTAGTCTGTCTTGGGGACAGAAGCCACACTGGGGCAGAGATTCTGTCAGCTCTGCGGGGGCAGGCTTAGAGGTGGTTGACGCCACGGCAGCTTGAGCCAGGAATGGTTGTATGTGACAATGGCACCAACCTTCTCTCTGCCCTCCGGCAGGGACACTTGACACATGTTCCATGCTTGGCACACATCTTGAATTTGGTGGTGCATCATTTCTTGATCAGGTACCCAGGCTTACCAGATATCCTGAGGCAGGCCAGAAAAGTCTGTGGTCATTTCCAATTCAACCTGCCCACCAACCGCCTCATTTGTGACATGCCCACCAGGTGGAACTCAACATTGGCAGTGCTGCAGCGGCTGCACGCACAGTAGAGGACCATCAATGAGTACCTCTGTGAGCATGGCACCAGGACAGGCTCAGGGGAGCTTGGCTTCTTTTTGCCACATCAGTGACTACTGATCAAGGATGCATACACTGTCCTGTCACCATTTGAGGAGGCCACAAGGATGGTGAGCAGCGACAATGCATGCATCAATGACACTATCCCTCTTATATTCCTTCTGGAGCACGCGCTTTGTGAAATCATGGACAGTGCACTTGAGGCAGAACAGTGGGAGGAAGAGGAGGACTTCCTTTCCTCTCAAGGCCCCCTTTATGCAGAGAGCATTCCTGCAGAGCCACCAAACATACAGGAGGAGGAGGAGGATGTGTCAGCATGGATGTGGAGGATAACACGCAGCAGTCTTCAAGGGATCTTGGTTTTCAGTCCCCAGAAACCCAAGGAGTTGTACATGGCTGGGAGGAGGTAGTTCCTGATAATGTCATCCTCAGTGACCCAAAGGACACTCATGCCTCCTCAAACTTACGCTGCATGGGCTATCTGATTCTGAAAAGCCTGTGAAAAGAACCTAGGATTCGTGGTATCAAGGAGAGGGATCATTGCTGGCTGGCAACCCTTCTTGATCCACGTTACAAGGGTAAAGTTGCAGAGCTCATCCTGCCTGCACAGAGGGAGCAGAGGATGAAACATCTTCAGGATCCCTTGAAGAAAAGTTTGTTACCATGTCCTGGTGCTGGACAACGTGTTTCTGAAGCTTCAGTCGTTCAGAGGCAGAGCTGTGGAGAAGGTGGCCAGCTGACCGATGCCTTTAAAAAAAATTTCAGTCCTTAGCGCCCAGGCCTGAGGTTCAAGCAACCATTGTCAGCGTCTGCATTATATGGTGCAGGAATATCTAGGGGCAAGAGCAGACTTGGAGACCTTTCCAACTGAGCATTCACTAAGTTACTGGGTCATCACAATTTTTAAACTAATTTCCAACAGCAGGGCCCGTTCCTGCACCCAACAAGAGTAACTGCAAGCGGTTACAGTGTTCTGGCACCGCCAACCTCCAAGGCCCAATTTTTTGGCACCTGTTTGACTGGGCCATGCCATTATAATTTTTAAAATCATTTACAACAGCAGGGCCCGTTCCTACGCCCAACAAGAGAAACTGCAAGGGGTTACAGTGTTCTGGCACCGCCACCACCCAAGGCCCAGTTTTTTGTCACCTGTTTGACTGGGGCACGTCATCACAATTTTTTAAATATTGTTGAGGGCATGTGGCCTGGTATGGTTTGGAGGGGGGCGCTCGCTCGTCCCCACCCCCTCCTGCCATGCCAGGGCTGCATGCTCAGATAAGGATCTGGTTTGGATTTTAGGGGGACTCCTATGCCATTTTTTTAAATTTGGCCCGGGGTTTCCTTTAAAATCCATACCAGACCTGAAGGGCCTGGTATGAACTTTGGGGGGGACCCCTAAACAAATGTTTTTAAATTTTTGGGCGGGGTTCCCCTTAAGTTCATGCCAGACCTGAAGAGCCTGGTACAGACTTTGGGGGGAAGCCCTCCGCAATTTTCTAAAAAAAATTTGGCGTGGGGTTCCCCTTAAAATGCATGCCAGACCTGAAGGGTTTGTTACAGTCTTTGGGGAGAAACCCTATGCAATTTTTTTTATATTTCGCAGCGGGGTCCCCCTTAAAATCCATACCAGACCTGAAGGGCCTGGTTTGGACTGGGTAGGGGGGGGGGGGCAACACAATGGTTTTTCAGTGATTTTATTTATATAGCCAGGAGCCGGCAATACATTACAGCCGCGATCGGTTTTAAATGATAATTTTTCCTGTACAAATGTCATTTTTCTGCGAGCATGTTCTAAACATCACAGAGGTGCGCCCTTTTACAGGCAGACCAAGGGACCCCCCCAGGCACAATATTTGAATGAATATTTCATTTTTATTGTTTCACTTTAAGCATTATTAAAATCACTGCTCCTGAAAAACGATTGATTTTAAAACGTTATTTTGCATTGATACATATCCCTAGGACAGTATCCGGGTCCCCATACACTTTTAGGGCAATAACTTGCATATAAGCCTTTAAAATGAGCACCTTTTTTTTCTCTTTTTCATGTTCGAGTCCCATTGATTTTAACGGCTTTTGCGTGTTCACACACATTTTTAGCCTGTTCGCAAGTTCTGGTGCGAACCGAACCGGGGGGTGTTCGGCCCATCCCTAATCAGCATTGCTGCTTACAGCAGTGGAAGAGAATGGCTGCAGCTGGCACAGAGAACAGAGGGAACAGCGGTGACCATGCCTGTACAATCTCTACTCCTTACTACCCTACCCCACATGTCTGTTGCTGCAGCAGGATAACACTTCCTCTGTGCAGAGCTGCTCTCCCCCTTCCCCCGATTCTGGCTCATGCTTCATGAATCCCAGGTACTATTAATCTGAACGGGCATTCTTAATCTAAGGGGAAGGTCATTGCTAATGTAAGGGGGCACTCCTAATCTAAGGGGGAGGTAATTCCTAATCTATGGGGGGAACTCCTGATCCAAGGGGTGTTGCTAATCTAAGGGGGACTCCATATCTAAGGAAGGGCACTCCTGATCTAAGGGGTACACTCCTAATGCAAGTGGACACTCCTAATCTAAGGTTGCACTTCTAAGCTAAGAGGGCACTTCTAATCTAAAGTTGCACTCCTAATTTAAGGGGGCACTCCTAATCTCAGGGAGAGGACATGCCTAATCTAGGGGGGCACTCCTAATCTAAGAGCGTGCACACCAAATCTAAAGGGGACACTCCTAATCTTTTGGGGGACTCCTGATCTAAGAGGGGACTCCTGATCTAAGGGGGATGCTGATCTAAAGGGAGGCTCTTATGTAAAGGAAGATTCTGATCTACATGGGGGCTACTGATCTAAGGGGGGATTGTAAACAAAGGAAAATTCTGATCTAAAGTGGAACTCCAGATTTAAAGGGGGCTCTTATGTAAGGGAATATTCAGATCTAAAGGGGAACTCTGGAATTAGGGGACCTCTGATCTAAAGGGGATTCTGATCTAAGGAGAGACTCCTGATTTAAGGTGGGGCTAAGGGTAAACTCCAAATGTATGTGAGGACTAATGTAGAAAAGGGACTCTCAACTAAGGGGGACTCCTTTGATGCATACAGAAAACACCCTTGCATCCTCCTCTGCATTGGAACTAGGAACCCCTATGTGTGTATGGCTTCGGATGTGTCCGCACAATCCATTCACCTTCTCCAGCGGGGGGACAGAGGCGGCTGCCTACACTCCTCCTGGTTGGAGATCTGATCTTGGAGAGGCATTGGTAGGGAATCTATATTCGGGTCCTTTTAATAACCCTTCTGCCCACCTGTACTCTTCCTGCTGCAGATCTCCTTTAATTGGAGTTGGAGGAGGCGTTCCTATTTCCTAGATGGTGGTCTCCCTGTACTTGTCTGTATTCCTGTATTCAAATCCCATGTACTACTCCTGTTTAGAGGTCTTCTTCTATTATCGGGGGTCAGTATTCCTGTATGGGAGGGAGGGGTCCCCTCTGATCATCATCCTTCAATCCTTGGTGGTGGCCGATCTCTGAATAATTCCCCTGTACACCCGGAAGGGTGTGTGTTTGAGCTTGGCCCTGAATGTTAGCCCCGTCCACTACACTACTCCACCTGGGAGAGAGCATTACCTGATGACCTTGTCTCGGCACTGGAGGAGGAATGGCAGTTTGTGTATTTTTTTTTTCTTGATGTATGAAGTTGTGGATCAGTTGTTTGCATTAATTGTAAAACATTTTCAATAAAGGGGAAAAAAACAAAATAAAGAAAAAAACAAAATGAGCAGCAGGGTTTAACCACAAAAGCAAATCTGGTGTCCCCTACAGTAAACCTCTTCTGCCACTAGATATACTAAGTCTTTTGGGTTAAATTATGCAGAGTGTCAGAGTACCAGAGAAACTGAAAACAAAGGCTGCAACAGTGGCAATCATTCATAAATGTATAAGGATTAAGTCTCAGTAGTCACACTGACAGCCCAGTTTTGATGAGAGCCTCTCCCAGTTTAATCAACATAGCATGTCACTCTAAAAGCTTATCCACTGTGCCAGGACAGTGGACCCTGCTGATTACATTGTGCCATGCTCTCCCAGTGTAATCTGCAGGAATGAACTGTTAGCTTGAAAGCCTAGTCCTGCACAGGGCTTTACATACACTTTGAGGAAATTTTACAAAAATGGGACGTGTTAGGTGTGGAATAGAGACACCTTGGGGTGATCTTATTAATATGCCCAAATGTATCTGAGGGTAGTCCAAATATCTTACAATGTTTTTTCTTTAATCCTAGGGACTGTACAAAAAGCACAGGGTATCAAATGTTGACAGATAAAATATGCTTTCACCATTAGAGAAGGGTTCTTTCTAAAAAAAAAAAATGAAATTAAGGAGAGAAAGGTAAGGTCCCAAGGGGATTTTAGGGCAACAGCTCAACCAACAAAGTAAAGGAGTATGAAGATATAAAATTCAATACATTTTATTTAAAACATCATTAAAATTACGGTCCTAGTGACAGACCATGAAGTATAAAAACAAAGGTAACTGAAGCTTCTCATACATAAATATAAATGACAATACTCATACAGAACAAGGGGCAGGTCTTGGGTAGAGGGACAAGCCTGCAGTAAGTCCATGATGTTCACAACATGTTTCAAAACAAATGGTAAATTTCTCCTTCAGGGGAAGCAGAGTATTGGAAAAGATTCTAAGAAAGATAATACATTAATGTAATATTAATCTTACTGAAATTGTATATAGACAGATAATAATATATATATATATACCAAATGTAACAAACAAGTGATACAGAGGATGTGCATGCATAAATGTCACTAGGGGGATCTGGGTTACTAACAATTGGAGTATGAGAAGCTGGTTCAGGAAGATCAAAACACACCTGCCGCACACAGCATTCGAAGTAGGGAGTAAAAGATTTAATTCAGGCCACTCACAGATGCCGGACAAGAACCGGAGGTCACTCACGAGGAATGGCAGCAGAAAAGGAACCGATCCTAGGGTGATCTATGGGTAAATATAGATGGAATGTAGGGTAAAGGTTGGTTGTAAGCTAGCAGAGTATGTAGAGGGAGAGTTGTAATAGGCTAAACAGCAGGTTAAGGGGTACGCATACATGGAATATAGTGCATGCATGCTCCAGAGCCCTATGTCTCTGAGCAGCTGCGGCGGTATAATTCGTAAGGGAGTGGCAACAATAAACCAGGCAATAAGAATCAGTCATACCTGCTGTGAAGGAGCAAAATAAGTGCCAGGCCTAGGTCCCAACAAAAGGCCAGTGAGTACCATTCCCAGGAAACCCTCTTATACCCACCAGGGGGCGGGTCTCAAGAGAAACTGTGTACGGTGCCGTGTGATGACATCAGACATCAGGAAGCCGCCGACGCGCGCACAAAGTTTCGCGTCCTGGCCAGTGGAGGGGGAGGAGAGGCAGGCAGTGGGCGCAGCTTCTAGCAACAGACGCTGACCCCACCTGTGCCATCCCAGGAAGCGACTAAAGCCCCACTAGCTGAGTGCCAGCTGAGGGGCCTACGTGTGCCATGGAGTGCACCAACTGTCAGGCCGACATCTAGTTGCCAAAGAGCATATGACAACCTAGTAAAAAGTATGGAAAACAAAAAAACAAGTAGAGGAGACAACAAAAGGCATTATTGCAAATGGCAATTAGCCATATGGGGAATGCACGTTGCTCAGGAATGATGCCTATGCAAAAGAATATACAGAAAAACCTTTTGCAAATACCCCAGAACACCAAGTGACACATTGCATATGTACATTTACAAAGGGCCATGATAAAACCTTTAGACATGATAGGAAAAGTGAAGGGAAGACAAGGGAAAAAAGAGCAGAGAAAGAAAAAAGAGGCATAATGGAGGGCTTGGGGGGTTTCCAAGGTGGGGCAAAGTTGAACAGAATCATGGGTAACTTTCCCCAATTGGGGAATCTAAAATAGATCTCTGTCAAACCCCCCCGAAGTAAAGTCCTGAAGGAACGGTTTGAAATTTAGTGCCCCATTAAGGCCAGGGGGCGCCATTGCATTTAAATCAGAAATCCACCACAGTGCACCCTGGAGGAAGGCCTTATCAAAGTTGTCCCCCCACGTGGACTGGCGTGAATTAGGTCCAAAACCAGGAATCTGACCCTAGGAAAGACACCCTGATGCACAGATGCCACATGGAGTCCCAAAGGCAAATCAGGGGGCACTCTTCTTCGTGCTTAAGATGCGGCAGTACATACGCTGGCAAAATGTTTGAATAGTCTTGCCAATGTAGTAACAGCCACAGTCGCAAGACAACAAATACATCACCTCACCGTATGGCAACTAGCATAATGCCTAGGAGTATAGGGGCGATTGTTGGATAGTAATATATGCCTCCTGATATCTATAAACTGACAGTAGGCACACCCACCACATGGAAAGATACCCCGTGTTTTACAAGGGTCATCCCCCACATGGCTAGAATGTTCACTGTGCACCAACCTGTCCCCCACAGAGGCTGCCACAGGAAAATCAAGCAGCACCAACTGGGACTGCATTCTTTGCCCAATCTTTTTCAGGGGAATCAACCAGCACCAACTAGGACTCCATCTTGCATCCAGACAGTGACAGTTTCAAACACAGTTACATACAGGCCTCTTCAGGCGGACAGATCTAAACAGAAACACGGCTCAAGTCCCACACACTTTACCCAGGTTGCATCCTAGGGGAAAATGAGAGATCACATGGCCCTCCCAAAATATTTATGCTCTCCCCTAGCATGCACCAATGTCAATAATCCTCCTATTGGTTGGATAGAAGAAACAAATATTCATAACTCAGTTTTACTCTAGCTTCTCATACCATTGCCAGAGGTACTAGTGACACCTGCTGGCAGCAGAGGAAAACCACAGCTCCACAGAGTTTAAGGGGAAACCAAATGCGCAAATAGACTATAAGTCAACCACCCAGAAAATTTAGATAGCAACCCTGTTTAGGACAGGGTGCTGCACTTGTGCCACACATTTCACAGAGCCTGTCTTTTGAACTACAGATGTGCACAGAGGAGGAGTTTCAGGAGACAGAGTCAATGCAAAGAACACCCCACATTTTACTCTCTGCCACCTACCCAGACTTGCCCCCTTATACACGAGCATGGGAATCAGATCTTGGCCACCCAATTTCCCCTATTGATTGGCAAAAATGTTTCAATTTTGACTCACAAATTGTCCCTAGCTTCGAAGAGTCAGGAAAAAGGGTTCAAGCTGCTGACCCGATGGTATCGCTGCCCCTCAACTTTACATCTCATCGACCCTAAACTTCCCGATACTTGCTGGCGGTGCTCCTCTTCTAGAGGGACCATCCTACATATTTGGTGGGAGTGTCCCCCGATACGTAGATTCTGGCAGGCGGTCTTCGACTTATACTGCAAACTTATGGCAACCTCGATCACCCCCTCCCCAGAGATAGCATTACTCTCTATACTCCCCGGCCCGTTAAAATCGGTCAAAAAAGATGTACTACGCCACTTTTTGGCAGCAGCCAGAGCTGTGATACCCAGACATTGGAGGTCGGCGGGCGTGCCTTCCCTGGGGGATTGGGCAATGGAAGTAGACAGGATTAATGGAATGGAGCGGCTGTTGGTGCAGGAGGCGGATAGAGTGGAGCAGTTCTCCAATACCTGGACCTCCTGGTCTATGTTCAGATACTCCACGGGATTTATCCCATGGACGGAGGGAGATTCCGCTAATATGCCGACATAACTTACATGGATTGCTTTTCTACTTTTCTACATTTCCATACTTTCCTTGACCTTTTGATCTCTACCTTATATCTTCCATCACTATATATATATATCTCTCTAGACCCCTTTTCTCTTTTACCCCTTCCATCCCTATATTTGACACACCAATTTTTTGTTTGCCGGAGGTTAAGTGCGGCCCCTGTGTTGCACTTTCTCTCTGCGAAGCACAAAATCAATAATGTGAGCGTATATGGAATTTAAGGAAGTGGTCACCGCTCAAAGTGTAGATAGCGGTGTCCACATTGCTCAGCCTTGGTACTTGGACCACTATCAGACCATTACGGCCCACGGCCGCGTTGATTATACTCAATTATATCTTTCGCTATTTGTGTTCCGCTTACTGGATTTTTTCATGTATGCTTTAACTGTTCTAATGTACCTTATGTTGAATGGATACGATTCTGGAATATGTTAACTCTGAATAAAATCAGATTGAACTAAAGAACACACCACATATCTGTTTGCAGGCATCAATGTACCATGTGATATGTAGTCCTTAAAATTTTAAAGTAAACAGTAGAAGAAAAGTTGCAATGCATGCAGAGAATCCAGAAAGTCGATGAAAGAGATGGCCATCAGCAGCCAGGCAGCACTCACAACATGAAAGAAGATTTTTTTATGTACGGTATGCGTTATATTGGATTGTCAAAAACTTAATGAGGTAGCTGACAGCCTGAGCTTACAGCACATACTTTTTGCTTTGCTTTGCTTTGTTTTGTCCTACACTCTGTGGAACATATCTATGTTTCACATTGAAGGTTACAGCTGAACTCCAGATATGATCTTAATAGCATAGGTGCATTGGTTCAACTTGGACCAATGTAAGTACGCATATGTTATACCTGATGGACAGCTGTGGAAGCTCACAATAACTGTGGTAGTCATCACTCCTACAGTGACTGCCGCTATCTCTCAGGTCCTGTTCCATGTGGCTGACCCATTGAATACTGACACAGGGGTTGCCACTCACCAGTGCCGCCTCTCAAATACAGTAATACCTTGTATTTTTTCATTGTCACAATCTCCACCTCATCCAATAAGAGAATGCCTTGTATTCTTTGGACACATGTAACTATACAATTAAGATTATACCTGGACTTCAGCTTTAAGCGCACCCCTGCCCCATTCCACAATGCAATGTGTCAAAGAAACTCATCAGTAGGCTCTATTACTCTCCTCTGGAGGGCAAGTGGTGTTTCTCTTAGCTATGCAAATGCACTCTTATGAAAGTTTATACATTTAAATGAAAAGCTTAACTTCAATTTTGATGGAGGTATGTATGTGTATGTTTTAGCCTGGCTCCCTATATAGCAATGTACATACCCACTGCAAAAACAACAGTGTGAGATATTAGTATGGTTTTAACCATAAATATTCAGAAACATGAGTAACAATAAACATATTGGTGGTAGTGTATTTGCAGAAGGATAAGGAAATGCGGGCATTTCTTTAATATGCCTATCTGTGGCTACTTACAATATTGGGAAATAGCTAATCTTTTGTATTAGATGCCTGCAAATAGAAAGTGGATAATGTCCAGGGCTATGAATATAGATTGCACATTTTATCACCTTACAAAGGGTATATATAATCTTTTTTACTATCCTTCGTCTCAAAATAGACTAGATAATACAGCAATCTAGTAAGCAATTTCAAAAGTATTTATTGTAGATGGCAGGATGACACAGCTCAATATAATACAGTTTCAAAATACTTATGACAGAATACCCATACTAATAAAAGCTACAGAATATCTGTAATAAACCCCTTGCACACTATCTTACACCAGTACGCACCTCTAGAAAACTATACATAAAAATGAGGATTCTTGGTTTGCATATATTTTGTTGAAGCTGGCCAACTGCATCAAAGTGCTCCTTCTCTGACCAGCCAAAATGTCAAGTGTTTACTTGCACATGCTGTTCTTATCTGGAAATATAGGGGTGTATTTATGAATGATTCGCTGGTGAAATTTGCCAAGTGCAAAAAAAAGTTACATTTGCCCCAGTAAGATTTGCCTAGCATTTTCTCTCTTTCTCTCTCTCTCTGTCATATGTATTATGACATTTTCAGGGCAAATCCTGTTAGTTTGAATCTTGCCAGGATGAATATTCATAGTAGAGTAGCGATACCATTGGATGACTTTTTGGGTAACTGTTTTGAACAAATCTTGTTAAATACAGGAATGCTCTTTCGTTCATTTGCCAACCTGCTTTCCTTGGTATTGAAACTGTGTTTATACACAGCTTTAGATTGAGTAGGGTTAATTTCTTACTTAAAAAAAGTTCCCCCCTCCATCAACAAACCGGTCCAGCACACCATATATGCTGGCTGGTATCCTCATAACATGTGAGCTGCAACTATGCAGCCCCCTTACTATGCTGACACCAGCCCACATGCCCTTCAACATTTGGGGTGCTTTGAGGAGGTTTTCCAAGAAAATAAGGGTCCCCCATGGCAATAGTGAGGTCTGATGAACCCCATACTGTGTGGAAAGAATAGGGCAGCGGTATTGAACACAATGTCATCCTACGTTTTCACCAACAAAAATGTTAGTATTAAGAAAATCAGGTTAACATTTCCTATTCTAGGAATCATGGAAGGGGACACATTTGACAAAACTAGATTGCACTAGATTTGCTAGAAGCTAGAAGGACTGCATAAATATCATAACCCCAACTAGCCATGGTTTTCAAAGGACTTCTGATGAGGCCCTGTCATAAATGTCCAACTCTTAAATGGTTTGAAGTGCAGCCTAAGGAATACACATCTGCGAGACTGGGTTAGGGACCTTTATTGATGTATACAGTATCTGAAAGCTCATACTTCTCAAACACTCAAATTTCCTTTTATGTTTCAATAACTCATGTAGTAATTGAGTGGCTACACTCCTGTAAAAGCAGATACCACTCAATTGGACACCAACCAGACCTTAATTACAAGGTCCAGAAGGCAAAATAAGGCAAAATAGAGCCCCTAGGAGAAAAGCACATCATTGGCCTGTGATATTTGATGACTAACAAACCACACATTCATTCTGCTAAATACCATGCTACTTTTCTGATTGTGAAGCCTTGTTAGCCTGAAATATAGATTTACCAAGGATAGTTGACATTAAGGGTGTGCCTGCTGGGTTTAATGAAATACACCAATACCTACAAAACACCTCTCAGACACTTAGATTGGGTGGAGCTAGCTCTGCAAAACCCTCCCCAGACACAAAAAAAGATGGCTACACCACCAGCTGCAAGCTCTTGTTTTGTTATCAGAACTATTATAGATTACTGAGGATTACCATTTTTCTTTTCTTTTTCATTAAAACTTAAAACAATATTTAAAATTGTGAAGCTGCATCTCTGAATGCTGTAACTAGAAATTAAGAACTTGCCTCTTTGAAAAAGCAAACATAGTGTAAATTCTGTGCTTTGATTGTCTCTATGCAGAATGAGACTGAGTGCCATTGTCAAAACTACTGTGACAGATATACTGGCTGTCACACAGAATTAGATAGAAATCCAACAAACGTAGCATTCTACACATTGGTTAGTACAATGATATCGATTCACGAACATCTCGGTTCGCGAACAGAAAAGTTCACAAAAATGTGCTTCGGTACGCAAACCACTGTAGAGGGATCACGGTCACAGAGAGACACTGAAAGTGTACTGTGAGTGTACTGTGAAGACACTTACAGTATTGAGAAGCTTTTTGGTGTGCTTTTTAGCACATATTGTACAGTACTGTACATCTCTGTGCACACTTGCTGTACAGATTGTTTGTGTGCTTTTTCTCACATGCTATACTGTACCGGACATCCAGTATGGGTCCAAAGAAAATTCAGAGCAAGCATGGTGGTAAGAAGAAAGTGCGGAGCAGTAATGAAGGTGACAAGAATGTGCAGAGCAGTAATGAAGGTGACAAGAAAATGCAGAGTGGTAATGCAGGTGGCAAAAAAGTGCAGAGCGGTAATGAAGGTGACAAGAAAGTGCAGAGCTGTAATGAAGGTGACAAAAATGTGCAGAGCAAGCATGGTGTTAATAAGAAAGTGCAGAGCGGTAATGAAGGTGACAAGAATGTGCAGAGCAGTAATGAAGGTGACAAGAATGTGCAGAGCAGTAATGAAGGTGACAAGAATGTGCAGAGAGGAAATGCTGGTGACAAACATGTGCAGAGCGATAATGAAGGTGACAAGAATATGCAGAGCGGAAATGCAGGTGAGAAGAATGTGCAGAGCAGTAATGAAGGTGACAAGAATGTGCAGAGCAAGCTGTTTTGCATCTATCTAGCAAGGTTACTTTGTGGTATAAGCAAGGAAGCTCAGACCTGTGCAGTGTGTAAATGTGCTTTTACTATACAAAAATGCTGTACATACAAAAGTATTACAATATTAGGAATACAGTACAAGACTGACAGATATCTATAGCAAATTAACAGCCTAGCAAACAAGCAGAAACAATGGTCTGTAACAGTAGAAATACACTTAAAAGTTACTTAACCTTGGTTACTGTGTTCGTGATCTCCGGTGACAACAAGGTCTCAGTTGGTAGTTGTTGGAGAATCAGGTGAAAACATCTTTTTCTTCAATGGCTGGTTACAGATGAGAGTCTTTTGGTGTTAATGCATTATGGAGCCCTCTTGGTGTTACAGACTGTCCTTGATGTTTAAGGCGTGACATCCCCCCCCCCCCCCCCCAGTGTATGCTTGGCAACCTTTATATAGCTCAGGTTGTTTACCATAACAACTGATTAACAGAAAGACATCGCTATATTTTTAATTAGAGATGCACTCTCAAATTCTACCTCAAGATGGCACTCTGGTACAACACATGCAATAGGTAATATATTAACTGTTTATTGTAGCTATAGAGACAATAGACTCAAACTGTCAACTGAACACAACAATGGTATCTGCATTCCCATTGTATTCAACAGCATTTGTTTGAGAAGTATCCACTCAAGCCAAACCTGACAGTAATCTGATTTCTGTTTCTATGACCAACTACTAAACAGACTGTCCCATGTAATGCTATGTCTGATTAATATTAACCACTTCGATACAGGACACTTATACCCCCTTCCTTCCCAGGCCAACTTTCAGTGCTCCCACACTTTGAATGACAATTACTCAGGCATGCAACGCTGTACCCAAACAAAATTTTTATCAACATATTTATTTATATTTAATCACCACCAGGTTTTTTTGTTTGGGACATAAGTGAAAAAAGAGCAAACACTGTTTTTAGTTTCTACGATAAAATTTTGCAAAAAAGTCATTTTTGTTCATAAATTTGGGTCAAAACCTATACTGCTACATTACTTTGGTAAAAATAACCAACAAAAGTGTATATTATTTGGTCTGTGTGAAAGTTATAGAGTCTACAAGCTATGGTGCCAATCATTGAAAATTGATCACACCTGATGCACTGACGGCCTATCTCATTTCTTGAGGCCCTGAAATGTCACGAAAGTACAAATACCCCCCAAATGACCCCTTTTTGAAAAGTAGACATTCCAAGGTATTTAGTAAGAGGCATGGCGAGTTTTTTGAAGTTGTATTTTTTTCCCACAATTGGTGGGAATATTAAGAAATTATTATTATTATTATTTTTTTTACACAAAATTGTCATAACAACAAGTTATTTCTCACACACAGCATATGCATACTTAAAATTACACCCCAAAATACATTCTGCCACTCCTCCCAAGTATAGCGATACCACATGTGTGCGGCTTTTCACAGCCTGGCCACATAGAGAGGTCCAACATGCAGGGAGCCCCGTCAGGTGTTGTAGGAGCATAAATTACACATCTAATTTCTAACGGCCTATTACACTTTTGAGAGCCCTGGAGCACCAGGACAATGGAATTACCCACAAAATGACCCCATTTTGGAAAGCAAACACCCCAACGTATATTCTATGAACCATTATGAGTCTTTTGAATGTTTTTTTTTCCACAAGTCTTCGAAAAACGGGGAAAGAAAATGAAAATGCTTTTATTTTTACACAAAGTGGTCAATTTATAAGATATTTCTAACGCATAGCATGTACATAGCAAAAATGACCCCCCAAAATATATTCTGCTACTCGCCCCAAGTATGGCGATACCACATGTGTAAGACTTTTACACAGTCTGGCCACATAGAGAGGTCAAACATGTAGGGAGCACTGTCCAGCGTTCTAGGAGCATAAAATTACACATAACATTTCCTAACGACCTATTACACTTTTGAAGGCCCTGGAGCACCAGGACAATGGAATTACCCACAAAATGACCCCATTTTGGAAAGCAAACACCCCAACGTATATTCTGTGAAGCATTATGAGACTTTTGTAGAGTTCATTTTTTTCCACAAGTCTTTGAAAAACGGGGAAAGAAAATTAAAACTTTTATTTTTACACAAAGTGGTCAATTTATAAGATATTTCTAACACATGGCATGTACATAGCAAAAATTGTGTGGCGATACCACATGTGTGAGACTTTTACACCGCCTGGCGACATAGAGCGGTCCAACATTGAAGTAGTACCTTCAGGCATTCTAAGAGCATAAATGACGCATCTAATTTCATTCCTACCTATCACACTTTTTGAAGATCCTGGAGCACCAGGACAGTGGAATTAGAAAATTAACCCATTTTGGGAAGTAAACACCCCAATATATATTTTATGAGGCATGGGCTGGTGACAGGTACTCGGGTACTCTGATGGGCTGGTGACAGGTACTCGGGTACTCTGACGGGCTGGAGACAGGTACTCAGGTAATTTAATGGGCTGGTGACAGATACTCAGGTACTCTGATGGGCTGCAGATAAGTACTTGGGTACTCTGATGGGCTGGTGACAGATAATCGGGTACTCTGATGGGCTGGTGACAGGTACTCAGGTACTTTGGTAGGCTGGTGACAGGTACTTGGGTACTCTGATGAGCTGGTGACAGGTACTCGGATACTCTGATGTGTTGGTGACAGGTACTCGGGTTCTCAGATGGGCTGGTGACAGGTACTCGGGTACTCTGATGGGCTGGTGACAGGTACTCGGGTACTCAGATGGGCAGGTGACAGGTACTCGGGTACTTTTATGGGCTGGTGACAGGTATTTGGGTACTTTGATGGGCAGGTGACAGGTACTCGGGTACTTTGATGGGCTGGTGACAGGTACTCGGGTACTTTGATGAGCTGGTGACAGGTACTTCAGGCACTTTGATGGGCTGTGACAGGTACTTTGATGGGCTGTGACAGGTACATTGATGGGGCGGTGACAGGTACTGTTTATTACTAGTGTTGAGCGAACCCGGACTGTAACGTTCGGGTCCGTACCGAACTTTTGGGTGTCCGTGGCACGGACCCGGACCCGGACATTTCAAAAATCGTTCGGGTTCGGTCCGGGGTTCTGCTATTTTACTCCACGTGTTGAGAAGCTGCAGGGCAGCCAATCAACAAGCGTTTCACTGGTTTGCCCTTAGAAGCCATCACAGCCATGCCTACTAATGGCATGGCTGTGATTGGCCGGTGCATCATGTGACCCAGCCTCTTTATAAGCTGGAGTCACAGTGCTGCAGTCACATGCTCCTTGGGTTAGTATAGGGAAAGGTAGCTGACGGCGTGAGGGACAGATTTTAGCCATTTTAAGACCTGATCCTGCATCCTGAGATAGATTACTTTACTACTGCTGTCTGTGCTGTTGCTCTGAGGACAGATAGCAGAAATTAGAGAT
>BLSH010192056.1:597710-608424 GCA_018402905.1 Glandirana rugosa | reverse complement strand
GAGCATGAGGAGAAGCGGTAACTACCAGTGTCCAAGACCACCAGACCTCTGAGATAGACCCTTCCTTAGTCCGTGACGTCCAAAGTTTTCTCTCTGTACCTTTTGTCCTACCTAAAACTTTCTGAGTCCATTAATATCAAGTATTCTCTGGAGTAAGTCAAAGGAAACGTGACCCTTACCAGGGTGTTTAGATCCACGGTCGAAAAACCTCCCTGTACGGTTGAATTCTAAACACCAACGGTCGGTATGGACCACAACCCCTTTACCGTATAAAGTATAAGGAGTAATTCCAACCGGAGTGTTTATAGATTATAGGACCAATAGACCCCCAAGCCAACACCCTGTAAGCAACAATATGACCTTTGCATTCCTGAGGAGAAGGGGCTAGCTTGACCATATAAGGCAGTTCAAATGCCAATAAGTTAAGTAATGCAAGATAACCAGGATATTAGATATTTGTGAGGCCAACCTTAATGAGGAATATGAAATATGCCATTTCCCCAACACCAGGTATGGCTGGCAACCACAAATCTTAAGTTGGCATGTCCCTCCAAAAAGCTGGCACCTAGATTTGTGGGACCATTCCCAGTGCAAAGGAAACTGAATGAGGTCTCTTATGAACTATAATTACCTGAGTCTTTCAAAATCCATCCTGTTTTCCATGTCTCTCTTTTGAAACCTGCAGTGCCTGATTCCTTCCCAGATAGAGTCTCCAGACCACCAGAACCTGTGACCATCAATGGCGAAGAGGAGTACGAGGTGGAGGCCATCGTGGACTGTAGAAGGGGAAGAAATCAGGTACAATACCTTATTAAGTGGAGGGGCTATGGCCCAGAGGAGAATTCTTGGGAATTTGAACAGGATGTGCATGCTAAGGACTTGGTTAATGCCTTTTTCCGCAGCCACCCTCAGAAGAGAAACCTGTTGGGCACCCGAAGGTTGCCCGTAAGGGGGGCAATGTCATGGACCTGCTACCCAGCGCAGGGGTACCTTAGGGTTAACACCGTGCAGAGTGATTCCACTGATTTCCAGGCTGCCTTATTTAAACATCTCAGCAGCACACAGACTCTGCTGTCTGATCTGCAGCTCATACCTGTTCCTGTGACTACCTGCTCCTGAGATCCGATCTGTTTCCTGTGTTTGACCTAGCTTGTTTGACTACCATTGATCTCTGTTATCCTGAACCCGGCTTGCCTTGTAACCCCGCTTAGCTCTATATTGACTGATATCTTGTTGCCAAACCTTTGCCTGTATCCTGACAATTCTTTGCCTGCCGTTTGAGTCTGCTTGATCATCTGTTACTGAACCTGGCTTGTCTGACTATGCATCCAGTGTCTCCACAGCTCTGCATCTACCAGCTTCCTATTTCCAGCTTCCTGCCTGCTGAGTTGACTACACTTGCTGGTTACTCTGGGAGATCATCAGCTGCACAAGAGGCGATCCAGGCACCCTTACACCACTCGGCTCTTGTGGCCACTGTTCATAACATTGGTGGTCCCTGAGCCGGGGTTGTACGCGAGGCCTTCCTGCTGCACATCAGGCTCACTCGTCAGGTACGTGACACACACCCTGTGCACAATCTCAGCGTGACCACCTTCCCCTATGGATGCGCACTTACCGAAAAGCAATGCCAGGCATTCTCATGCTCAGGCAAAATTGCAGTGAGTGTATCACCAACACTTCAGGGGCAGGCAGGCAGGCATGGCTCCGGTTCGTAGTGTAGGTCCTTCTCATAAAGGATATAGAAATAAGAGCCGGAACATAGTGTGGTACTGCTAAACACTCTCAGCCTTTATTAGATATACAATCCCCTCCCGTAAGTAAAAACTCTTACCAGAAACCGGTAAGTTCACAGCATATAAACCGAGAAGCAGACAATAGCCATTCCTAGGGTCCTGGCAGGCACCGCCAGACAACCTCCACCTTTTCCCTGACCAGCAGGGACCAGGGAGAATCAAACGTCCCTCTCCATAGAGTTGCTATACAGCCGTCTCAGGCGCGTTTCATCACGTTGACTTCGACTTGTGATTGGCTGTACGGCACGGCAACTTGTTACTGTCTGGCGGTGTCTGCAAAGACCCTAGGAATGGCTACCATCCGCTTCTTGGACGAATACACAAGTAATCCCTAGTGATGGGTCGGACACTTGTAATATGTGAGTGTAATTTGTTTTTAATATTGTAATAAATTTTAAAGAAACTGTTTTACACTATTGGAGCCTCCTTCCTCTCCTTTCATGTGATGGGCATGTTGCGGTGAGCCAATTGTGGAGAACGAAGATCTGGTGATTTTGTAAACAAAGCGTAATTGCTGGTTTATAGAGGGACCAGCCATTCTGTCCCAGTTGAGTTTACCTAGTGAGCTTGGTGGAGGATCACACTGGGTGTTTTAAAATCGACACCATGGCACAAGATAATTTACATTTTCTGCACAGAGCAAGAGTGTTGCACATGAAGCATTGAAAATGAAGGGACTATATATAATCACCATCACCTGTGAGAGTATTGGATAGTCTATGGACAAAAGGACTTTTGCACATTGCTTGTTATTTTTATACAAACTTTTTTTTCCTCCACAGGTATTTTTTAAAAAAAATATATTCATTGGTATTTTTTTATGGCTTTTTTCCGCATGAGATAAGGAAATTGTCTTGCAAATTTTGTATACTTTTTGGAGTGATTATAGGGGTCATATGGTGTTTGTTGTAAGATGATTATATATTGATTGATTTTTATATTTTTGATATATGGTTTTTGTATATTACACAGTAGAGGTTATTTAGCTGTTTTGAACATGATGGCACTAGAGATGTAAGAAATTTGTGCTGCCTTCCTATGCTGATTTTCTACATTTTACCTCAAGAGACTTAGTTCCTTTGAGTTTGGGCTAGCTGCATTTTCTATATTTACTCATACAAATCCGATTGGCAGTGTCTATCCAGAAAGATTCCTGGGGCACCGTGTACCACACATAGACTTTTTCATTATCCAAGGACTCTGCCCGGTATCCTTTATCTATAAAACTAGAGGTGAGTAGTTGAGCTTGACTACAGAACTCCTCCATCCTAGTACAGTTGCATCTCAGGCGCATATATTGACTCTTAGGCACTGAATCTAACCCTGTCTGATGATGTCAACTGTCCCTAGGAATAAAGGAGTTCCTGTCTGTAGCTTTAAAATATGTAGATGTGAAAAGTCACCCCTCCTCTACCCAAACCTTGAGATCTAAAAAGTTAGTGGTCTGTAAACTGGCTTCATATTTCAATTCTATCCCTCTATCATTGTTGTTCAGTTCTCCCATGAAGTCTTGTAAGGACTCATGGGAGCCTTCTCATAGGAGGAGGACGTTGTCTATATACCTGGCCCACATGACCAGTTGAGGTCGGTCCTGGGCGTAGACAATGTCCTCCTCCCATTTCCCCATAAAGAGGTTGGCCAAGCTGGGGGCAAACTTGGCCCCCATGGCTACACCTCTATCCTGTATGTAAAAGTTACCGTTGAACCAGAAAAAGTTATACGTGGTTGCATATTCTAATAGTTCCATGATAAACCTTCTCGGTTCAACCAGTAGAGGGGAGTCCCTGTTAAGAAAGTATTCCACTGAGGAAAATTCCCCAGTGGTGGGGAATAATAGTGTACAGCGACGTACCGTCCGCTGTGACTAGCCAACACCCTTCTCTGTAGATACCAGTTTAGTCTATCTCTCCTTGGAGTACTTCCGGGTGGACGGAAATCCCCATAATGGTCTGCATCTTCCCAGTATCCCGTATCCCGTATCCTCACAGTATTCATACTCATCCCTAAGGGGTTGGAATCTATTAGCGGTAGGTACCTCATAATTAGAGGGATGACCCTCGTCCCAATCTCTCCTTGGTGGATTGTTGTAATCATGATTCTGATCGTGTTTCCAGGAGTTAAATCGTGGTTTTCTATATTTTCTTTTGGGAGACTTGTATGGAGGGCCTTTCCGGTAAGCACCCAAAGGTCAAGGTTTAGGTGGTATAGGTTTTTGATTCCTCTCGGTGATCTATAAGACACCCTCCTCCTTGCAGGGGAGGGGTGTACCGGTCCATGTGGGTATCTAGGATGCTTTCCTGGCTGATTGTTCGGTTTTATTGCAGTGGGTGGGGGGACAGCACTCAAATCTGTCTCCATATTCCCCTCATCCGCTGCCAGTTTACTTTGCCACTCAAGTACCATCCCAGATTTATAACCTCGCACAGCTCTGTTAAATTTTTTCTTTTTCTTATTTTTTGTTCGATCTCTTCTTTTTCTAAGACGATTCAACGCATTGCCCGAGCCCCAGGAAGACGTAACGCGTGATGAAACATGTAAGGGGGAGCTACGTGTTGACGTCATACCGTTCATAATAGAGACCCAAGAGGTACCTCGTTCATAGGCATTGATGTCCTAAAATTACATTGGAGAGGAGGCCCTAAAAAGACGAGAAATTTCCAAGCTCGAAATGAGCTAGATTTATAAGGGCCTTAACGCAGATGTTGACATAAATGCCTTTATAGATGATTCCTAAAAATGACGGAATATGAGGCCCTTTATAGGGCTGATTTGAAGCCAAAGAGTTACTATTCCCCAGGTATCCACTAGGGGGCCTTATATCGTCTTTTATGTATACATAAAATATTTAAAGTGGTAGTAAACCCTCCTATCATTTTCAGCCACGGAAGCTGCCATCTTGGCCTCTGTTTAATCTACAACTGCCATGATGCTGCACATGTGATCAGCTATGACACCAGCCATTGGATGGTTTGACAGTTTGGTTTAGAGCACAACCAATGGGAGTGTTACATTTCCACCACGTGCCGGAAATTAACTGTTTTTTAAAGTGTTAAAGGGATGGGTTTTCTACCGCTTTAAGCTTATATCTTGAAAGTGTGATGAAATTTGATGGTGATTTAGAGTTTTATTAGCCAATATATTGTTTTATATTCTTGATTAGAGGTGATTACTATACACCTTTAATGTGTATACAAATATATATTTTTTGAGACTGACCTTTTAGCATGCACCCGTTTTGGTGTTGTTTTGGATATGTTTTACAAATTTTTTTTCACCCACATACATTTAAATTTTACTAGGCTTTCAAACAATCATTCTGATATCAAAGCCACTCAGTATAACGAGTAAAGGACGTAATAATTCTTTGACATCTAAGCTTTGAATGTGAGGCTTGGTTCAACCTAAGATGGTTGCGGATCTGAAAATAAGGCAATACTGTTATTGTAGCTTTGCCAGCAAAGTGTTTGTTTTTAACTTGATATTTTAATGGAATGCTTGTAAGTTCCCATCTTACTTGTTTTAATAAAACATATTAAGCAGAATTTCACTATTGGATTCCATCTTTTCTCTCTGCATCCTGCCTGTGGACTGAGACTGGATGAGATACATACATGTATACGCCTGAATTCCCCATACACCTCCAGATTGAGCTGATGGAAGAGTTTCTCTCCATACCCCGCAGAGGGTGACATCTGCCTGCCTTACTGACCTTACTAGCGATAGTGGGTCCATTGTAGCTGGTAAGAGTACCTATCTTACAACATTTACACAAGAGGTTTTGCATGCTATCTGGTGGCGGAAGTTTAAGGATTATTTACAGAGCTGGACTTTTGTTTGATGCTTGAATTTCTTCTTGGACATTGTTTTGATATATTCACTTTGGAACACTGTTTTTTCACGTTTTTTTTTTCATTTTATATAAACTTTGATATATGCATTTGTATCAATATTTTTTAAATTGGAATAATATATTTAAGATATTATCCTAGGTGTTTATCACTTTTTAGATCATTAGCTATTAATCTTTTTGTTCAATTATATTTACTTTATTCTTTGTTGTGTTTTTATTGCATAGTTTGTCGCTGCAGTTAGATGCACTGAGCACTTTAGCGCGGTACTGCACTTTTTTGTTATTTACTGGTGTACCATTCCCAGACCCCTCTTGCATTCAGGGAACAGAATGTGAACAAGGCCAGACTGCCTGTCACGGTTTACACCCACCGTAAGAAAATACCTTTCTGACTACAAACTGCCTGAAAGGTGCCTTGTTCTGATGGACAATGCCCCGGCACACCCTCCAGCCTTGGTGCATGATTTGGACCAACACAACACCTCTTTTGCAGACCATGGACCAGCAAGTGATCTGCAACTTTAAGTAGCTGTATACAGACACTCTTCACTAGGTGTTTTAATGTCACTGAAGAGACGTCCTTGAGCCTGAAAGAATTCTGGAAGAAACATTTCAATGTTCTCCACTACATTAACCTCATTGACAAAGCCTGGGAAGATTTCACTCACTGAACCTTAAAATCAGCCTGGAGGAAACTATGGCCAGAATGTGTCACTGTACGTGAGTTTGAAGGGTCTGATGCAGAGGTGGTGGAGGAGATTATGTCCATGGGCAAGAGTATGGGTCTGGAACTCGATGGCTGATGTAGAGGAGCTTGTTGAGGAACATAAGGAGGAGTTGACCATGGAAGAACTTTCTGAACTCCACAGTGAGCAGCAGAAGGTGCTTATTGAGGAGCATTCCACTGAGGAAGAAGAAGACAGGGAGGAGGTTAGCAGCAATGCCATAAAATCCAATATGGAAAAATGGAATGAGTGCCACGATTTTTTTTTAAAAGCACCACCCCAACATAACTGTAATGAACAGAGTGTTAAATGTGATGAACAATAATATGGTCTCTCATTTCCAGAGGGTTATGCAGCGCAGGAAAAGACAAGTGACATTGGACAGATTTTTCACCAAAACTGAACCTGCGGCTAACAAAGAGACAAAGAAGAGAGAAAACCCCTGAAGGAAGTCTCCCCAATGTCCTTATGGAGAGGGACTCTCCCTCCGAACAATAACTGTCTCCCATCCGCCTTCCTCCATGCCAGAAGTCACCTCAAGCAAGGTTAATGTTCTCTCTCTTCATACTGTACTGTACCTTGTTTCATATTTTTGTGGTTCAAAAACAAAAAAAAAAGTTCAGAACAGATTAACCTGATTTACATTGAACCCTATGAGAAAATTTGCCTCGGTTCGCGACCAGAGTCGTGGAACGAATTAAGTTTGTGAGCCGAGGTATCACTGTATATCAATTTGAAGGTGCTTGCCAAATTCTCTTAGTCAAGATGGCTGCACCAGCACCCGGTAGCCAACTGAAGATGCTTGGACAGGTAATCGCCCCAATATTAAAAGTCAGCATCTACAGTATTTGTAGCTGCTGACTTTTAGTTTATTAGGGGGGAGCCTGGAGTTCCACTTTAACGACACCATTTAGCCTGGTCTGAACAAGGCCATGAACTTTAAACCATTCTGAGAGGGGTTTTCCTCTGAAAGTCTGGAAAATTGTTTTTTCTTTATTTGATTGTAGGTACCATATGTAGTTTTCTTTGTGACACGTACATTCACCTGTGGTATATGAAATGACCTCTATCAATTGCCCTCCTCCCGCTCTCCCATTTATCTGCCTTTTCACATATTTGTGCATTAGTCAATTACATTATATGGTGTTGTTATTGTATTATGATTGACTTGCTCTGTAATTATAGGATCCCATGTATTATTTGGATATTATGGTTGACATATAACCAATTATATTGTTACAGAATTGCCCGGTTAAGTTTCTATACATATTGTGACAGCAGGCAGGTAAAATCACCTGGTTGCATCAAGGATGGCAGGTACATTTGTCCCAGGTTTAGACTCTATGTGGATTACTACCACTAGGGGGAAGTGCTGAGAGTCTTGCAGGGGTAGAGGTAATTAGCCCAGCTGAGTTGAGTGGCTCATTTAGGCCTTTACATAAACTCCCAGCAGGCATAGGTGAGTGCTCCACCCTGGAACCAGTTTCTGTGTGAATAGACTGGGGAGCTTTACACCAATCCTGTACGTTAAGAAGCCTGTGTGGTTCGTTATAACAGCAGGGAGATAGGTGCTAGGTGTAGCACAAGGCTGCACCTAGCCGACAGACAGGGAAACCTACAAGTATAGTCAGTGGCCAAGTTGGCAAGGATTTATTTTGATGTTTGTTTTGTTTTGCAGTTTTTCTACAATTGTATATAGTGTAAATAAACCACACTTGTGTTTTCACCTACAACTGCTGTTTCGCTTTGCCTGTTTTGTGTAGTGAACCCTTCCAGGGGGTCACACACACCCGCTGCAGAGTTAACTCCCTTACAATTTATAAACATTGAATTTCTCCCACGATCAGTATATTGGTAGTTTTTTTTTCTCTTGTTTGATATTTTTTTGTGTAAAAGGTGTGTAGGACCTTCCATAGCGTGCTGTCCCTAGGTGTCATTGGTGATCTTGGGCCCCTTTCCTTGATACTGCATCCTGGGGTCTTGTGTTGGCCCACCACAAGGGGGGGCACTCCCCCGGCACACGTGGGCCACTCTGGCTGTTTTAGTAAGGTTCCATGTCTGTGCCTGGATGGACTGCTTCTCCTTGTTGGGCGGGTGTAGGCTGGAGGTTTTTTCCTTCCCTCCCGCCTCTCTTGGGGTTTGGTGTATGTCCCTCTATTGTCCTTTGATGGTTTATGTGAAGGGGCGTAGCACTTATGTGTGCAGGCAGCCTTCAGGAAAGGTAATGTAATCTCACAAGATTTGACGGGGTGGCGCCGTGGAGCCAGAAGTGTCAGGAGGCAGTATTGGTTGGCCGCATGGATCTGCACTGTGGGCATCTAGAGCATTCTATTAGGTACATTTTTTATGGGCAACAACTTTAAACCAATCAGATTAGAGGTGAAGTACCCTCCACCCGTATATATAGGGTTTTGGATTGCACCCAGGTGTCTTTTACTTCTCTGCTGCAGTGATGAACATATGATGGGAAAATACTAACTTAATCCATTTGGACAAGTACTCCATTGAATTGTTACTATCACTTTATTGTAGGGTTGTAGTGGATGATGTTTCCCCATGTACAATCATAGCTTATTGCTACTTTAATACAGCTTGGAGCTTTGTAAGGCTTTTAGCCTGTACCCAGATGTGGACAGTACATTCTTGCCCACAGATTGTTACTCTCTTTGTTTAATGTGATCATAGGGGGAACTTGGGTCCCTGTGGGCATTTCAGCTATATGTACTGTGGGAGATTAGCTTGTGGGGATCAACTTTCCTGAGGAAAATAGTCAGCACGCACACAACTTTCTTTAAAATCTGGCGGCTTGCCAGGTTTATTGGTAAAAGATTTGCAGAGTAAAAACAAACAAAACAGAAAATAAATCCTTGCCCTCTGGCGCTAAACTAAACAGTATAGTTTCCTCACTATACGGTGTGGGCTGGCCCCCGACACCCACAAAACATAAGCCACTATGCAAATCTTGTCTTTTAAAGTCCAAACAGACACAGAGCTCCCTCAGATCCCTCTCTGAGTTCCAGGTCAGAGCTCTAGTGAGATCTCTTCCTGATCATTTAAGCCACCTTCTGGTGGACTCCAGTGGACCACAAACTCTGGACCGGAACCAACCCTGCCATGGTGACTGGCAAAAGCCGGACCCGACTTGGTTTAATCCAGTCCACATGAACACACACAAGGTGACAGGTAGATCTACCACTTTGCCTTGCATACTGTCACATATCCCCCCCCCCTCTTCTCAAGCCCCTGCGGCTGAGCAACTGTTCCAACCATACAGTGGACCCGGGAGAGGGCATACACATTGTTCCGGAGTTTTCCCATCCGGTGTTCCACTGTGAACCTAAATGGCCGTAGGGCCAGGAACCACCTAGTCACCGGACTATTTTTCTTCCTGTTGTCACACATGCACTTCAGGGGGGCATGGCCCTTGACTAGCCTAAATTAGCTTTCTAAGAGGTAGTACTTCAGCGCCTCTAAGGCCCACTCGATAGCCAGGCACTCCTTCTCCACAATGGCATAGTTTCTTTCATGTCTATTAAGCTTTCTGCTTAAGTAGACGAACGGGTGCTCCTCACCGTGTCTGATCTGGGACAGCACAGCACCTAGTCCCACCTCAGAGGCGCAGTTTGCACAACAAAATAAACTCCTTTGTGAAGTCATGAGCACCACTTATACACAAAGGGCTCGCTTCAACTTCTGGAATGGCTTCTCGGATTTGGGATTCCCCTTAACCATGCCCGACCCTCTACCCTTCGTCAGATAGGTCAGAGGGATGGCAATGGTGGTAAAGTCGGGGATGTTAGATGAAAATCAGCGCCTAGCCCTTAAACCAATTTAGTTGTCAATCAAATTGTGTAATATAAGTGACAATAAGTATGTGAAATATCTGTGAAAAAATATGTGAAAAAATATATATTTGATTCCGTGCAACAATAAAGTGCATCTAGGGGGCTGCTGTACTCAGGAAATTCCTGCTATGAAACTGTTATATATAAATCAGCGCCTACCCTTAAATTAATATTGTGTCAAACCATGTATATAAAAATGTCAAATACATATATGGGTCTGCATAATTACAACTAGTAGCTAAGAAAATTGCATTTCAAATGTAAGCAGCCATATATAACATAATAGAAAAGTCCAAACCAGAAAATCCAAATAAACTTAGTAAAATACAGTCCAAATATAAAGTGATGCGTGCTTCATATAAAGTGCGAATCGGTGCTCATAAAACTTCAGGGTGTTGTGAAAGTGACACACACTTCAGTGACCCCCTTTGTGCCCGCACTCACCAGAGATTATGGACCCACTGCTTTTCAGTCAGTGGGTGAAAGGAAGCAATATTC
>BLSH010192056.1:564837-587785 GCA_018402905.1 Glandirana rugosa | reverse complement strand
TGTGGTGGTCCGGCCCGAACTCTGAGTCACCGTTGTTGGTGAGTAACCAGACAACAAGTTACGGGTAAGTATCGAGGACGTGTCACACCTCAAATAGGGGGTTTGTATAGTCAAAATTTTGTCGGACGACAGCAAAGGGGGACCTACACGACTACAACCACCACTTCCACAATGCGACTCGTCTACTCATCCACCAGCTCCTCCTCCTCCGTTGTCCTCCGTTTCTCTTTACGGGACGTTAGGAGCTACCACCCGCCTGTACGCGGTTTACCGATCGGCCGAGTCCGGGTGGGCGGTGATGTAAACGGGTCACACGTCAATCGCTCTATATCGCAGGGACGGGCACGAATGACCAGGTACATAGTCACCAATACACCTGGAACGGTGTATACATGGACCAGTAAGCACGGGCAGGGACGCTATATCTCGCTAACTGCACACTGGGCAAATGTAGTGGCGGGTGGGCCTGAGCCGGCTAGCCATTTGGCGCATGTCCGCCCACCATCGAGGATTGCAGGGCATTTCTCTTTGCCTCCTGTTGCCTCCTCCTCCTCGACCACCTACTCATCTGCTCAGCGTAACACCTTCACCACCAACATCAGCACATCCAGGGGGAAACGACAGCAGGCTGTTTTAAAACTGATATGTTTGGGGGATAAACTCCACACTGTGCAGGAGCTATGAATGGGCATTGAACAACAGACCAATGAGTGGTTGTTGCCACTGAGTCTCAAGCCCGGCCTGGTGGTGTGCGACAATGGACAAAATCTCATAGCGGCTCTGGGCCGAGCTGGTTTGACGCACATCCCTTGCCTGGCGCATGTGCTGAATTTGGTGGTACAGAATTTTCTAAAAAACTACCCGGATATGTCAGAGCTGCTACATAAAGTGAGGGCCGTCTGTGCGCACTTTTGGCGTTCTCACCCTGCTGCTGCTCACTTGTCTGCGCTGCAGCAGAACTTCGGCCTTCCCGCTCACCACCTCATATGCGACGTGCCCACAAGATGGAATTCCACCTTGCACATGCTGGAGAGACTGTGCGAGCAGCAGCAGGCAATAGTGGAGTTTCAGCTGCAGCACGCACGGGTCAGTCGATTTGCGGAACAGCAACACCAACGAGTGGGCCTCCATGCAAGACCTGTGTAGCGTATTGCGGTGTTTTGAGTACTCCACCAACATGGCCAGTGCCGATGACGCTGTTCTCAGCGTTACTATCCCACTTCTATGTCTTCTATGTCTCCTTGAAAAAACACTTCTGGCCATGATGGAAGAGGATGTGGCACAGGAGGATGAGGAGGAGGAAGAGGGGTCATTTCCACGGTTATCAGGCCAGTCATTCGCAAGTGGTTCGGAGGGTGGGTTCCTGCACCAGCATAGACCAGGTCAAAAATATTCAAGCCAGGGCACAGTTCTGGAGGACGAGGAGGACGAGGAAGATGAGGAGGAGGAGGAATAGCAGCAGGGTGGCACCCAATGCAGCTTGTGGGCATCACTGGAACGTGGCTGGGGGGATACAGAGGACACAGATGATATACCTCCCACAGAGGACAGCTTGTCTTTGCCTCTGGGCAGCCTGGCACACATGGCCGACTACATGCTGCAGTGCCTGCGCAATGACAGCCGAGTTGCCCACATTGTAACTTCTTCTGATTACTGGGTGACCACCCTGCTGGATCCCCGTTACAAGGACAATGTGCCGTCCTTAATTCCCTCACTGGAGCGTGAGAGGAAGATGCGCGACTACAAGTGCGCACAGGTAGAGGTGCTGCTGAGGGCATTCCCAAATAACACCGGGGGCTCAGTGGAAGCACAAGGCGAAGGCAGAGGAGGAGGAAGAGGCCACCAATGCAGCTGTGCCACCGCCAGCACCTCAGAAGGCAGGGTTAGCATGTCCGAAATGTGGCAAAGCTTTGTCAGCAGCCCCCCACAACAAACAGCACCACCAGCCGATAGACAGCGTCTTAGCAGGAGGCAGCATTTCAGCAACATGGTGCAAGAGTATGTGTGCACACGCCTACATGTACTGACTGATGGGTCTGCCCCATTCAACTTCTGGGTCTCCAAATTGGCCACATGGCCTGAGCTTGCCATTTATGCCTTGGAGGTGCTGGTCTGCCCTGCAGCCAGTGGATTGTCTGAACGTGTGTTTAGCATGGCAGGGGGCATTATCACAGACAAGCACAGCCCCCTGTCCACAGCCAACGTGGACAAGCTAACCTTTATTAAAATGAACCAGGCATGGATCCCACAAAACTTGTCTGTACCTTGTGCAGAATAATTATTTAGACTGGACTCACACAGCCATTCGTATACTTGTTTTTCTGAAT
Source organism: Glandirana rugosa (assembly GCA_018402905.1). Classification (NCBI taxonomy): domain Eukaryota; kingdom Metazoa; phylum Chordata; class Amphibia; order Anura; family Ranidae; genus Glandirana; species Glandirana rugosa. Next base: position 585,458 of record BLSH010192056.1, on the reverse strand, counting down.
AGGCCTCAATATTTTGGGGGCTACCCCAATTATAAACAAACAAAAAAAAAACAGTGTTGGCTACCTCCTCCTCCTCCTCGAGCATCGCCACTTCTACCTACACTGCCACGGTCACGGCCTAGTCAACCTCTAGGCTCCTACTCCACATCCACCCCCCCCCCTTCCCATTTTTTTTTATTTGATTTTAATTTATTTTCCCTATCCACATTTTTTGTAGGGCACTTGCTCCACTCTTACCCCCATTTTACTTCCTTTTGCAGCTCTCTAGCACTTGCTAGGACTTTGTAACAACCATTTTTGTGCCTAAATGTTCGGGTCCCCATTGACTTCAATGGAGTTCGGGGTCCAGGATAAAGTTCGGGCAACGTTCGGTGCCGAACCCGGACTTTTTCCTAAAGTTCATTCGGACCCTCTGAACCCGAGCGTCCAGGTGTTTGCTCAACTCTATTCCTCTTCAGAACCCTTTGACATTTCGAATGGCATGCGCCAGGGGTGCCCCTCTCCCCACTCCTTTTTGTCTTAGTGATCGAGCACCTGGCGAATGCCATTCGCCAGAATGGCTCCACCAAGGCATTCCTACTCCTTCTTCTCACCATAAATTATCCCTCTACGCGGACGATCTCCTAGTTTACGTATAACAACCCCATACGACCTTACCATCCCTTCTCTCGGAATTCAGACGTTTTGGGTCCTTCAGTAATTTTAAACTGAACATGTCAAAAACGGAAGCCCTTAACCTATCTTTACCCCACCCTACGCTCTCACTTCTTCGCTCAAACTGAAATGCATCTCGTATTTAGGAGTTTTCATACCCGCTCATTTGCCCAACCTCTTTGCGCTAAACTACTTACCTATTCTCTCACGCATCAGGAAGGATTTAGAGGCTTGGGGGTATCCTCTTTGCCATGGTTTGGACGTTATTGGACTTTGTTATGGGGCTACCGGAGTGCCTTAACTCACTTGAATTGTTCCTCACCCTTAACCTTGGCTTCCTTGAATCTATGGTATAGAAGATCCGTCCCCTCTAACGTCTTTATTTGACAACCCGGCCTTCCCTCTAGGGGTGGGTGCCCACTCGGTCGACTCATTTCGGCGCTCTTCCTGGCCACAGGCCCGCGAGTTTGTTCATCCTCAAACAGGTTCCCCAGTGGTCCTGGCCAGCCCCCATAACTGGCTGACTTCCATCCATATGGCCTCTTTCACTAAACAACTTTTTTACTCCTCTTGTATACACCGTCCCCTCACAGAGTTTGAACGCCTCAGCACTTTACAAGAGACACCCAGACATCTGATCTCCTCTCTATAAAACTTACTTCAGACACTCACACACACAGGACTACCATCTTATACCAGGTTATGGTCAAGGGACTTAGGAATGGAAGTGTCAAGGAAAGAATGGCTTACCGCCTTTCACTTTACCCATAAATCCTCTATATCCTGCCACTCACAAGAAAAAAACTTCAAAATCCTCTCTCGGTGGTACAGGGACCCCTGGACCCTTAATAAGATCTTTCCAAATACCCCAGCAGACTGCTGGCACAGCGGAGAGGCTCACGGGACTTATCTACATGTTTTGTGGGAGTGTGAGAGAATACGCCCCCTTTGGAATCAAGTATTTCAGGTATATAACCATTTATATGATGACTCTCTAACCCCACTCACCTAAGATGGCCCTGCTTTCTATCCTTGGTTCCTTAACATCTCAAAAGAGATGTCTCCTCTGCTTTCTCCTGTCAGCTGCCAGACAAATCATCCCATTGTATTGGAAAAGTACTACCACCCCTCCCTTAGCCCAGTGGGTATCTACCATGAATAACATTATGAGAATAGAGGAGAGACTGGCAAAGGACAATAACACATATGATAAATATAAGATTTTATGGTCAATATGGCTCCGCTTCTCTACCTCTGATACCCTTACTGGCCTCCTAGATCCACAACAAACCCCGGCATCAACCGGATAGAAAGCCCTTTGTTGGCCTAGCTAATAATTCTGAGGGGCTGAGACCTTCCAGCAGATCCACCTACCTTCTCCTTTTCTTCTCTTTTTCTATCCTCTTCTCTCTCTCTCTACTACTCTTCCCCCGATCTTTTACTATGTTTATATCTCTTCCTACTTCACTACCTTTTCTACCATTTCTTCTTATAACCAAAAGTACGGCACCAGTTTTTATATTTTAAAATGCTACTTCTTGATAAAGTAAAGTATTTTCTTAATTACTTCCGCTAATTACAATAATGTATTGTTTATAGTCCCTAGTCCCACTATGGGCGATAGCTACTGAGTGGACCAGTGAACATGTCTCTCCCATTGCTTTACTCATGTAATGTGCCTACCGTTTTCAATAAAAATATTTTCAACTCTAAAAAGTCATGATATGCCAAGGGGACGGCAGCACAGGCCTCCTGGTCAGGGTCAGGATCCAGACATAGAACAGAGGAAGGAGATTCCTGGGCCTGCTGCAGGCAGTGATGCTGGCAATAGGGGGATGTGAACTGAATGTCATCTGTAGTCAAATTAATGTTGGGGCAGTGTGCCCGCAGCCATGGCAGGCCGAGAATGATGGGGAAAACAGGGGACGCAATGGCATCCAGTAGTAGGTCACTGACAGTCTTGGCAAGGAGGGGAATGGTCTCATGGGTGACTGTACCCGACTTAATGGTAGATCCATTGGCCAGGCGGATGACCACCCGGTGGGCCTTGGGTCTGAGAGGGTTCCGGTGTTGCGCTGCAAAGGTCAAGTCCACAAAACAACTGCATGCACCTGAGTCCAGAATGTCTGGGACCTAGATACTCCCACTGGAGAGTTGTAGAGAGATAGCGAGAACCAGATGCGTTGCCTTGTCAGGCAGGGACAGGACTTCTCCCTCGGGGGTGATGGAGCGCTTACCGCGCTTGACCGGGCAAGACCTGACAAGATGTCCCGGACCTCCACAATACAGGCACAGATTGTGGGAAAGAAGTCTGTGTCTCTCTTTGGGGGTGAGTGATGGGCGTGGGTGCCCCGATCTGTATGAGCTCAGGCTGGTCTTCGGGAGAGGAGGAGCAGACCACTGGACCAGCTGGGCCTGGGCAATTGGGCATGCAAGGCCTCGTCCAGCTAGGTTGCATGACTTCCGCAGACCTTTCGGCCCTGCCTTCCCTGGCTGGCCAGGTTAATCAGGGCTTCTAGGGATTGGGTTGTCCCCACTTGGGGCAGTTTGTCTTTAAGCGGCTCGGATAGGCCCAGCCGGAATTGGTAGTGGAGGGCTGAGTCATTGCAGGCCATGTCAGCACTCCAGCGCCGGAACTCTGCAACGTAGTCTTCCGCCATGCGGCAGCCCTGCTGGAGCGCATGGAGAGCTGCTCCTGCGGTTGCAGCCTGGTGGGGATCCTCTTAGAATCATGCCATGGTCCGGAAGAAAAGGTTCAGGTCAGCCGTTTCAGGGGCTTTCTGTTCCAGTAGTCAGTGGGCCCAAGCCTGGGGTTCATCTAACAAGAGGGATATCACCAGCCCCACTTTCGTGGCTTCCAAGGAGAAGGTGCGGGGTTGCAGTGTAAAATATAGTTCACAAGCACTGCGAAAGGCCCAAAATTTCTTACGGTCCCCTGTGAACCGTTCCCGTAACGGCACCTCAGGTTCAGTGGGTAGGTGATGATGGCACGTGCCGCAGACTGGTCAGAACTTGGTGCGGCCAGCATGGAAAGCTCCTGGACTCTGCTTTACATTCAGGTGTACCCCTTTTGCAAGTCCTTCACCGCTTGGGTGAGTCCGGTTAGATGAACACACAGATCCTCCGTCGGAGAGGGCATGACTGTCCATTGCTGTCACATACCTGGTGATCGAGTCTGACTTAGGCGGGGGACAATCTCTCTTACAGCCCTGGTTCGAGAACACCTGGTAGTGTAGACAGGGAGCTCTGGAGCACAGGGGGGCACGAGGGCTGGTGGTCGGTGAAGGTCCACTGAAGACTCGTGCAAGACAGAAGAATGGTGGTGCAGGCCAGGTCGGCAACAGGCTGGCGGTAAGGTACAGATGGGTCAGGCAGGCAGATAGTCAGGTACAAGCAGGGTCGGCAATGTGCAGGCAGCAGAGGTACAAGGGAGCAGGGAGAAAAGTAGTCATAGGCAGGCCGGGGTCAGTGCAGGCAGATATCAAACAAAGTCCAACGAAAATCCGGGGTCACAGGATACAGGAAGTCTCACAAAAGTAAACGCTGGGGTCACAGGATACAGGAATGCTGTAGAACGAACAGTACTGGTTGCAGGGTGCTGTCTGCTTAAATGGGCCCTTTTGGCACACGCGCACATGCTACAGCAGGTTACAGGCTTCCAGACCCGAATTCCAGGGGCAACAGTTGTTTCCTGTCACTGACTCCATTAAGGGGATCTGCCAGTAGCCCTTAGTTAGGTTTAGGGTTGTTATGTACCGGGCACCTCCCAACCTGTCCACGAGTTCGTCAACCGTGGCATCGGGTATGCATCAAACTTAGACACGTTATTCAGCTTCCGGAAACCATTACAGAACCTGATAGTATCATCTGGCTTTGGGACCAGCACTATAGGGTCCGACCAGGTGCTGTGGGACTCCTCTATAACGTCTAACTCCAACATGGTTTTTATTTCCTTTGCCATCACCTCCCATCTAGCCTCAGGTATTCAGTAGGGTTTTACATTAACGCGCACCCCTGGTCCCGTAACTATGTCATGCTATAGTACAGTGATCAGTCCGGGTAGGGGAGAGAAAAAAATCTCTATTTTTACTAATGAATTCCTTAACGTCATTTTGTTGAGTCAGTGATAAGGAGTGGGCACTGCCAATAAAGTCTCTCCGTCTTTTCACAGTTTTAAGAGATTCACATGGGAAATTTGCTCGGGTTTCCTTTTCCCTGGCTGGCAAACTTTGTAGTTCACTTCCCCTACTCTTTCCCTAATTTCAAAGGGACCCTGCCACTTTGCTATGAATTTACTTTCAACTGTTGGGGTTAGCACCAGCACTCTGCCTCTGGGTTTGAAAGTCCGGGTTTTGGCACCGCGATTATAAACCATTCTCTGGGCTTCCTGGGCTTGCTCCATATGTTCTCGCACTAGGGGCAGGACTGCTGCGATTCGATCATGCTCCCCTTCCCATGTCTCTTTTGCGACATCTAGCAGCCCCCTGGGATGTCTACCATACAAGAGTTCAAAGGGAGAATACCCCGTAGACGCTTGCAGAACCTCTTGCATGGCAAACATGAGGTACGGCAGCAACATATCCCAATCTCTCCCATCTTTTTCCACTAACTCTTTCAACATGCTTTTGGTCGTTTTATTAAACCTCTTAACAAGTCCATCCATTTGCGGATGGTAGACCGAGGTATGGAGATGGGAGATTTTATACAACCTGCACAATTCCTTGGTTACACGGGACATAAATGGGGTGCCTGATCCCATATGGATGAATGTCTACCCTATATAGACTTCACATCATAGATTACTTTTTAATATAATTATGGGGTGGTTGATGTGTAACAAGAATGTTGAGTAGCGAGCATACTATGTTATTGCACAAAAGCAACAATGATGGCATATTATATATTAGTATTGTGTAATAGTTTGGTCTAACAACTTCCCTTTTAGACCTAGGATTCTCTGAACACCCCTGAATAACAGGATAAACATACTGTATTGAAATGTGCTGGATGTTGTGGATACATCTAACATTTGTACCTATAGGTAAGCTTAGGATAAGGCTTACCTATAGGTACTGTAAATATCTCCTAAACGTGCACTGTTTAGGAGATATTTACTGTATACCACGCCGATGATGTCATTGGAGTATGCGCTCTGAAGGAATGGGCATGTGCATGCGCAGGGGTGACATCACACGGCTCCGGCCAGTCACACAGCCGGAGTCCGCGGCCACGGAAGGAAGACGATGGATGCGGCCTGCAGCGGGAATGGTGCGGGCTTCGTTTGCAGGTGTCACATAATGTGCTAGTATGCAATTCCTTCTAGCACATTATGCCTTTACTTTGCCGGAAAGAGGAAAGGGAGAAAAACCCTGATGGGTTAACTTAACTTCCTCCTTAACAAACATCTTTACTATAGACTTGTGTATATTCATTTTTCTTTGCTGCGAATCTTGTCTGGGTATACTGTCATAACATGTTGAATCATGTATTCACTTCTTGACAGCTGTTTTATTAACGCAACATTTTAAATAATGGATTTATACAATAAAGATTTGTTACTTCTTTACACATTAGTGAGCCACTGTCTAGTATAGTCCCATGGAGAGTTATTTCTTTGTAACCTTATTAGGGATGCAAACCGTGTAACCCACACACCAATGCTTTTTTATTTTTCTTGCTGTTTTAGGGGGGCCCCCTTGATCTCTCCCCAAAGGCCTCCGGTGATCAGTGGCGGGAAGCAGAAGGTGAGTGGTTGCTCTAGTCTCTCTCCTGCAGCAGTGCAGGTGCTGTGATGTGGGTGGTGCTGCGTTGCCCCAGGGTGTCCTCACTACCAGTCCTAGGCTCAAATTTCCACTGGTATGCTCTCCCGCTCACCCTCTGTCACACGAATATCCTGACAGAGGTGCTTTCTCTCTAACTACCTTGGTGCCAAAGAGGAAGAGTTTTTCGGGCCAGTTTAACCACTTCAGACCCAGAAGAATTTACCCACTTCCTGACCAGATCACTTTTTGCGAAATGGAACTGCGTTGCTTTAACTCACGATTGCACAGTTGTGCGATGTTGTACCCAAGCAGCATTGACGTCCATTTTTCCCCACAAATAAACATTCTTTTAGTGGTATTTGATCACCTCTGCGGTTTTTATTATTTTGTGCTATAAACAAAAAAGAGAGACAATTTTGAAAAAAAAAAATTTTTTTTTACTTTTTGCTATAATAAATATCCCAAAATAAATATAAAAAAACAAATTTCTTCCTCAGTTTAGGCCAATATGTACTTTTCTACATATTTTTGGTAAAAAAAAAATTGCAATAAGCGTATATTGATTGATTTGCGCAAAAGTTATAGCGTCTACAAATTATGGGATATTTTTATGGCATTTTTATAATATTTATATGAATTTTTTTTTTTACTAGTAATGCCAGTGATCAGCGATTTTTAGTGGGACTGCAACATTGCGGCAGACAGATCGGACACTTTTGACACTTTTTTGGGACCATTGACATTTATACAGTGATCAGTGCTATAAAAATACACTGATTACTGTATAAATGTCACCGACAGGGAAGGGGTTAACACTAGCGGGTGATCAAAGGGTTAAATGTGTTCCCTCTGTGGTGTTTCTAACTGTGGGGGGAGTGTGTTGACTGGGAGTAGAGAGAGAAAGCTGTTCCTGATTGCAGGGAACAACAGATTTCTCTCTACTTCTGTGATAGAATGGGGATCTGTTTGTTTACACTAACAGTTCCCCGTTCTGCCTCTCTATTCCGCGATGGTGGGTGGCACCTGATGTGTCTATTTAAAGGGCTGACCAGTGCGTCGTTTTGCGGGAACATGCTGACCTGCCGCCGTATAATGATGGCGGCTGGTCGGCAAGTGGTTAATAAAAATGATCTCTCCACCCCTCCAACTGCACAATGCCAATAGTGATTTATATTATAAAGAGTTCATTTGTCTCATTGTTTGTCTGCTGTCTCAAACTATCACTCACATGATTCTCAGCTCTCCACTGAGAAGTCTTTGGGCTTAGAAGTCTATGGGTTTGCCTGCCTTTATCTCTCCCCCTGCTGGCTGCTGGGGAGGATGGTGCAGCATAACATCAGTCTCTTAGTAAAGGGCAATGTCTCCTTCTCCATATTGCTGGTTCCCAGCACCTGGTTACATACTCCCCCCACTAAAACTCTTTGGTCCCCAAAGATGGGGCAAAATTCTTCAAGCATATAGTGCATATAACATCAACTTAATTGGAACAAGTTAAGTAAGAAAAGATCAATATTGATTAACATGTACATAGACGTAAATAATTCTCAGTGACACCTGAGATTAACAAGGGAACCTCCCACCAATTGTCAGGGAGGGCAAAGTTATCTTGTTTATTGGCCATCTATATGGGAACGACCCACCTGGGTGTGTCAGGGACTAAGTACAGGTTGCCCCCTACAAAATTTGTGTTAAGGAGGGTCAGCCTAACAATATTCAATTGGGTTGTTTAAATTACTTCTTCTGAGCTTTCTCCCAAGGTGTCATAAGTCAGTCTCTTTGGGGGTCAAATGGTTTGCTTGGTTCATGTTTCCTGCAATGCAGTAGCCTCATTGATTTCTGTTGCTACCTCTATGTGGTCTTGATCTACATCTTCTGTTGTTGGTGACATTAGATCCTCTGGGGCCTCTAAAGGCTGACTTCGAGGCATAAGCTCTGGTGTCTTAGATCTTTGTTTTTTGGTTAGAGCAGTCTCTTCAGGTGGAGAAGAGCACAGCCAGCCTATATTCATCTCTTCTTCCGCACTGTCCTCATCATCTGTGTTTATCATTGTCATGAGACCAAGTCAGTGGACAGGGTCTGCAAGAAATCATCCGAGTAGGGCTAGCATCAGTTTGTGAGGACATCCAAACTGCTCCCACTATGGGCATTATATGATTCCGGTGCCATATATTTAATGGGCCCATCTTCTGTTCTGGGTTGAGATTTCCAGCAGTCAGCTAATTTGTGTTTCCCTGGAACACCCAGATTTCTTAGCAATACTCTGTCTTCAGGCTGCAAGTCTTGTATTCTTACTTTAAGGTCAAAGCAATGTACATATCTCGGCAAGATGGTATTGACGTCTGATCTAAGGAAGTACCAAAGGCCACGTCAACAGATAGTCGAGCTTTCCTCCTGAGCATCAGAAGACATGGTGAATAACATATAGCATCATTTTCAGTGCTATTATAAGCATGTACTACAGCTGTAATATGCCTAATCCAATGCTATTTGGAGATATTTCCAAGCATATCTAGAAGGGTGCAGTTGAATAGTTCCACTGGAGGTTCCCTTGAGGGTGATAGGGGATGTTCTGAATATCTGAATACCCAGCAGATCTAACAGTCAAAGGCTCTTCCCTGATAAGGATGGACACGCTGAGGAAGGCCATAGTGGACAAAACTTAAGAACTTTGGTTAAAGCCATTGGTAGGTCTAGTCTCTTCATTAGTCTCTGTGCTGGTGCAAGCATGGGTTGCATAGGCTGCTGCACCTAATTTGTGGCCTTTAATAATTTCTAGCTTTTGGGTGTAAGCAGTGATTAACCACTTGATGCCCATGCTATAGCCGAAAGACGGCTACAGCGCGGGCTTAAATTGCTGGGAGGGCGTACATAGAAGTCCTCCCGTGCTCGTGCTGCCCGTGCACCCCCCTGCGGCATGCTCTGTGATCACCAAGTCCTTGGGACTCGGCTGATCACAGGTCGGAGTAAAGGGCCGATCACTGCCCTTTACCTTGAGATCAGCTATCAGCCAATGACAACTGTTCACATGATGTAAACAGAAGCTGGTAATCTGCTTTTTATTCCTCATGCTGATAGTATGAGGAGAAAAAAATAAAGCCGGTTGCCAGCTTCTGTAAAAGGGACATCGGTCCCACACAGTCACCCCCAGTGCTGCTAACCACTGCCCACCAGTGCTCCTAACCCTTGACCACCCTTGCCACCTATCAGGGCCCACTAGTGCCACCTATCAGTGCCCATCAGTGCTGCCAATCAGTGCCCATCAGTGCCTCATCATCAGTACCACCTATCAGTGCCACCTGACAGTGCCTATCAGTGCCCATCAGTGCCACCAATCAGTACCCATCAGTGCTACACCTCAGTGCCCTTCAGTGCTGCCTATCAGTGCCCATCAGTGCCACCTCCCAGTGCCACCTATCAGTGCCAACCAGTGTCATCTATCAATGCAGCCTCATCAGTGCCTCCTGATTAGTGCCCAGCAGTGCCACCTCATCAATGCCCATCAGTGCCACCTTATTAGTGCCTATCAGTGCCCATCAGTGCAGCCTCATTAGCGCACAGCAACGAAGGAGAAAAATGACCTGTTTGCCAAATTTTATAACAAACTATGAAAACTGTTGGTTTGTTTTTTTGTTTTTCAAAACTTTCAGTCTTTTTTTGTTTGTTCAACAAAAAAAAAAACCCAGCAATGATTAAATACCACCAAAAGAAAGCTCTATTTGTGTGAAAAAAATTATAAAAATTTCATATGGGTAAGGTGTACAATTGTCATTCAAAGGGTGACAGCACTGAAAGCTGAAAATTACCCTGGGTAGGAAGGGGGTATATGTGCCCAATATGCAAGTGGTTACAGCATCTTTCTATCTAATCATCTTCATAATTTTTGAATAAGTCAGTGGGTCGCTCTGGTCCCTTGCCCTCAGCTTGAACTGTAACTCCACTTTTGTTGAGAAAAAAACATTCCCCTCTGGGTGATCTATGTACATTGCAGGGATTATAACAAACTTTGTTGCAGATTCCTACCTTTTGTTATTCTGAAGAAATCACTGTTTGTTCCTCTGTGCCTCTCTGCTAAGTGGGTCTATTCGGAGTGGTTTCATAATCAGTCAACTGTGGCAGCAGCAGAGCACTAATGAGGAAATCTGCTGGCCCTGCATCCCTTTGGACGTGTTTCTATTGGAAGTATTTTCCCAAAAATGACATTTTTGTTGCAGGGGATGCCTGAAATCTGACTTGTATCTTAGGAAGACTTCTGGGAAAATTGCTGAGCCAATCACACAAACATAGTTACATAGTTAGTCAGGTTGAAAAAAGACACAAGTCCATCTAGTTCAACCAAGAAAATAAAAGAAAAAATAGAAAAATGATATATAACAATACAATCCCATATATAATCCTTCACCCACAGTTGATCCAGAGGAAGGCAAAAAACCCCAGCAAAGCATGATCCAATTTGCCATAGCTGATCCCCCGAGAGGCAATCGGATTCACCCTGGATCAACTTTACCTTAAAATGTTAGTACCCAGTTATATTATTTACATTAAGGAAAGAATCCAGGCCTTTTTTAAAGCAATCTACCGTGCTGGCCAAAACCACCTCTGGAGGGAGTCTATTCCACATTTTCACAGCTCTTACTGTGAAGAAACCTTTTCGTATTTGGAGATGAAATCTTTTTTCCTCTAGACGTAAAGAGCGCCCCCTTGTCTTTTGTGGTGACCTTAAAGTAAATAACTCAACACCAAGTTCACTATATGGACCAATTATGTAGTTATACATGTTGATTATATCCCTCCTTAATCTCCTATTCTCAAGAGAGCATACATTCAGTTCCTCTAATCCTTCCTCATAGCTGAGCTCCTCCATGCCTCGTATTCGTTTGGTTGCCTTTCTCTTTCTCCAGTTCCCTGATATCCTTTTTGAGAACAGGTGCCCAAAACTGAACCACAGATATTCCAGATGAGGTCTTACTAATGATTTTGTACAGGGGCAAAATGATGTCTCTATCTCTGGAGTCCATACCTCTCTTAATACAAGAGAGGATTTTGCTTGCTTTGGAATGCAGCTTGGCATCGCATGCCATTATTTAGCTTATGATCTACCAAAACCCCCAGATCCTTCTCCACTATGGATTCCCCCAGTTGTACTCCCCCTAGTATGTACGATGCATGCATATTCTTAATCCCCAAATGCATAACTTAATTAACTTACATTAATCAAAAACAGGAAATGATGTTTCTGGGGAGTGGTCAGTACACATTCTGTGTATAGAACAACTCCAGGTAGCCATATTGCATGGCATTTATAGAAAATTACAGTGGCTGCAGAGTGAAAAGGAAAGGCCATTTTTAACAACATTCAATTACAATATGACTTTTATCGCAATTGTACAAGCTATATTGTTTTTTCTTTATTTGCTATTTTTTTTGCCCCACGAAAGAGGAGTTACCCTTTAAGTGTAATGGGATCCAAAGGTTGTGCCTCTTTCAGGATTGAGTTAATAGGGCTTTGTGCCTGACTTCTGTCTCCATTCCACTCTTTGTGATGAACCAATGAAGAATTTTATCTAGGTGCATAACATACTCTGGCAATTTTTCATCCTCCCATTGATAGGCATGACTGAATAGGTTGATTAACTCTGCACAGTTCTCCACCCTACCATAGATTTCTCACAGGGTCTCTAAGCATTTGGTGGCCGTGCATCCTGGATCGTCTTGTTTCAAGTTTCGGATGACACTTGAAGCCAGTGCCCACAGGCTCTCAAATATTCTCAGTCTCTTTGTTAGAAAAAGACTGTGCTAAGGGTTAATTGCATTTGGTTGTTGTTTCTTCTATTTCCTGGATGAGCAGCTCTATTTAAACTTCCTCCTTCTTGTAGAAAGTGCTGTCCGTTCTACAGCGTTTGTGTGTTCCTGTAGCAACCTGTGATCCTGATTGTTTGTTCCTGTGACCCGGCTTGCCTTGACTCTGCTATTGATCTCCGCCTGCACCGACCCCGGCTTCCACGACCACTCTTCTGCCTGCTCCCTTGTACCTCGCTGCCCGCCAGTTAATGAACTCTGCTTGCACCCGACTACTCTTCAGCCTGACCCATCTGTACTGCTCTGCCAGCCCGTTACCGACCTGGCCTGCACCACCACGCTTCAGCTTGCACGAGCACCTCACGGACCAGCACACCACCACCTGTGACCCAGTCTGACCCTCGTGCCTCCCTGCACTCCCGAGCTCCCTGTCCACACTAACAGGGGTTCAGGAATCAGGGTCGTAAGAGAGGTTGCCCACTGCATAAGTCAGACTCCACCACCAGGTATGTGGCAGCAACGGACAGCCATGTCTGAGTCTGCGCAGGGGCCCTCTCCAACGCTGGAGCTATGCCTACACCTGAACGGGCTGACCCGAGCCATAAAGGACTTACAAGACGGGTACACCCGGATGGGAAGCCAAGTCCAGGAACTTTCCATGTCGGCAGCATCAAGCTCCGACCAGCTTATTTTCACCCTGTCCACTGAGCCAGAGGTACCTTTACCTGAACGATTCTCAGGGGACCGCAGGAAATTTCGGGGTTTACGCAGTGCCTGTGAACTGTACTTTGCGCTGCAACCCCGCACCTTTTCCTCGGAAGTCATTAAAGTGGGGCTGGTTATCTCTCTCTTACGAGAGGAACCTCAAGCATGGGCCCACCGCCTCCTGGAACTGAAAGCTCCTGAAACAGTGGACTTGTGCCTCTTCTTCCGGGCCATGGCATCGCTCTATGAGGACCCCCACGTGGCCGCAACCGCAGAGACAGCTCTCCACACCCTCCAGCAGGGCCAACGCACGGCAGAAGATTATGCTGCTGAGTTCCGGCGCTGGGCTGCGGATACAGCCTGGAATGATGCGGCCCTCCACCATCTATTTCGGTTGGGCCTGTCCGAGCCTCTGAAGGATGAATTGGCTCGAGTAGGGATACCACAATCCCTTGAGGCTCTGATCGACCTTGCCATCCGGGTTGACCGTCGCTTGCGGGAACGCAGGGCCGAGCGATCTGTGGGGAACCTGTCGGAATCCGTGCCTACTGTGTATCCACGCACACCCCTTACCCCGGAGGAAAGGCACAGGTGCCTCAGCCTCAACCTATGCCTGTACTGCGGAGGTTCTGGGCATCGTGTCAGGTCATGCCCAGCGAAGGATCCCATCTCCCCCAAGGGAGTGGTCCTGTCTCTACCCGATCAGGCAACCCATCTGGTGCTGCCTTTGTCTCTTCAACTCCCCAACGGGAGCATCCAAGTTTCAGCCATCCTGGACTCAGGTGCCTGCAGCTGCTTTGTAGACCTAGCCTTTGCTGCACAGCATCAGATTCCCCTCAAATCCAAAGCGCACCGAATGGTCGTCCGCCTGGCCGACGGGTCACCTCTCAAATCGGGTACAGTTACCCATGAAACCATTCCCCTTCTCGCTAAGACTGTCACTGGCCACTCTGAGTACCTGCTCCTAGATGCCATTGCATCCCCGCTCTACCCAGTCATTCTCGGCCTCCCATGGCTGCGGGCACATTGCCCCGACATCAATTGGGTCACAGGAGAGGTCCAGTTCCCGTCCTTCTACTGCCGACATCATTGCCTTCAGCCATCCCGGGAGCCTTCTCCCTCTGTCTTATGTCTGGATTCTGACCCTGACCAGGAGACCCAAGGTGCAGTTCCCTCAGCTTATCACGATTTCCTGGACGTATTCAGCAGGAAGGGGGCAGACAAGTTGCCTCCGCACCGGGCCTACGATTGCCCCATTGAATTGCTACCAGGTGCAGAAGTACCTTTCGGTCGGATTTACCCGCTCTCTGAGGGGAAGCTCAAGGCCCTCAAGGCCTACCTAGATGGAATTCTGGAGAAGGGTTTTATCCTGCAATCCACGTCCCCTGCTGGAGCGGGAATATTCTTTGTTGAGAAAAAGGACCGGTCTCTGAGACCATGCATCGACTACCAGGACCTCAACAAGATAACTATTAAAAACCGCTACCCCTTGCCCCTGGTACCCGAGCTGTTCCAGCGACTGGGCGCTGCTACTATTTTCTCCAAGCTAGACCTCCGTGGGGCATATAACCTCATTCGCATCCGCGAGGGTGACGAATGGAAGACTGCTTTCAGAACGAGATTCGGCCATTATGAATACCTCGTGATGCCCTTTGGACTCTGCAACGCCCCGGCCACCTTTCAGCATTTGGTAAATGATGTGTTCAGGGATTACCTAGACCAGTTCGTCATAATCTATTTGGATGACATCCTCATCTCTGGAAGAACACCGCAGACACGTCAAGTGTGTTCTGGGGCGCCTGCGACAGCATGGACGGTACGCCAAGGCCGACAAGTGCATGTTTGAATGTTCCAGCATCCCGTTCTTGGGCCTCATCATCTCTGTCTCTGGGGTCACTATGGATCCACAAAAGGTCACCGCCATCCTCGACTGGCCCGCACCAGTGGACAAAAAAGGGGTGCAACGGTTCGTAGGCTTTGCGAACTTCTATCGCAAGTTTATTAAGGGGTTCTCCGCTGTGATAGCCCCCATCACTCAGTTGACCAAGCAAGACTCCCGTTCCCGGTGGACTCTCGAGGCTCAGGAGGCCTTCTTAACGCTCAAGAAGCTGTTCACGTCTGCTCCTGTCCTGAAACATCCGGATCCCATCTTGCCCTATATCCTGGAGGTAGATGCCTCAGAGACTGCGGTGGGGGCCGTTCTGTCCCAGAGACGAGGCCCCAAGGCTTCCCTTCACCCCATCGCATTCTTCTCCCGGAAGCTCTCGCCACCAGAAACCAATTATGATGTAGGAGATCGAGAGCTGTTGGCAATTGAGTCAGCCTTGGAGGAATGGCGGTATTTGTTGGAGGGAGCCGCGCATCCTGTTCTGGTCTTCACGGACCACAAGAACCTTGAGTACCTCCGGACTGAAAAGAGACTCATGCCCCGTCAGGCACGATGGGCGCTCTTTTTCTCAAGGTTCCAAGTCCACATCACTTACAGGCCTGGGCCGAAGAACACAAAGCCAGACGCTCTATCCCGGATGTTTAATGACTCTGAAAGACCGGCTCCACCAGACACAATCCTTCCATCCCAGAGCTTCTTATTATCCCAAGAAGACTTGCTATTCCGACTCAGGCGGGCCTTAACCCATGTCGCCACGCCACCTGACCCTCGACTGGTACCGAGAGATGGACTGTGGTGGTATCATGACAGGGTCTTCATACCCAAGGAACTACGCCTGACTATCTTCGAACTGTGCCATGACCATCAATTGGCAGGCCACTTTGGTAGTCGCAAGACACATGAGTTAGTGTCTCGGTCCTTTTGGTGGCCCTCTGCTGACGAGGACTGTAAAAAATATGTCAGTGCCTGTCCAGTCTGCACCCACAACAAGACAAGCAGAGCCAAGGCCTGGGGTTTACTAAACCCACTTCCCATTCCTGGACTCCCATGGTCCCACATATCCATGGACTTTATAGTCGAATTGCCTCCTTCAGCCGGCTTCAATTCCATCTTTGTGGTTGTGGACCGCCTCACAAAAATGGCCCATTTTATACCTATGAAGGGTACCCCGTCTGCTACTGAAACAGCAAGAGCCTTCATCAAGGAGATTGTCTGTCTTCATGGAGTCCCCACCAATATAGTCTCTGATCATGGAATACAATTCACGTCCCGGGTCTGGAAGGCCATATGCTCGGGTTTGGGGATTGAACTATCGTTCTCGTCTGCTTATCACCCACAGACGAATGGCCAGACTCAACGAACGAATCAAACCCTGGAGCAGTACCTGCATTGTTATTCTTCTTTCTCCCAGGACGATTGGGTCTCGCTGCTTCCGGTAGCCGAATTCACCTACAACAACACAGTGCATTCAGACACAAAACAATCTCCGTTTTGGGCGAATTTCGGCTACCATCCTACCTTCCTACCCAGCGTGAGCCCAGAAAGTTCGGTGCCAGCGGCCCAAAGCATCACAGAATTCCTTGTAAGGAATAGTCAATTGCTACAGGAGACACTTTCTCGGACCCAGGAGCTCAACAAGAAGGCCTTTGACAAGGGGAAGCGGTGGGAATTGGACCTGCAACCGGGTGACCGAGTTTGGCTAGCGACCAAAAACCTAAGACTTTCCTGCCCCTCCAAGAAATTAGGACCAAGGTTTATGGGACCGTTCCCTGTGAAGAAAAGGATCAACCAGGTGGCATATGAGCTGGTCCTTCCTCCGTCCATGCGAGTCCATCCTGTATTCCATGTCACGCTACTCAAACCGGTGACTCAAGACCCCTTCCTGGGACGGAGGACAGCTCCACCAGGCCCAATCCTAGTAGACGGCGAAGAGGAGTTCGAACTGGAGGCTATCCTAGATTGCCGGAAGAGGGGTAACACGGTTCAGTACTTAGTGAAGTGGAAGGGCTACGGCCCAGAAGAAAACTCCTGGGAGCCTGCAGATAACATTCATGCGGATGAACTCACCCGATCCTTCAAGGAGAACAACCCTGCTAAACTAGCCCGTTTGGGCATCCGGAGGCTGCCCCTTAGGGGGGGGCAATGTTAGAAAAAGACTGTGCTAAGGGTTAATTGCATTTGGTTGTGGTTTCCTCTATTTACTGGCTGAGCAGCTCTATTTAAACTTCCTGCTTCCTGTAGAAAGTGCTGTCCGTTCTACAGCGTATGTGTGTTCCTGTAGCAACCTGTGATCCTGATTGTTTGTTCCTGTGACCCGGCTTGCCTTGACTCTGCTTGCACCCGACTACTCTTCAGCCTGACCCATCTGTACTGCTCTGCCAGCCCGTTACCGACCTGGCCTGCACCACCACGCTTCAGCTTGCACGAGCACCTCACAGACCAGCACACCACCACCTGTGACCCAGTCCGACCCTCCTGCCTCCCTGCACTCCCGAGCTCCCTGTCAACACTACCAGGGGTTCAGGAATCAGGGTCGTAAGAGAGGTTGCCCACTTCATAAGTCAGACTCCACCACCAGGTACGTGACACTCTTTATCGCACTAGCTACTTTCCACCCCTTCTTTATTGCTGCAGCTCGATCAATCCAGGTGTCAAAGTCGTCTTTTCTCTCAATAGGGTGTGGGGGGGGCGTCTTCCCAAAAAAGAACCGCAGCTTCCTGTATCCGTAATTGACCAGCACAGAGCAATTTTTCATTCTTCTCAATATCAATACAAACAGAGGTAGAAGGAACCTCTGGCAGTATCATAGATGCTAAGGCAGCCACCCCGAGTTCTGGTGTGACCTGTGCAGAACTTTCTGGACCAGTGGCGGCTGGTTAGTAAGGGGCACTTGGTCACCGCCTTCCCGCCCAATCCCCTGCAGGAGGCGCCGGTATATTGACTTTTCTTTTTTTTTTCTCAGCTCCTTGCTGTCTGCTGACAGCAAGTAGTGAGCTGATTGGTCAGTCATTAAAGACTATGTGTGTGCACTGAACAGGCAACCACACATAGTCTGATTGGCTGCGCTGAGCCAGTGACTGACTGGCATTGGATGCTGTGGGCGGGGGAGGGACTGTGGCAGATGTGCTGGCTGAGTGATCAGGAAACCCGGGTTTCAGTCCCGACTCTCAAGCCGCAGACCATCCACTCCAGGCTCCAGCATGCTGTCCACAAGCAAAGCTCTGCACACTGACAGCACGCTCTCCGCAAGCTGATCTCTGCACACTCCTGCCTGCCTACCTATTAGATGGGCCTGCCGACTTCGGGGGTGGGGGGTCTGTCAGTGCCCTATCTGTATACACCTATCTGATACTCTGTATACCCCTATCTGGTGACTGTATACCCCTATCTGGGACTCTGTATTCAGCTATCTGATGACTGTATACCCCTATCTGGGACTCTGTATACCCCTTTCTGGTGACTGCATACCCCTATCTGGGACTCTGCATACCCCTATCTGGGACTCTGTATACCCCGATCTGGTGAGGGTATACCCTATCTGGGACTCTGTATACCCCTATCTGGTGACTGTATACCCTATCTGGGACTCTATTTACCCTGTCTGGGACTCTGTATACCCCTATCTGGGACTCTGTATACCCTATCTGGGGCTCTGTATACCCCTATCTGGGACACTGTATACCCTATCTCATGACTTTATACCCTATCTGGGACTCTGTATACCCTATCTGGGACTCTGTATATTCCTATATGGGACTCTGTATAGTCCCATCTGGGACTCTGTATACCCTATCTGGGGCTCTGTATACCCTATCAGGGACTCTGTATACCCTACCTGGGACTCTGTATACCCTATCTAGGGCTCTGTGTACCCCTATCTGGGACTCTCTATGCCCCTATCTGGGACTCTGTATACCCTATCTGGGACTCTGTATACCCCTATCTGGGACTCTGTATACCCTATCTGGTGACTGAATACTCTATCTGGGGCTCTGTATACTGTGATATGGTGACTCTGTATACCCCTATCTGGTGACTGTATACCCCTATCTGGGACTCTGTATACCCCTTTCTGGTGACTGCATACCCCTATCTGGGACTCTGCATACCCCTATCTGGAACTCTGTATACCCCTATCTGGTGAGAGTATACCCTATCTGGGACTCTGTATACCCCTATCTGGTGACTGTATACCCCTATCTGGGACTCTGTATACCCCTTTCTGGTGACTGTATATCCCTATCTGGGATTCTGTATACCCCTATCTGGGACTCTGTATACCCCTATCTGGGACTCTGTATACCCCTATCTGGTGACTGAATACCCTATCTGGGACTCTATATACCCTATCTGGGACTCTGTATACCCCTATCTGGGACTCTGTATACCCTATCTGGGGCTCTGTATACCCCTATCTGGGACACAGTATACCCTATCTGATGACTTTATACCCTATCTGGGACTCTGTATACCCTATCTGGGACTCTGTATACTCCTATCTGGGACCCTGTATACTCCTATCTGGGACTCTGTATACCCTATCTGGGGCTCTGTATACCCTATCAGGGACTCTGTATACCCTACCTGGGACTCTGTATACCCCTATCTGGGACTCTGTATACCCTATCTGGTGACTGTATACTCTATCTGGGGCTCTGTATACTGCGATATGGTGACTCTGTATACCCCTATCTGGTGACTGTATACCCTATCTGGTGCTATGTATATTGCTATCTGGGGCTCTGTATACTGCTATATGGTGACTCTGTATACTGCTATATGGTGACTGTATACTGCTATCTGGGGCTCTGTATACTGCTATCTGGGGCTCTGCATACTACTATTTGGTGACTCTGTATAGTGCTATCTGGTGCTCTGTAAGTGTATACTCTCTATCTGGTGACTCTGTGTACCCCTATCTGTGGCTCTGTATACCCCTATCTGGTGGCTCCGTATACCCCTATCTGGTGACTCTGTATACCCCTATCTGGTGATGCTATATACCCTATCTGGTGATGCTGGGCTGTATATTCCTGACACAAGGGTGGAAACTATAAAGGGTGGGGCTTGTGAGAAGTGGGAGGAATCAAAAGGAAGGAGGGGGTCTGGCACCCCCATCCTAACATTTCACCAGCCGCCACTGTTCTGGACTTGTATCTGACATTTTCAGCTGGATCAGAAGAGCTTCAGCTTCATTGGGTAGCTAAAGGTTAACACCACTGACTGGGAACTAGGGCCATTAGTGCCCGTCTGAGCTGTTCTTCCATCCATTCATTCCCCGGCTTATCAATCACTACCCACAGCCCTGGTTGACCATTTTGTTCTTGGCACCATACAACAGCTGCAGTGGGATCCACATCAACTTCTTCATGTAGCGTTATCCCCATAGATGCCGCTGGATAGGATGGGTGATGCAAGTCCTAGACTGACTAGGTATGTACTGTACAAAAGAAAAGGAGGATGGTAGTAGAAGAAACAGGCGAATTAAGGGGGCTTGCAGAATAATTATTATGGGAGGTGCAATCCTTTGAGATTTTCATCTGCTGGCTATCATTGAGGCCCTTTAACAGCATCTTTGCACTTAACGACAGTCCTAGTTAACCTGCATGCAGCATAGGTACAGTATAAGTATCATATAGTCTCGGCACAGGTGCAAGGTAGATGTGGTTCAGATGAGATTAGGGTGACGTCGACAACATACCACGGTTCTTGTTTTACCAGTTGGTCCCGACACCCATCACTAACTATTCGGCCCCTTACTTACCTACCTTCTTGTCGAGTCTGCCCGTGATTACCGGGATCAAGGGTCAGTCACC
>BLSH010192056.1:541092-552412 GCA_018402905.1 Glandirana rugosa | reverse complement strand
TCTTACTCTTAAAATACAAGGTTAGTGACCACGATCGACTATCGAAATAGGTTTTCCCCATGTAAGTCCGTCGGTGTCTTTCACTATAAGAATTTCAGTTCAGGGACCTATCTTTAGTATAATAACGACTATGAATATCAGTCCCCCTCTTGGTAATTATCACTCATAACCATCCACGATCTGATATTACATGTCGTATTTTTCAAACTTTTCTAACAATCCTTTGTAACCCGTTACGACTTTAGTCTGGTTCAAGACCCAGGCCACGGCGAGCTAAACTGTCCCTAAGTGAGGGAGCCTTAGGATAGATAAACTGAGGAAAATTGGGCGGCACCGGACCCAGAACTTGGTCTGATTTCAGCATTGCCCAATGTTTCCTAACAATCTTTTCAAACTTTTTATGCTGTACATTATAGTCTAGCACCTACCAATACTCACTATTAATGGTTCTCCCCCTGACTATAAGTATCAGCAATAATATGATTTCTATCCAGGGACTTGACTTTAAGAATATCACTTTCTGTGGCTGCCTGAATGTACCCCTTTTGGATAAAGCTATCAGCTAGCACCAGTGATTGGAACATAAAATTCTCATTCTCAATTACGTCGGAGCCTAACTCGGGATATTGTAGAACCATGTTTGGTGGTGACAGCTATTCAGAGGAATGTACGCCTTCTGATCAGTGGCTTTAAAGTGATTCTTAGTGTGGAATTTACCCTCTTTCTTAAAAATGTCCAAGTCCAAAAAAGTAATGTGTTATGTATCGATATTCCAAGTTAATTTGATATTCTTAATATTAATATCCAGCCTGCTCATGAACTGATCAAGGCTAGTTCTATCTCCTTCCCAGATAAGGATCAAGTTGTCTATGCTCCTCCTGTAACAATCCAATTGGGGCGGGCGATTATCGAAAACTCTCCTCCTCCCAGTGGGCGATAAATAAATTGGCCACACTGGGAGTGAAATGAGCCCCCATCTGTAGGAAGTACTGACGATCGAATGAAAAGTAATTTTTCAACAGGCAGAACCTGAGGAGGAATTTCTTGTGTTTCCTAGATAAGTCTGAATGAGCTGGGCCCATTCCACTGATGCCAAAGCATCATCATGATCTATAATCGTGTACAAAGACCCGACATAAGCTGTTACTAGACTACTCGAAGGGGTGTTCATCAATATATCAAGAATCTGAATGATGTGCTTGGTATCCCTTAACCACTTCAGCCCCGGAAGGATTTCCCAGGTTAGGACCAGAGCGTGGTCATGCAACATTGTACCCAAACAAAATTTGTGTCCTTTTTTCCCCACAAATAGAGCTTTCTTTTGGTGGTATCGCCTATGCGTCATTTGATTTCTGATCACCGATATAAACAAAAGAAGTGCGACAATTTTGCAAAAAAAAAAACAGTTTTTCTTACTTTTTGCTAAAATACAAATCCAAAAAAAATATATAAAAAAAGTTTTTTTTCATCAGTTTTGGACGATTTATATTCTTCCTTATATTCTTGGTAAAAAAACCCGCAATCGGCGTCTATTGATTGGTTTGCGCAAAAGTGGCCGCATTTACGGATGATGAGATTTCATTTCTGGGGTTTTTATTTATTTTATTTTTTTTTTACTAGTAATGGTGGCGATCTGCGATTTTTAGCAGTACTGCGATATTGGGGCGGACATGTCAGGCCATTTTGACACTTTTTTGGGACCAATGACATTTATACAGCGATCAGAAATTTAAATATCCACTGATTACTGTATAAATGTCACTGGCATTGAAGGGGTTAACCTGCAGGGGGTGAACTAGGGGTTAACTAGGAGTCCTACAGAAAAGAGGGTCCAAATAAGACGCCTACTTAGTATTCAAAATACCCTTACTCTTCCCCCGTTCTACCAACATATGTAATCTATAGCCAGCTTGCATTTACTAACCCAGGCTGCCAATATTTTATCAAATTTATTGGGGCAGTTCCTGCAAAGGTAGGTCAGCTTGTAGAGGGGCAGGGCTGTGTCTATCAAGGCCTGCCACTGCTGCACCGTGGGGGGTAGGGGTTTGTTCCAGTTCCAGTGAAGAAAAATAGCCTTGCGGGCATAGAAACTTGTGTAAAACACAAATAACTTTTCAGCTTGGGGGGTTTCCAGCGTGTCACAGATTCCCAGCAGGAGGGGGATCGAGTCACAGGGGACCCGCAACCGGCCTGTGTCATTAATGACCTGTACTATCTCTCTCCAGTATGGCTGGATGTGAGAGCATGCCCACACCACGTGAAAGAACGTTGCCCCTTCTGCTCCGCACCTGTGGCAGGCCGAGCTACGGTCAGGATATATTCTAGCCAGTCGGTCAGGGGAGTAGTCCTCTTTATATTTTAACATAGCGTCACTACCAAATAGCTGTTAAGTTTCTCTGTCACTAAGTAACCTCTGCATTTCCTCCTGATAATAAATCACTGCTAAGAATAACTAACCCGCACCTTTTGTCAGCAGGGCAGATAACAATATCTTTCCTTTTTTCCAATGAAATGATCCCCCCCTGATGTGCTGAGGATCAGAAATCTTTTTCATTTTCAAAGAGTCCAAGTGCTTACATACCATGTTCCTAAACACTTCCAGGTGTCTATTATCTCCACGTGGGGGATTAAATGGAGACTTATTCCTAAGATTGGAATGTCTACTTTCAGTAGGTAAGTAATTCATTTGCACTGGGTTTGACAAGAAGTATTTTTTGATGTTAAGCTCTCTAATATATTTCTTCACATTGATATATGTTTGAAATGTATTCATATTGCGAACAGGGGAAAATTTAAAACCCTTATCTAGGACATGCATCTCATTTTCCATTAGTGGAGTACCACTTAAGTTATAGATGCTGGCACCTAGTGGGGGTCTTTGTGTTTTTGACTCTTCTGCCCCCTCTACATCCTCTGTCTTTTCGTTTTCTTTGTGTATTTTGTCCATTCCGATCTGGGCCTAATTGGAGGGCATATTCCTTTCATCCTTCCCCCCCACCCTTCTTTCTGATTGTATTGTCTGTCTCTGACTGACCCTGGGTAAAGGGACACTCTTCATGAGGGAGACTTGGTGTGTTTGATTTATCGGAACACCTATTTTTAGAATTTTTTTGATGCACCATATTTTCACAACATTTGGGACGATTCATCTATATATGGACATTCAACATATATTGTATTCATTATGTGTATTTAAATTCTATTTATTTCACCTATGACACTTCACTAATTTGGGCTAATATTTATATATATATAGATCTATATTAGTCCATTGTTTCCCAGCGATTAATGGGTTTAGTTTTCACATTCACTCATCTGTATGTGGTTTCTTAATTTAGCGTAGCCTTCTTTTTTCTTTTATTGCATTTGGTGATATAGACCTGTAGTTCTGACATGTGTATTATATTTATCAAACCTAGATAGGATGGTTACATGGGATGAAAAAGACTCCTTAGGGAATGGTGAATCTTTAGTGATAGAATCAGCTGGACCAATAGTTTGGAGAGGAATTTGGTGTCAGAATTTTGGAGCGATATAGACCTGTAGTTCTGACATGTGTATTATATTTATCAAACCTAGGTAGGATGGTTATATGGGATAAAAAAGACTCCTTAGGGAATGGTGAATCTTTAGTGATAGAAGTGACGCAACTTCACATTAGATGTAAGATTTTTTTTGTGATATGAGTAGAGTTGAGCGAACCCGAACTGTAAAGTTCTGGTCCGTACCGAACTTTGGGGTGTCCGTGACCTGGACCCGAACCCGGACATTTGAAAAAAAGTCTGGGTTCGGGTATTTTATCCCGCCTGTTGAATAGCTGCAGGGCAGCCAATCAACAAGCATTTCACTGGTTTGCCCTTAGAGGCCATCACAGCCATGCCTACTAAACACCACTTGAAAATTATGCCGGTATGTTGACTAATAATCAAAAAAAGTCCACAGTAATCAATTCAGCTAACTGTGTGATCTTTTGAAGTGATCATGTATAGCAGGGATATGCAATTAGCAGACCTCCAGATGTTGCAGAACTACAAATCCCATGAGGCATAGCAAGACTCTGACAGCCACAAGAATGACACCCAGCGGCAGAGGCATGATGGGACTTGTAGTTTTGCAACAGCTGGAGGTCCGCTAATTGCATATCCCTGATGTATAGCATGGTTTTCGATTAACATGCCAGGTTTTCCATAACGTATATGTGGTTACTGGGAGCAATCCCAGGAGAATATGATAGGGTATGTTGTTTTTATTTATAAGTGGACCTGTCATGAGATGTATATGTCATTTTATTAAGTCAATTATGTTTAATATATTGAGGACTCAGTGGTGAGCAATGTCAGCTGCCTAAGCTCATAAATAATTCATTAAGCGTAACATTTAGTGAATGGTTGTAGAGGGTGTATGATTATACATTGTGCGATTAAAGTATATGCATACATACACAATCAGATTTTTCGATCCTGACCGGACCCTAAGTGTAGAGCTATTCTCACACTAATCATGGGATGCATGTGTCATCCTTTGTGATGTTAAATATTAGCAGTAATATCATAGGACGTATAATTATTAGGGTTTTGTACATTCCAGTGCAGCTGTTAATTTCTTATACGCTGAGTACGATAGAGAGAGATAACTCCAATGGGTTTACACTGGGAGTCTTCCCTCTATAAAGGAGTTGTGCTGCGCCGTGTGGCCACGCCCTCAGACGAAGTGATGACAAAACGCGTCAGTGTGTGACCACGCGGCCGCTCCGTCAACCAGACACACGTCAGGATGTCCTTTCACCCGGGAACACCACCAGCAGAGATCCACTGGGGGTGGTGAGAAAGGCAGTCTCCTGGTTGTGTCATTACTGTTTTATCATGCTGGATTTTTAATGTTTTGATGTAAGTGCGCACCCCAGCCGGGGGTGAGGTGTCACTGTGTGTTTATAATAAATTTGACTAGCAATAATGCACTATGTGAGCTCTGTTTATTGAAGGAATTATTCTGAGAGGACGGTGGAAGCTGCAGGTGTATTAGACGAGAATTGAATGTTTACCATGTTTTGAAAATCTGAGGACATACCACTAAGGGCTGGTTTTATACGATCATCTGGTGAGTCCCTTCACATAGGGGGAAACCCCGGTCTCCACGTGGTGCGGCAGTGGTGTTTCTACTGGCAAACACTACAGTTAGCTGATCACACAGTTAGCTGAATTGATTACTGTGGACATATATTGATTAATAGTCAACATACCGGCATCATTTTCAAGTGGTGTTTGAGTGCTGCTATGTTCAGTTTAAATTATTTATTCTGGTGTTCTTTGGTTTTATATATACACTTATAGTAGCTGCTACGGTGTTATATCTACTCCCATTTAGGAGAGGGGATAGCATATGATTGACATCTGGTGGGCGCTGATTGCCAGATTTGTTCCACCCTTTGGACGAGCTTCAATTTGGATATTTCAGTTTGTTTTATTCCTTTACAATCAGCTGCCATGGATGCCATTCGTTTTCTCTCTAATCTGCAAATCAATTTGGATACCATCTGTTCCACTAACCTGGAGGTGTAGGCTAATGGGGATGTAAATCAATTGCTATCCACCTTGGGTTACACATTAGAAAAACAAGTGCGAACATGGTGGGGCATCCGGACGTTTGAACAATATATCAAACATAGTATTGTTATGAGAAGTTTGAGGTGGGATGTCACTCCACAAGATGGTTTAGATGAGGAAGAGTATACCAAGGAATGGTTTCACTTTTTCAATAAAGCAGGTTTAGAACTACAACATCTAGTGCTGAAACGTAAAAGATTGAAAATGATTAAATTAGAGAAGAAAATTGCTGATATCAAACAAAGACTAGATCAGGCACATGATAACCCTCAAATTACTACCCTCAATACAGAAATTAAAAAGAAGTTAGAGAAGGTAGATAAGGACACCCAAAAGAAAAAAACAAAGAAGTTTCATAGAGACATGACAAATTTTAAAAATAACAATGTGTATGCCTGGCAAACTATGCCTACAATGAATAAGCCTTCCACTCAGGGGCCTCCTGGGGCTATTGGATCATCAACTATGAAGGGCATGCCAACAGTGGCCGGAGGCAGGAATAAGGATCATGTTAAAAAATTAACTCACACCCCTGTCAAAGGAAGAGGTAAAAATAACTCCCACAACATTAACCCTGATATGGGTCCCTTACTCAAACAACCATATTGGGATATGTTATATAAGAATGTGGGAAGTAGGGATGATGTTTATAAAGGGTCAGGTAGAGGTTATGATAGCCCATATCCTGTCCCAGTGGCCAATACGTTTGAGCCATTAACACAACATAGAATGAATCAGACTCCCCTCCTGGAAAGGTCTTTTTAGGATGGGGGAGGGGCAGAGGCAGAAGACCAAGAGGGAGGGGGATGAGGGCCAGCCATCTACCCCAGACCCAGTATACTCAGGTAGAACAACAATGGTGGAACCCACCACCATGGAGGGATGCTCATCCCCAGTACAATCAAGGGAACAGAAGAGAGGGTGCAGAGCTGGAGTACATACTCAGCAAAAAAAGAAGAAGGGATGTAGAATAGAAGGAATTTATAATGTTGCTATGGTTGAGTAATCTCAGAAAGAAATAAACATATTCAATGCAGGTCTTAAATGCGCAGTCAGAAGGCCTATTAACAAATTTAGTGTATACATGGACATCCACAAATATATTAGAAAGATCAACATGAAGAAGTATTTTTTAGGACTTGGGAATGTTCCAGTTGAAAGATCTACTGAGGGACAAATAGGTGTGGACAGTGGGTTGCATAATAAATCCTTATTTAATCCACCTTTACCAACTTAACCATTATGTACAAACCTTCAAAAAAACAGGTACTTAATGATTTTAAAAAATCTGCTCTCAAAAAAATTAGAATCCTCACTATATTGAAGAGGGCATCAAATCATTAGTAGAGAAAAAATATATCATAATAAGACCCGCTGATAAAGGGGGCGGGGTTGTGATTCTGAGTAAATCCTTTTATCACTCACAGCTGGAACAGATGTTGGGAGACTCAGTCACCTATGGGTTATTGAATGGGGATCCAACTTTATCTTACCATAAAGATTTGAATAATTGAATTGAATATGGGTATCACACCCATGTTCTTAATAAGAAAGAGAAAAAGTATCTATACCCGAGTTTCAGTAGGATCCCTACTATCTACACACTCCCGAAGATACACAAAGATGTGGTCTGCCCCCCTGGCAGACCCATCATGAACAGCATAGGGTCAGTCTCCGCCAGGGTTGAAGAATATCTTGATAGGTTCTTGCAGGCGAGTGTTGTCACTACCATTGCATATTTAAAGGATACTAAAGATTTCATCAACCAGTTGGCCACTGTTGAGATAACTGATCAACATGAAATCTACCTGGTAACAGCGGACGTATCGTCGCTGTATACCATCATACAGCATGAGGATGCTCTATTGGCCCTTAACTGGGCATTGAGCAAACGAGATGACCTCCCCCATATACAAAAGAGATTTTTAGGGACGGTGTTAGATTTCTGCCTGACGCATAACTACTTTAGGTATGACAGTCGATTGTACACTCAGAAGAGGGGCGTGGCTATGGGCACAAAATTTGTGCCCAGCCTCGCCAACCTCTTCATGAGCGAATGGGAGGATAAATCGAATCACTCCAAACGCTGACAAGAGTTGCTCTTTTATAAAAGGTTCATTGATGACCTGTTCCTTACATGGAGGGGAGCAGAGTCCTCATTAGTCGAATTTTTGAATGTATTAAACAATAACACTAATAACATAAAATTAGAAGCACGTTGGAGTAAGGAGCAAATTTATTATTTAGACCTCACTGAGAGGCTGAAAGACAACAAGTTAACGACTATGGTTTTTTTCAAGCAGACCGATCGAAACAGCTATTTAGCCATCCAAAGTGGGCATCATCCGGTTTGGCTGAAGAATATACCTAAAGGCCAACTCATGAGAGTGAGAAGAAACTGCACGAATGATGTTGACTTTGTTGAGCAGGCTGAGGTAATTAAGGGTTGGTTTCTAGAGAAGGGATACAAATCTGCAGATTTACACAAAACAATGAAGGTGGTTGAGGCCATCTCTAGGGATTCCTGTCTTGCGGTTAATACTAAGAACTCCAACAATAAAGTGGGGTTTTTTTCAGCACCTTCCATGCTCAATATCGAGTGGTAGAAATGGTGTTTAGGAAGCACTGGCCTATACTAGGTTTAGGCCATTATTCATATATAGGAAAGCACCCTCCTTTTCTGACAGATTAGTGAAAAAAGTGATTGATCTCCCAATGAGACCGCAGATGTTTTGGAATAAAAGGGGTTTTTTTTGCATGTCGTAGGTGTCTAGCATGCAGACAAGTCACCACACATCTACGCAATTTCACCCATTTTTCATCTGCCGCAAATGGGAGAAATTTCGAAATTAAGGATGTTATAACGTGTGGCTCTATGTATGTAGTGTATGTTCTCCAATGTCCCTGCAATCTACTGTACATCGGCCTTACTAAGAGAACATTGGGGAAGACAGTATCAGAGCATATTAGCAACATCATAGCAGGATTTAAAGAACATAGTGTGTCCATGCATTTTCGCATTAAACATAATAGGGACCCCTCACAATTAAAATTTTGGGGTATTGAAAAATTAGCTCCAAACTGGAGGGGAGTGAATAAAGTGAGGGAAATTTCCAAATGTGAAACAAAATGGATTAATTTGGCTGACACTTAAGAACCTAAAGGTATGAATGTGGAGCTTTATGTCAATTCTTTTATTAGTAAATCTTACTTACATAGTATATCTTACATTTACTACCTCATTACCATACGGACATGTTTACTATAATAGTATTTGGGTTTTGGATTTGGGTCTCTGTATTTTGAAGTGATCATGTATAGCATGGTTTTTGATTAACATGCCAGGTTTGTCCATAACGTATATGTGGTTATTGGGAGCAATCCCAGGAGAATATGATAGGATATGTTGTTTTTATTTGTAAGTAGACCTGTTATGAGATGTATATGTAATTTTATTAAGTCAATTATGTTTAATATATTGGTGAGCAATGTCAGCTGCCTAAGCTCATAAATAATTCATTAAGCGTAAAGTTTAGTGAATGGTTGTAAAGGGTGTATCATTATACATTATGCGATTAAAGTATATGCATACATGGCACAATCAGATTTTTCGATGGCGGATGACCGGACCCTAAGTGTAGAGCTGTTCTCACACTAATCAAGGGATGCATGTGTCATCCTTTGTGATGTTAAATATTCGCAATAACATCATAGGACGTATAAATATTTGGGTTTTGTACATTCCATGCAACTGTTAATTGCTTACGCGCTGAGTACCATAGAGATAACTCCAACGGGTTAACACCTGGAGTCGTCCCTCTATAGTTGTGCTGCGCCGTGTGGCCACGCCCTCAGTGATGACGAAACACGTCAGTGTGTGACCACGCGGCTGTTCCGTCAACCAGACACACGACAGGACGTCCTTTCACCTGAGAACACCGCTGGCAGAGATCCACTGGAAAGTCATTCTCCTGGCTGTGTCATTACTGTTTTATCATGCTGGATTTTTAATGTTTTGATGTAAGTGCGCACCCCAGCGGGGGACGAGGTGTCACTGTGTGTTTATAATATATTTGAGCTCCATTTATTGAAGGAATTATTCTGAGATGACGGTGGAAGCTGCAGGTGTATTAGACGAGAGTTGAATGTTTGCCATACATTATATATTGTTGGCTCTCAAACAAGTAGCCCACCCACACACTGCACAGTCAGTTAAATTACTGTGGTGCTTGCATGAGTGAGGCATGCCAAAGAGGAGATTCTAAAGCCTCGTACACACAATCTGATCGTTGTATGACCACACGTCCAACTTTTCTCAAAATTAGATGTCCGTGATTTTGTCTAGCATACTGACTTGATTCAAGTTATCGTCCGACATATGCGAACGTAGTGACGTGTTAGGAGCGTATAAAGACAAAGTTCAGGTGAATGTGAATTATGGATGCAGGTTTACATGACCGAACACTTTCTGGATTCCGAGCATGCGTGTTTGCACTTCCAACCTTTGTTTGGCCAACTTCTGAACACACGAGATGAAAATTGGCCAACACCTTGTTGGCAGACAAAAGTTTTCTAGTCTTCACATACAACTTCTGTTGGACGATAATTGGAAATTGGCTGTCGAATGGTGCGTACTAATGGTCAGATTATCGGACAACAGTCTGTCGTACAACCTTTTTCCACCGATAATTGTACCATGCGCAGGCCTTAAGAGTGTTAACAGACAATTGGAGAAATATGGTGGCAGCATTTAAAGAAACCACAACAGCAGAAGAAGAACCACCCAGCTCTAGTGAGGAAGACTCCCCCATGACTGAAAGTGACTGAGTCCAAAATTGATGAGCTGCAGTGAACCAATTATATTATTATTTTACGTGATGACGGTCAATTATCACATGTATATGAGATGATTGATATTGGGGCTGTCTGCTCTACTGGTGTATCTTTGTTATTTTTCCACTTTATTTGTATCTTGTGTAAAACTATTCCCATAAAATATTGGACCAGAGTGACAGTGTATGTGGTCTCATGCAAAACTTGTGGTCCACATGGTGCAGCAGAAGGAGGCAAGTGTTAAGAGAATCTTGATAAAGTAAGATCAAATAGTGAATGTCTTCAAGTCTTCCATTGCAACACTGAAGATATTGGAGCAGTGTAGCCTTACTCTTTTAATTGACTTCCCTACACACTGGTCAAGTAGTACTACTAGTACATTCAAAATGATCGCAAGACTCCTCAAACTGAAAGAGTCGGTCTGCCAAATCGCAAACAACATGCAATGGGACAGCTTGCTCCATAGTGAATGGCAAAAGTTCACATCATTGCATGACCTACTGCTGCCTTTTGCAAAACATACTAAAACCCTCCAGAGTGACACCATGTCCATGTCCCTGTCCTCTTTGATCTACTCAGCCACCTTGAGGACTTTAAACAGATCAATAGCTACCAAGGCCTTGCCACAATTGCACAGAACATGAAAGGGAATGTGAACCAGCATTTTGCTTCATTCATTCTTAGATCCAAGTAACTGATGAAATGTTCTAGCTACTTGCAGAAGCTTGTTTTGTCAACCCTGCTGTCTGTGGAAACCCTTGTTGATGTGGCTGATGATACTATTCAGGAACTGTTTACAACAAACGCTAAACCGTCTGGCTGAGAAAGTCAAACTCCTCAGAACGCTAGTAAAACTTACATGATCATCATGATGAACTGGTCAC
>BLSH010192056.1:527972-539989 GCA_018402905.1 Glandirana rugosa | reverse complement strand
AACGGAGTCTGGCGGATCTCGTGACACGTCGTAATGTCTGGGTCTGAGGAAAGCGAGGAGGTCTGTAATGCTGCACAGTGCTCTAGGCGGTCTGAGGCAATTGAGGAGGCCTGTAATGCACAGAGTGCTCTTGACAGTGGTAAAAGAAAGTGTGTAATGCTGCACAGTGCTCTGGACAGTGGTCTGAGGAGGCCTGCAATGCTGCACAGTGCTCTGGATGGTGGTCGAGGAGGCCTGTAATGCTGCACAGTGCTCTGGACAGTGGTCTTAGGAGGTCTGTAATGCACAGTGCTCTGGACAGTGGTCTGAGAGGCCTGTAATGTTGCACAGTGCTCTGGACGGTGATCTGAAGAGGCCTGTAATGCTGCAGTGCTCTGGACGGTGGTCTGAGTAGGCCTGTAACGCTGCACAGTGCTTTGGGCAGTGGTCTGAGGAGGTCTGTAATGCACAGTGCGCTGAAAGACTTGCAATGCTGCATAGTGCTCTGGATAGTGGTCTGAGAGGAGGCCTGTAATGCACACTGCCCTGGGACTGTGATCTAACTCTGAGAGGTCTGTAATGTTGCGCCGCGCTGGAAGGTGGTCTCAGGTCTGAGGCAAGTCCTGTAATGCACAGTGCTCTGGATGCCGGTGATCAGAGGAGGCTTGCAATGCACAGTGCTCTGGGTGGTCTGAAGGGAGGCCTGTAATGTATGTACACACTCACAGTTCTCTCTGCTC
The DNA here is from genome assembly GCA_018402905.1 of Glandirana rugosa. NCBI lineage: Eukaryota > Metazoa > Chordata > Amphibia > Anura > Ranidae > Glandirana > Glandirana rugosa. The sequence continues at coordinate 539,270 of BLSH010192056.1, read as the reverse complement.
TGGACAGTCATTGTGAAGCAGGAGTGGGACTCTTGTCGGGAGGCCTGTAATGCACAGTGCTGCTCAGGACTGTCATCTGAGGACTCGGAGGCCTGTAATGCTGGCTGAACAGTGCCGCTATTTGCTAACTGCTGCTAAGCGAAGCATGGTACGGACTCCAGTCGTTTGCTTGCTGATAGCGGAAGCACTCACAGGCTCTACACAGGCGGAGTTCCTTGGAAACCAGAAGTTCACTAGGTTATTTTGGAAGAACAACAGCAAGTTGCTTACTGTATGTACTGTGACTATATATGCATTATACTTGTCTATGCAGCAGGTGGCACTGTAGTGTTATAGTGTAATGTGCATGTAGGCCTATTGTATGATGCAATCAGAGTAAGTGCTTTCCTCAGTGTTCAGCTGTGTTCCTGTTTCCATGCTGTTAGGATATGTCTGCTATCCTCCATGCAAGTAAAGTTGTTTCTGTATTCAAAAAGCTTCCAGAGCATCATATTAATACTCAACCAACAAAGTAAACATCCCACCCTTACATTTTGGTTTCATTTTCGTTCCTTAATGAAAACGGAATTGATTTTCATCATAATTTTCATCAGTGGACAAAAATGTGGTGTACTTTTCATTTACTTTTTGTCACTGTAAAAAAGCTGCTGAATTTTGACAAAAATGTTTTAGTCAATTAAATTAACACTGTTTGTGTACATGGTTAGATTCTGTAAGGCTCAGACTAACATCCTTCCACACTTGTTACTAAACTCATAGAATTTGTAAGCCATGAATCAAATTTTAGACCTTGATTTTGGATTCTAGTTGTAGAGATCTCATTTGTGTTTCAATTCTAAAGCTTTAATGTTAATGGTCAGATCAGAAAATAGTTTTGGTTTCTCTTTTTTAAGTTGTGATCCATGTGCATTTAGTTCTCCTCTAATTACCCCTTTGTGCCCATAGACGTGACTTCTCTTTTGGAGTATCTCACCAAATATGACATTTTTGTTGCAGAGGATACCCAAAATCTGACTTATCTCTTAGTGTCGACTTCTGAGAAAATAAGCAAGCCAATAACACAATCAGAAAATTACATTTCTGGGGGCCTTCCGTACACCATCTGTGTATAGAACGCCTCCAGGTTGCCATTTTGCATTGCATTTTCCGGAAAATTACAGTGCTGCAGAATGAAAAGGAAAGGTCATTTTTATTAAAATTCTGTTACAATATTATTTGTGTAGCAACTGTATATGCTATATTATTATATTTTTTTATTTGATATTCTTTTTCCCACAAAAGTGGAGTTACCCTTTAAGGGAATTCAATATGGCAGTGTGCGCCCACTATTCTCCATGCTCCACTAAGGGAAGCTGTAATGTTAAAGTGATAGGTACATGTAATATCATAAGTTGTTCGATGGTGGTTGCAATCACCATATGGAGGTAGTATTGATTTATATAAAAAGATCCAACCTTGAGTACACTTTGTGTTTTAGAATATGTTCTGCTTTTTTATCTTTTAGGTCACTTTGCAATAAAGCAAAGAAGTGTAGCCATGTGCTCCCTTTAGAGTGGCTAGTAGTAGTGGTTCACCTGATAGCTGACCTCAATCGCACCATATATCACACATTCAGAGACACTGACCAGACCGGCTCTTGTTTTTGTTGTTTTATTTAGGAGAAATAACTTGGAATGGGATAAGGGATAACCGTGGGATGCTCAAATAATTATGGTACAAGGTTTCCATATACAGTGCTGTATAAGCTCACTTCACTGCAGACTCTCCCTCTGCAGACTATTGCTCCTCTCAACTCTCAAGCACTTCACTTGCTGACCATTTCTCTTACATTTCTCTCACTACACAGAACTCACAGCTTTACTCTTCTTTGCTTCTCTCAAGCTTAGAACTTAGTTTCCAGCCTGAAAGGGAAATTTATCCGGCTTCTCCATACCTTTCTCTTCACCGCGGTTAGCACATGGTGAGGCCTACCCTGTTCCAGCAGGACCTCAAGAACATCAATTACAGGTCAGGGATCATGGGCCCCTGAATGTCCAGCAAAAACTTGAGTGCTAACCGGGCCTTTGATGGTTTGCAACTCCCAGCCCATCCTCCTCCAGGTCCCATTGACCTGCTCTCTGGCAGTGACTCTCCTTTCCCTTGACTGCCTCCCAGGTGTCCCATAGACTGTCCACCATTCCTCTCCCAGCCTGCTCTAGCACTTTCTCCTCCAGTGTCAGGGACCATCACTTACCACAATGGTGGATACTTTAAAGTCTCTCTCCTCCTGTAGCACCTCCGCTGTTCTCCTGTTCCTCCTGTGTGGCTCTAGGAATCACTCTCCTTCCTGGCTGCACCCAAACCCCCAGGCCCCAAGGTCACCCTCCCCAGACTGGGGGCGACCTCCCAAGTAGGAGCCTGCTCCACAGCGCCTCTGCTACATCTCCAGACTTCCACCCGACACTACTCCTCCCAGATTGGGCTGACCCTGCTTAGGGATTGGTCAGGGCTCCTTAGAACACTCCAGATGGCTCCACCCATCTCCCAGCCCTCCGCCCAGAAACCAAACCCAGGTCTCTGGATCCAGAGGGGGAGGTTCTGGTGACCCCACCTGTCAAGTCCACCCAATCCTCCCTGAGCCACTCCTCCCAGCCCAGAACAAAACACAGAGGCCTGCACATTACAGTCAGGCCTGACTAAATTCACCTCTCCTAGCCAAAACCCTGCCAGAAAACACACCTTTACTATGGGGGTGCTACAGAAGCATATACCTTAATAGTATATTAATGTGCTTTACTAAACAATAATGCTGTACAAACTACGTAATTTATCAGTGTATAACACTCACTTTAATTTTAAGAGGGAAGTTTCAGGAAAATTTAAATTTTAAATAAGGAACTTTGAAGTAAAATAATGGTCAGTGCCCATTAATGCAGCCTGGTCAGTGCCGATCTGCAGCCTCATCATTGCCCATTAATGAAGCCTAATCAATGCCCATCTGCACCCTTACCATTGCCCATCTGCAGCCTTGCCATTGCCCATCATTGCAGCCTGATCAGTGCCCATTTGCAGCCTCGCCAGTGCCCATCTGCAGCCATACCATTGCCTATCTACAGCCTTGCCATTGCCCATCATTGCAGCCTGATCAGTGCCCATCTGCAGCCTTGCCATTGCCCATCATTACAGCGTGAGCAGTGCTCATTTGCAGCCCTGCCATTTCCCATCTGCAGCCTAATCACTGCCCATTTTCAGGCTCAGCAGTGGCCATCTGCAGCCTTGCCATTGCCATCATTGTAGACTGCTCAGTGGCCCTCTGCAGCCTTGCCATTGCCCATCATTGCAGGCTGCTCAGTAGCCACCTGCAGTCTGGCCATTGCCCATCATTGCAAGCTGCTCAGTGGCCATCTGCAGCCTCACCAGTGCCCTTTAATGCAACCAGTGCTGGATTAGACAGATCTCCTGTGTACTCGGCTCAGCTCGGCGATTGGCTCACACTCACGTCCAGTCCTTCCTTCTGGCTTGGCTCCTATGATAGAAATAACGCCGGTCCATGTGACATGCTAGGAGCCGAGCCAAGCCGAGCTAAGCCAAGTACATAGGAGATCTGTCTAATCTGGCGGTGGTCGTTTCCTCCTTCCCCTCCGAGGCAGCACTATATCAGCTGTGACAATATGTGAGGCGAAGTGGTAGACGGACGCTACCTGTCGCCTCGTATGCGTTCATGTGAACCGGATTGAGCGGAGTCTGGTCAGGATTTTACCAGCCACCATGGCAGGGCTGATTCCGGTCTGGAGTTTGTGGTCCACTGGAGTTCACCAGCACGTGGACTTAACCACTTCAGCCCCGGAAGGATTTCACACTTTAGGACCAGAGCACTTTTTGCGATTCGGCATTGCGTTGCTTTAACTGACAATTGCGCGGTCGTGCGGAGTTGTACCCAAACAAAATGTGCGTCCTTTTTTCCCCACAAATAGAGCTTTCTTTTGGTGGTATTTGATCCCCTCTGCGTCATTTCTGATCGCCGCTATAAACAAAAGAAGAGCGACAATTTTGCAAAAAATCCCAAATTTCTTACATTTTGCTAAAATACAAATCCAAAAAAAAAATATAAAAAAACATTTTTTTTTCATCGTTTTTTTCGATTTATATTCTTCCTCATATTTTTGGTAAAAATAAAATCGCAATCGGCGTTTATTGATTGGTTTGCGCAAAAGTTGCCGCGTTTACGGATGATGAGAATTAATTTGTGGGGTTTTAAATTTTTTGGTAATGGCGGCGATCTGCGATTTTTAGCGGTACTGCGATATTGCAGCGGACATGTCGGACACTTTTGACACTTTTTTGGGACCATTGGCATTTATACAGCGATCAGTGCTATAAAAATGCACTGATTACTGTGTAAATGCCATTGACAGTGAAGGGGTTAACCTGCAGGGGGCGCTCTAAGGGTTAACTGTGATCCCTGGGCATGTTCTAACTGTGTGTGGGCTGCCCTGGCTGGGGGAAGGGGATGATCACAGCTTCCATGTAGAGGAAGGCTGTGATCATCGCCCTTCCCCCTCTATGAGAACGGAGGTCCGTGTTTACATACACGGACCTCCGTTCTCTCGCTGCGGGGGGGCCATCGCGAGTAGCCAGCGGAGATCAAGTCCACCCTACCCGCTCCCTGCCCCCCCCCGAACACAGCGAGCGTGCGAGCGCGCCTCCAGCAGCACGTGCGCGCTCACAATATTAGTTATCGCGGCCGCCGTCAGGTGACGGCAGTTTGCGATAACGAGCCACCTTGTCGCCGTCACGCTGCGGCGGGCGGTCGGCAAGTGGTTAAATAATCAGGAAGAGATCTCACTTGAGCTCTGGCCTGAACCTCATAGAGGGATCTGAGGGAGCTCTGTGTCTGTTGGGACTTTAAGAGACAAGGTTTGCATTTTTGCTGATGTTTTGTGGGTGTAGGGGGCCAGCCCCACACTGTATAGTGTGGAAACTATACTGTCTAGTTTAGTGCCAGGCGGCAAGGACTTATATTTATGTTTTGTTTTGTTTTACCTGCAAACCTTATTTATCAATAAGCCTGGCAAGCCGCCAGATCTTAAGGAAAGTAGCCTGCACGCTGACTATTTTTCCTCCAGGAAGCTGATCCCCACAAGCTAATCTCCCACACGTGGTGGATTCAGCGGGCATCTTTTCAAAATGGAGGAGATGCTGAAGGCCTTACTACAGGCGACTGTGGCCCAGAGGGAGACCAACCCCCAGGTCGCACAAGCCGCTGCAACACAGCAGGAGTAGAGTCGCCAGTCTATCGCAGCACAACAGGCGGCTCAACAGAAGGAAACTCGGCAGGTCGTTGCGGCTCAGCAAGAGATGAATTGCCAGTTTATGGAGGCCCTGGTGGAGTTAAAGAAGGGGCCTGCACCTCCCGTGGCAGTGGAACCAAAGTTGGTACACGCCACTTACCATCTCCAGAAGATGATACCTGCAGATGATGTTGAGGCATACCTTGCAACTTTCAAGAGAGTCGCAGACCGCAAAGGGTGGCCGAAGGAGCAGTGGGTGGGGCTGTTGACCCCATTTTTGACAGGTGAGCCCCAAAAGGCCTATTTTGATCTGGAACCTGACAAGGCCCAGGATTATGAGACTTTAAAAGTGGAGGTACTGGCACGCCTGGGTGTCACCATGGCCGTCCGGGCCCAACGGGTGCATCAATGGACCTACCGCACAGACAAGCCACCCCGGTCCCAAATGTTTGACCTGGTCCATGTTCCGAGGAAGTGGTTTCAGCCGGAAAGCCTGCCAGGCCCCCAGATCATGGAGTGTGTAGTCCTGGTCCGGTATTTCCGTGCCCTCCCTGCTGCTTTGAGGAAATGGGTCAGCTATGGAGACCCCAAAACCGCCAACCAACTTGTGGACCCCGTGGAGAGATTCACTGCTGCTGAGGACTTGTTGCACCCATCTACGCCCCACTCCAATGTATCTAGGGGTGAAAGTTTGCCCGGCGGACCTGGTAAGACTGTTCCAGGGTTCAGGGGCGTGGTGAAATTTGATAAGGCTGTTACGGCTAAGGAGATGGTGGGCTCTAGACCTGGAGACTGCCCAAAGGAGCTAGGAAGGTCTTGGGGACCCTGGAAAGGACTGGGTGTAGAGCACATACAGTGCTACCGATGCCATGCATTGGGCCATATTGCTGCCAATTGTCCCCTGAATGATAAACCCATGCAATGTGATTATTCTTATGTGAATAGACACCTTTCTCTTTTTTGCACAGGTTGCATATACAGCATCATGTTCAAATTGCATGGAGAGGCAAATGTGTGTACTTTGTTGATGGAAAGCCAGTCACTGCCCTGCTTTACTCTGGTAGTATAGTAATGTTGGCAAAAAGCAAATCCTGCAAGGTTACACCCTTGCACTGTCAGGGTCATTTGCATCGATGGGGACACTCGTGACTACCAGATGGCGGTGGTTGAGATTGACACCCCTTGGGGCAGTGTGACTGATTCAGTGGGGGTAGTACCTTCACTGCTATATGACGCTCTAGTGGGTAGGGATTTACCCAATTTTTGGAGGTTATGGGAAGGCACAGGGAGTCTGGAGGAGAGAGCACCCCCTGCTGTAGAAGCACAGGAACTCTCACCCAAACCTTTTTGCCAAATGGAAGGGGAGACTGGTGGCAGGGCCGAGAAAGGAAGAGATCCTCTTCCTTTTCCTGTACTGGCTGGGGAGCCAGAGGAGCTGGAAGATAGCTCATATCTGGAGGCTAATGACCCAGACAATGTCTCTGACCCTGACTGTGAGAGTGATACCAAGTGTAGTACCTGATTTAGAGGTCCGGAGAGAGGACTTCTGTACAGAGTAACTGCAGGATGTCACTCTCCTTAGAGCCAGAGAAAACTTGAAGGTGATGAATGGGGAACCTGTGGACCATCTTTTCCCTACATGGCACTTAAAAATAATTTGTTGTATTAGGTGGTGAAACGAGGGGAGGACGAGGTGGAACAGCTAGTGGTTCCCAAACCCTTTCACAGGATGGTGCTAGATCTAGCCCATGGACGGGATGGGGGGGCATCTGGGTATGGAGAAAACCAGGAAGAGAATAACCCAGAGATTCTTCTGGCCCGGGTTGCAAGTAGATATCAGAGAGTATTGTGAAACTTGCCCTGAGTGTCAGATGACGGACCCATCACCCCATTTTCATAGTCATCTTGTCCCACTTCCCATAATTGAAGGGCCATTTGTGCGAATTGGCATGGATCTCATGGGACCAGAAGTAAAATCTGCCTGGGGGACATCAGCACATCCTGGTGATCCTGGACTATGCGACCCGCTATCCTGAAGCCATACCCTTGCAGAACACCTCTGCTAAGACTATCGCCAGGGAGTTGGTCCAGGTGTTTAGTCGGGTGGGGATCCCTAAAGAGGTCTTAACAGATCAGGGCACCCCTTTATGTCCCGTATAACCAAGGAATTGTGCAGGTTGTATAAAATCGCTGTACCTTGGTCTACCTCCCTCAAATGGATGAACTTGTGGAGAGGTTTAATAAAATGCTCAAAAGCATGTTGAAAAAGGTAGTGGAAAAAGACGGGAGAGATTGGGTTATGTTGCTGCCATATTTCATGTTGGCCATATAAGAGGTTCCGCAGGCATCTACGGGGTATTCCCCCTTTGAACTCTTGTATGGTAGACATCCCAGGGGTCTGTTAGATGTCGCAAAAGAGACATGGGAAGGAGAGGCCACTCCATATAGGAGTGTCATTGAGCATATTTCCTTGATGCAAGATCGAATCGCAGAAGTCCTGCCCCTAGTGCTAGAGCATATGGAGCAAGCTCAGGAAGCCCAAAGAAAGGTTTATAATCGGGGTGCCAAAACCAGAACTTTCAACCCCAGAGACAGAGTGCTGATACTAGTCCCCACTGTTGAAAGTAAATTCCTAGCAAAGTTGCAGGGTCCCTTTGAGATTAGGGAAAAAGTAGGGGAAGTGAACTACAAAGTTTACCAGCCAGGGAAAAGGAAACCCAAGCAAATTTACCATGTAAATCTCTTAAAACCGTGGAAAGACAGAGAGATTTTAGTGGCAGTGCCCACTCCTCAAGAGGACAGGCTATCCATGACTCGTCCCTGTAACTGAGTCCTTGTCACTAACGCAACAAAATGACGTTAAGGAGTTTATCAGTAAAAATAGAGATTTTTTTCTCTGACCTACCCGGACTGACCACCGTACTACAACATGACATAATCACAGAACCAGGGGTCCGCGTAAATGTAAAACCCTTCTGAATACCTGAGGCTAGATGGGAGGCGGTGGCGTAGGAAATAAAAACCATGTTGCAGTTAGATGTGATAGAGGGGTCCCAAAGCGCCTGGTCAAGCCTTATAGTGCTGGTCCCAAATCCCGTTGGCACTATCAGGTTCTATAACAATTTCAGGAAGCTGAATAACGTGTCCAAGTTTGACACATACCCAATGCAGCGGGTTGACGAACTTGTGGACAGTTTGGGAGGTGCCCGGTACATAAGAACCCTAGACCTAACTAAGGGCTATTGGCAGATCTCATTAACGGAGTCAGCAAAAGAAAAAACGGCCTCTTCTACCCCCCAAGGGTCCTTCCAGTACAAGCAAATGCTGTTTGGTCTTCATGGGGCCCCTGCATCCTTCCACAGAATGATGGACAAAACCTTGAGGCTGCATCGGGCCTATGCAGCCGCCTATTTGGATGATGTGGTCATCCACAGTCCAAATCGCATCAGCCCCGAGTACAAGCAGTCGTAGATTCTCTGAGGGTAGCAGGTTTAACAGCCAACCCGAAAAAGTGTGCCATAGGCCTGGAGGAGGCCAAATACCTTAGGTATGTTATTGGTCAGGGACTGATCAAGCCCCAGACCAATAAGATCGAGGCAATCCAAAAATGGCCCCAACCGGTCAATAAAAAACAGGTTTGTCCATTTCTGGGGATTACAGGGTATTACAGATGGTTCATCCCTGACTTTGCCACCATTGCCGTCCCTCTGACCGATCTGACGAAAGGTAGAGGGTCCGGCATGGTTAAGTGGAATCCCGAAGTCGAGAAGGCATTCCAGAAGTTGAAACAGGCCCTTTGTGTACAACTGGTACATGTGACCTCGGACCTCATAAAGGAGTTTGTTGTACAGACAGACACCTCTGAGGTGGGACTAGGTGCTGTTCTGTCCCAGATCAGAGACGGCGAGGAGCACCCGATTGTCTACTTAAGCGGGAAGCTTAACAGGCATTAGAGTAACTATGTCATTGTGGACAAGGAGTGCCTGGCAATCAAGTGGGCCTTAGAGGCACTGAAGTACTACCTTTTAGATACGTTGTTTAGGCTAGTCACCAACCATGCCCCCCGGAAGTGGATGTGTGACAACAGGGAGAAAAATAGTCGGGGGACTAGGTGGTTCTTGGCCCTACAGCCATTTAAGTTCACAGTGGAACACCGGGTGGGAAGACTCCAGAACAATGCAGATGCTTTCTCCCAGGTCCACTGTATGGTTGGGACAGCTGCTCAGCCGCAGGGGCTTGAGCAGAGGGGGAGGATATGTGACAATATGCGAGGCGAAGTGGTAGAGTCCAGGCATCCTCAAACTACGGCCCTCCAGGACCCCTGTGGTAGACGGACACTACCTGTCACCTCATATGCGTTCATGTAGACTGGATTAAGCGGAGTCTGGATTTTACCAGCCACCATGGCAAGGCTGGTTCCAGTTTGTGGTCCACTGGAGTACACCAGCAGGTGGACTTAAATAATCAGGAAGAGATCTCACTTGAGCTCTGGTCTGAACATCAGAGAGGGATCTGAGGGAGCTCTGTGTCTATTGGGACTTTAAAAGACAAGGTTTGTATTTTTGCTGATGTTTTGTGGGTGTCAGGGGGCCAGCCAGGAAACTATACTGTCTAGTTTAGCGCCGGACAGCAAGGACTTATTTTTATGTTTTGTTTTGTTTTACCTGCAAACCTTATTTATCAATAAACCTGGCAAGCCGCCAGATTTTAAGGAAAGTTGCCTGCACACTGACTATCTTTCTTCCAGAAAGCTGATCCCCACAAGCTAATCTCCCACACGGCGTATAACACGCACCCATTATTTTCCCCCTAAAAAAAGGTGTGTGTTATATGCCGATAAATACGGTGCTTACAATTGTACATAGCAGGAAAAGAAAATATATATTGAACTTTACTGGTACAGAATGAGACCACGCCTTCAATAAAATGTCTAAACAAGCTTTATTACGTACTTTATGTAGTGCTATTCCTGCAGGAGCCGCTTTTTGGTTGCCCGGGCCTCCCTCTGTTTAATCCACAGCCAAACACAGGGTATTTTTCTCACACAGCCAGGTGCACACATTCTTCCGCTCATTGTCATCAATAACCAGTCTAGGGGATGTGCTTTTTTTTTTTATTTGGAGAACTTGGATAGGAGAAGGGATTTAGTAACCTACTCCAAATTAAATGATTCACTAGTGATGACAGCTTTCTCAGTAGAACTGTGTAGCAGACTGTCAGTAGAACTATGCAGCAGACTGTACAGAATAGAACAAAGTCCTTTTGTAGTAGGAAGAGTTTAGTGGACCTTGATTCTTCAAGACACCAGCCAATGACCCCTTTAGCCTACACCCAGCAACTGATTTCTAGCACCGAGGGGGATATAACAGTACCAGTCTCTAAGATCCCTTTAGGGGGGTCTGTACTCACAGGGGCCCCGTCACAGGTCACCTTCCTCCGTGATACCAGACAGGATCCGTGGACATCTTCCTCAGTCAGCTCTCAGGAGAACCATGGGTTTCAGCTTCAATGTTTCAGGTCCCCAACATGAGGCTGTATGGCAGGTTGTGTTGAGGAGGGACAACAAACCAAAGAGACGGATTGTCTCTCTGTCATCCATTTCAATACGTGACAGACGAATTGTCTCCGATACTAATGGTCTCAGGCGAGTCACACGAGACCACACCGAGTACGACAGAACTTCATAGTGTGATTAGATCCTCGATACCTTACACGATCCGACACCCACCTTTGGAACGTCGACTTTCGTACTTATAGGTGCGTCGGGATCGGTTGATCTTCCCCTCCACGGGGATTCGTAGGACCCACGGACATAAATATAAACTACACGTGTACCCGAGACCCAGAAGTAGATGTCTCTTTCCAGGTCCACCCCTCCGGGACAACAGGGAGGAGTTGTGTTGGACGGTATGTCGGAGTACAACCCCTGGACTTTGTAACTTCGACTTTGGGTACCAAGAGGACTCTCGACTGACTCCTTCTACAGGTGCCTAGGACAGACCATAGTGCCTCCTTCCACTGGACACTG
>BLSH010192056.1:473241-493104 GCA_018402905.1 Glandirana rugosa | reverse complement strand
GTCCAAAAAATGGAGACACTGAGAGAAACTAAAACTGAGGACTTGTTTAAAAACAAAAACATTTACCCAGTATAAACTTCAAAATCTGTACACAGATGTGGTATAAAGTCGTACCAGTGCTCGATGACAACTGAAGTCAATAAAGTAATGAACAGGTGTAGAACGTGTAAGGTACTCTCTTAGACAACTAGAAAGTTTGTGATTTATAAGTTGATGTGACCCATCCCTATTCCTGAAGAGCCTGGTGCTGGTGCCTGTGTGAAAACTACTGCCTAGAGACTTCTCTGACAAGAAACAAACCTTACCTAAGCAAGTAAGAAAACTGACCATACATGATGATCAGAAGGAGTTTCAGTTGATTTACAGTCTTTATAATTTTTAAACTAACTGAGTCTGATACATCTAACATGACCGCCTTAACAATTTGGTGGATTTACAATGGCATCAGCAAAGCATGTCAAAAAGAGAACATTCAACCCTGCTTGGGAAGTTGAATATTTAGTGTTTGAAAGATCAACAGATTCTCTCATGGAATGTGCAAGATGTGGACAAGTAATGAAATAACTGAAGTCAACAGTAGCTCGTGACCATGCTGAAATATGGTGTAGACACATGTCTAAAACTTCAAATATGACCCATTTACAAAAACAAAAATTTGTTCAGGAGTCAAAATCAAAGAGAGTCACAGAGGTAAAAAACCTGTCAATTTTTTTAAAAAGAGATGCCAAAGAGGAACAGAATGATATCAATCTGGCCTTTTGTTTGGCTAAAGCCAAACTACCATTTACTGCTGGCATTGTTTTTAAAGAAATTGCAGTAAAAATTGATCCAAAATCCATACCGTTTCAACAACTACACAGTAGTGCAAGAACAGTAGCAAGAAACACTGAACACATAGGTGACTATATGTTCAGTGAGACAATTAAAGCAGTAAAAAGGGCCCCTTTCATAAATTTAATATGTGATGAAAGCACTGATCATAGCGATAAAAGTCAACTGATTATTTACCACCGCTATGTAGATACTGATAAATCTGAAATCTGTTCTAATTTTTTAAGCTTAATTGAGATATCAGAATGTTGTAATGCTGAAAACCTAACTGCAGCCCATCATAGATTGCTTGGAGAAAGAGCAAAATCAATATCCTACCCAAAAAAGTGTTGGATTTACATCAGATGGTGCATCTGTAATGCTAGCAAAACATGAAAGTGTGTCAAAGAAGCTGAAGGATCACTTTGGAGATTTATTTGTGCAACACTGTATGACTCATCGACAAGCATTAATGGCTAGAGATGCTGAAGGCGTCATTCCTGACTTTGTTGAGGATACCATAAAAGCAACCTTAAAACACTTCTCTGGTGCTGCAAGAAAAAAAGGAGTTCAGACAGATCTGTGAATTAAATGAAGAAGACTATACAAATTTAATAACATACAAAAAAATGTATTGGTTAAGCTTAGCAGCATCTGTTGAAAGATTTGTGAGTTTACGTGACTCTCTAGTTCAATATTTTGAGAGAGAATCATTTGAGAATGGGACAGCAAGTTATAAAAGTAGCTGTCAAAATATCTGTGAAATGTTACAGTCACCAAAGTTTATCCTTTACTTACATTTTCTAAATTGGGTTTTACCTCTTCTGGCATCCATGAATGTATCGTTACAGAAAGAGAACTCTGACCTTTACAGTGCCTACTGTTGTTTGGAAACATATTGCAAGGTTATTCTAAAACCTTTTAACCACTTACCAACCGGGCCACTTTTTTACATTTGGTGGTCACAAGCTAAAAACATTTTTTTTTGCTAGAGAATTACTTAGAACCCCCAAACATTATATATATATTTTTTCAAATACCCTAGAGAATAAAATGGCGATTGTTTCAATACTTTTTGTCACACGGTATTTGCGCAGCGGTCTTTCAAGCGCGATTTTTTTGGAACAATTTTACTTTTTTGAGTTAAAAAATAAGACAACAGTAAAGTTAGCCCAATTTTTTTCCATATTGTGAAAGAGGATGTTACGCCGAGTAAATAGATACCATACATGACACGGTTGAAAATTGCGCCCACTCGCGGAATGGCGACAAAGTCCGGTATTTAAAAAGTTCCATAGGCGATGCTTTAAAAAATTTTAACGGTTACCAGGTTAGAGTTACAGAGGATACCTCACATGTGTAGTTTGAACACCGTTTTCACATGCGGGCGCGACTTACGTATGCGTTTTCTTTGCTGCGCGAGCTCGTGGGGACGGTGGCGATTTTAAATCTTTTTTTTTTTTTTTTTTTTTTTATTTATTTATTTTTAGCACTGTTCCTTTAAAAAAAAAATTTGATCACTTTTATTGCTATCACAAGGAATGTAAACATCCCTTGTGATAGTAATAGATGGTGACAGGTACTCTTTTTGGAGGGCCGGGGGTCTAAAAGACCCCCCATCCCTCCTTTGCACTTCACAGTATTCAGATTGCCAAAAACGGCGATTCTGAATACTGTCGTTTTTTTAAATTTGGCGCCGTTAGCCGCCGTGTAAACCGGAAGTGACGTTGTGACGCCGCTTCCGGAATTTGCCGAAGGAGACCCGATCGGAGCCGATTACGGCTTTGATCAGGTCTCCTTCCAGCCAGCGGACACGCCGGATCGTCGCTCCGGTCTCCCGGTGGGACGGGAGGCCGGAGAAGAGCGGCGGAAGGCGGCGGGAGGGGGGGGGGGCGTCCCCTCCCGCCTCCTGGGGTAACGACCGAGCGGCTCCCGAGCCGGATCGGTCATCACCCCTGGATAGCCGACCGCTTGCTCTAAAAAATGATACCAGGATATAGCCTGCAGGTTATGTCCCGGGAGAGCCGTTCAACCTCGACCGCCGCCTATTTACGGCGCTGGGGCTGAAGTTGTTAGATCTCTTGAGTCTGCAGAGGAATATTTCATCTCTCCTTCAGACCTGTGTATTCCTAGTGACAATGTCAATAAAATGTTTTTAGAGTGCGAAGAACAGCAATATCTGTCCAAAAATGAAATTCTTCAAGTTAAAAATAAGTTTATTGAATATGCCAAAACACTTTGAACAAGCTTTTAAATCAAAGGTTTCCAGAAAGTAATTTGGTTAAATGTATGATGTTCTTAAACCCCTGCAATGTTAAACCACCTCTTTGTGACATGAAAAAGATTTTTGACAAATTTTCAAACCACATTAATTCTAAAGAGATAGAAAAGGAGTACACTATATACTGTGAGGATGATTCTGCCAAACCCCTGTTCACCTCTGACAATTGTTCCAGTGATATAGTAAAACTATGGAGTACTTTATTCAAATCAATTGATGGTGAATACGTTGAACTCTCCAAACTTTCTATTCTGTTGTTAACACTGAGCCCTGATACATGCTGCTGTGAGCGAGGCTTCAGCCATATGAATGCAATCAAAACCTCTACAAGAAATCGCCTTGAAAACTGCCGTGTTGACGCATGTTTGCATATTGCTATTTCATCCACGTCTACAAAGGACTTTGATGCTGCTGCTGCGTCTCAATACAACCGAAAAATATAAAAGGTAAGAATTTTGAAAATCGTTTACATTGTAAAACCAATGCCATATACCACAAGCAGTTTTCATATAAATGCCATTTTAAATGGTTTTTGTACTTGTACAACTAGGCCAGAGAGTAGACCGTGATTTTTGGAATGTTTAAATTTATAATGTACCTTGGTGCTGTGCTCCACCCCTCCTGGGGAGAGTATGGACCTGCCTGACCTGCAGGTGAAGGGCGCTGGTTGTCCGTGCGGTGGTACGGTGGGCTGCGATCCGCTCGCTCCTGGGTTAGGGCGGTGAACACAGAATGCTGCTGGAGCCAGCTGGTCACGTGGGTGTGATGTGTAGTGCACGTCTGCTGGTGGGGATCTCCCTGATGGAAAGGGCTGCAATGCGGTCCACCCGATCTGTCAAAGCCCTGGGAGATCGCAGAAAGGGAGCTCCTGCCACAATGACGACATGTTTCGTGCATACGCACTTTGTCAAGTCATGTGACAGGAAGGAGCTGGAGGGTCTATATAGAGGGAAATGCAAATTATAATGGGCATAGAACTTAACCCTATGTTATGAGGATATCAATACCGAACTCTGGCATAGACGCCATTCAAATAGGTTAACTGCAACGTTTTAAAAATTAAAAACTTTAAAAATTAGGCTGGTACTATCTGGTTGCTTGTATGATGCAGTGAGAAGACTGTAGAGGGAACTGAGGAGTATATGGAAATAAGAAATATACAAACATGGATCTTAGCCCTAGGTTGTGCAACTATCTGAACAGAACTCTGACAAGTGAACTTGCAACATTGGATATGTATGATTGATGATGTATGATTGATGACTTGAATACAAACTTGAGATATTGGGCTGATCCTGTCTGGCTGCTTGTATGATGTGGTGAGGAACTGTGGGAGATGCTGGTGGAGTGAAAAATAGCTCCAATTCTAGGACAGTAGTGAAAAGGCATAGATGGGGAATATAATGAAAATTGTACAGCACATTGATGGCACGTGACAAAAAAAAAATAAAAAATTCCACAAAAATATTCCTTTAATAATTAGATGAGGTGATTGGTTTCAATCTCCTCATTCAACCCATGAGGCGAAAGTGTATTCAATTTGAAAATCCAGAATGCTTCCTTCTTGCACAATAGTGCAAATTTGTCATTGAATGTTAGGGATCTGTCAACAATTTTTTCAATCACCATGACCTCCAGGCATCTGATGTCGTGATTGTGGTGGATGAGGAAATGGTGAGGTACACTTTGTTGGTCGTCGCCTTTTTGTATTAGGCAAAATGGGAATGTGCCCACTCACCAATCATGCGGTCAAGGCCAAAGTGAAATGTCCTAAAACAGGCAGGCTCTTCAGGTAGCCCAACCGACTACCTCACACCTAGACGCTTCACGCTGTCGGTGCAGGTGCGCCTGGATATGCACCCAGGATCCCCCTCTCAGGCAGGATGTCCCCCCAACTGGGCGTGGATGCCTAGCAAGAACAGTACGCCAACCCAGGAGGCAACACCTCTCCCCAGGTCTGGTCTTCTCTGCCTTGTTGTGTCTGACTAGCTCCCAGTCAGCCCTGCTGTCCTGTCCCCATAGGCAACTGTTTGGCCATTTGTGTTAGGGACTACATGTCCCACAATCCTTTGCTGCAGCAGCTCTGGCTGATGATTGGCTCCTTCCTCCCTGCCAATGAAGAAGCAGGGAAGGGAGCAGAGTGAGAAGCTCTGTGTGTCTCTCCTCGCTGCACAGAGAGAGGAGGAGAGGGAGGGGGGAATTCCCCTACAGGAGCTGACAGGCTATCACTCCCTGAGAGCCTGTATAATCCCGGGCAGTGGCCGAAGGGAGATGCACTGCATTGTTTTAACTGACAATTGCGCAGTCGTGCAACGCTATACCCAAACAAAATTGATGTCCTTTTTTCCCACAAATAAAGCTTTATTTTGGGGTATGTGATCAGCTCTGCGGTTTTTATTTTTTTCACTATAAACAAAAAAAGACCAACAATTTTGAAAAAAACAATATTTTTTCTTTTTGCTATAAAAGAGGTAAGAGGAAATCTTCTAACTGAAAATTTTTGAAATGTCTTAGTATCATTATTCTGACATTTTTTTAATTAAACAAATGTCACAAATAGCTTATCGAGATGTTAACATAAAATTAAAAATGTAAATTAGTGTTTATTGCCAGGAGACAAGCAAAATGATCAAAATTAGCTGTGCTTTCTCCTGCGGTTATTTTATAATCAGAGCAGTGGTTGGCAGTGTATGAATAAGGTACTGTACAGGACATTATTGCTCCTATTTCTCTTCACAATCTGAAATCTTTAGGTGCTAGTTCAGATTTGCAAAATTTATGGATTTTTGGTCGGGATTGATAGCAAAATAAAGGGATATTTTTAGGGAAAAAATAGATGGGCTATCAACCATTATTTGTCCTAATCTATGTAAGAATAAATGGGGAAGCAATGGCCCATATTGGGAAATAAGAGGAAGATTTCATGTGACAGGGATTGAACTTGCAGAGATGAGCATAATGAATGACATCTACATAAATGATTGCACTTTCTTTTTATATCTCATGTCTAATAAGTGATTGTTAGAGAGTATGACATTGGTGCAAGGCATAGGCATATGAGGAAATGTATTGAGCAATAAACTATGAGAATTTCAGAGATGCATGTATTATGTTTTTTTTTATTTTATGATGTATATGGATATAAAGATGTAAGATTTTTATAAAATGTATTTCCGGTGTATACCCCTGCAGTGATATAGGCAGCTTTACTGTATGTGCTTACTGCTTTTCTTTTACTAATCCATATTTATAAACACCTTCAAACTATGATAAATTGGACTAGGCACTTGTCTATATATCCAGTGATGTAATCAAATCCCTTCAACAATATTTTTTTTGTTTCTGTTTTTACTGAAATATTTCCATAGCTTTGAAGTTCAGCGAAAGGTTTTTTGGTTCCTTCTAAGCAGGTCAGTAGGTGTTCTGTCTAGAGTCACTTACTATTCCCAGCCCAGAATGGGCAATAACTCTGCTTATTAATAGATTAGTCAGTCCTAAGATAGGAGATGTGTGCAAATGAGTGTGCCTGAGTTGAATGCCCTAACCATGCAAAGGAAGCAGTCTGCATAATAAAGAAGCAGCATCAGCACCGAGGAAATCTATACACCAGGATCCTGCCCAGGGCTTATATCTTTCATACATTTTAATACAAGCTCCTGGCTAGACTCAGAAGTTAAAGTAGATTGTCCAGGCAACAGATTTACCTTACATCAGCTTCACATTGACTAAAGACTAGAATATAAAAGGTATCCAGCAGCTAGCTACTTATCTACATATTACTTGTTTACAATATGGAGATCACAACTGTGAATGTTACTTCTGATTTATGTACAGCAGAATTTTAAGTACAAACACAGCAAAGTCAATGCAGCAACACAACCTTGCTCAGTCCAGGTAAATAATACATGATGGAGATTTAAAAGGGTGGAAACAGCTTCCCAAAAAAAGAGCCTGCTTCATTTTCTCCTTTCTGTAGCTAGAAAATTGATCCCCCTGCACTGGCCTTCTTCTTTAGCTTTGTGGGTTTCAACCGTAAATGATGTGATGCGGATAGAGGAGATGCTAGCAATGGACACTGATTCCTTTGATAAGTACAAGACCCTCTGGTATGTTTGGATTGAGTTTTCCACCTCCGCTACCCTTAAAAGAATGCTATGAATCATAGCTTTCCCTTCTTCAGATGGTTAAGCCTCGTACACACGGGACGACGGTCGTACGTACGATCGTCTCAAATCATATGTTGGCTGTTGTATGTAGCATACTGACTGCACTACACGATCGTACGACCAAAGAAAGAACGTTCAGGTGCATGTAATTAGCATCCGGCCATTCCTGACTTCTGAGCATGCGTGTTTTGCACAATACAACTTGTTGTACCAACTGCTCTGTACACACGATACAACGGTCGCATGAGCGCTTGTTGGTACGACCACGTTTCCTAGTTTGCTCATACAACTCCAGTTGTACGACCGTCGTATGTCGGCTGTTCTAATCGTGCGTACGAACTATCGATTTCGCATACAAAGGTCGTACATACGACCTGTTGTATACGATCGTCGTCCCGTGTGTACGAGGCTTTAGATTGCTAAGGATTCACTTCTTCTCTTTATTAACCCCAGATTCAAACTTGTTCTTCCTTCCTCAATTTTCCCTCTGTTTTTCACCCCTCTCTCTTTTCTTCTCTATTCTTTCAATCTGTTCATGGTTTTTTTTTTTTTTGAATGGATGTGTTATTGTAATTTTATACTATGGTTCTTGCAGAAAATAGGTTCCGATAATCTGTGTTAAATGTATGAACCTTACATGCACAAGTGATGTTATTTATATTTTCATATTTTCTCATGAAACCAATAAAGCCATATTTACCTCTAAAAGGGTGGAAACAAAGTAGCATGCAGTCCAAGGTGAATCTTTAGGGCTGGTCCAGACATGCAGCCAGGGGGTGGTAAAAGCAGGCGGTTGAGCCGATGTTGAGCTGCACCCTGACTGCCCACATAAACAAGGATATGCACCCATTCAAATGCATGAGGCCATCACTGAAGAGTTCCTACTGTCGGCTCCAGAGTTTGCTACATCGGCTCTAGTGAGTGGCTTCGGTGGCTACAGCGGTCCATAGAGGGATACATCCACTGTTCCTCTGACCCTGGACAGTGTCTCTCACAGATTTGCCTGTACTTCCTGATCCTGATGCTTGTGAGAGCAATATGTATTTTTTATTGCACAAAAGGATAAAAAACAAGAGAGGGGCGCACCAACCTAGTGCAATATTGTTTAAAAGGTTTATTCAGGAATCTTGAGCGAATAAAAATATACTCACAAACAGAGCAATTAAAAGACACAGCAAGGTATATGGTGGACACCGTGCTTGCACCAAAAGACCACGATCAACCCTGAGCAGCCCGCATCATTTTCTACACTCCTCCTGCTCAGAGCGCCTAGCTCCATGGGGATTGTAGTTTCCTCCCCACAGGGGGTAATACTGATTTTCCTTATGAAATTACATCTCTCACAATCCTTAGCCAAACAACTCTGCCTCCCTTAACCTGAGACCGGCCAATCTGGAGTAAGCAATGAAAGTCCATGGCTCCTGAACTTGCTGAAAACTGTTGTCCCATTTTAGTAACTTGGGAAAAATTTTTTGTCACTGATCAATTTCCTCAAAAAATAGGTGGGATCCTTATTCCAGCCACACCTGGCTACACTAATAATCTACTAATCAATATAAAGCAAAGGAATAGATAACTTTTACTGCAGTTGCAATAAATTTCTTGCAACCAGTGTGCTATACTGCTAGAGTGCACACTAGGAATGAATATAGCCGTTCCTCCTTCCTCACACTGTCACCTTCTGGGTACTATATAATGTTGTAGTTCAATGGTCGATAGGATTCCACAGCATGACTCCCATTCAGAACCTTAGCACTCACAATCCACTGTGGCCAGTATAATAGTCTATGGAGCTCCTTTTGCTTGTCTGCGCCCCCTGCTGGTGGGAGGCAGACAGTTTTTCTAGATCCAGCAGGTCAGTTCATTGAGGGCATAGAAAGCAGCTGCAGCACTGCGTTCTAACACACTCTCTACTTAGCCAAGCACCTGGCTACACAGGATTCAACCAAAAAAGCAAAATATGTTTTTGAAAAGCTTCAGATGCAAGCTGCTATTCTTGTTGGATACTAGTCCAGGGACTGCAATGTCATGGAAAATACAAATGGGTTCACCTTTAGTGACATGGATCTAAAAACAACCCAGGGGTCAGGGTATGATAACCTTCATTTAAAAGTTCTCACACAATTGTTTTGCTTCATGACACATTCATTTAAAGTGTTATTAAACCCAGGACCCTGCATTCCCTATAGCTGGTCTTCCACAGTACACAGAACATGGGAATGCAATTATTTTAGTAAATATAATCTACTAAATAACTCTTCTCATCAGCAGTATATAGCAGTCTTGTGACCTGTATCGGTGCCTGGTTAAAGCTTGTAGGAGGAGTTTTCATACTACATAGGCTGTGCTATCAGGATGTAGGACCCCTGACCCTCTGTCTGGACAGTGGTGATTGGCCCTGTGCTGATCACATGCACTCTCCCAAGAAAAAAAACTCTAGCAATACACACTAAACTGAGCATGTGCAGATTGACTCCGCTCTGTCTTACCCAGACATGTTTTGTGGACAGTGCAAGAAGAGTAGAATCTGTGCATACAGGATCAGACAGCCTTTTTACACAAGGCAGAGAATTAACCCCTTAGCTTCCACAGTGAATATAACAAGCATGTTTTACTGCATATAAAGACTGATTTCACTGTTGTGGGATTAGTAACACTTTAAGCTTAGGGAAGATGCCACTTTTTCATTTCAAGTCGGACACCAGTTTTCTTGAGAAAAAGATCCTCACGTTAACTTTATATATTGTCATGATTTTAGCTTTATTGTAGTTCCTCACATGGTTCTGATTATGTTTCTTAGATATCAAGATAGTCTGACATACTTGGTGAATTCTTTCAAAATAAGTATCTGGTATGACATCATATGATTATTATAATCTTTATTATAATCACAGAATAAGTACCAGTATTGTAATATTCTACTTTTCTCCACTGGCATCCTTGCACACTTTAATTATTTTTAAAATGTAAAATGTTATGGTGGGGTGGTCTTAGGGAACATAAAAACTGTACAAAACTAGTGCAAAGCACAATAGAGGCTTCTTCAAACAGAAGGGATATTTACAGTATCTCATATAAGTGAGTACACTCCTCACATTTTTGTAATTTATTATACCTTTTCATGTGCCAACACTAAAGAAACAACACTTTGCTACAATGTTAAGTAGTGAGTGTACAGCTTGTATAACAGTGTAAATTTGCTGTCCCCTCAAAATAACTCAAAACACAGCCATTAATGTCTAAACCGCTGGCAATAAAAGTCAGTACACCCCTAAGTGAAAATGTCCAAATTGGGCCCAGTTAGCCATTTTCCCTCACCAGTGTCATGTGACTTGTTAGTGTTACAAGGTCCATGGTGTGAATGGGGAGCAGATGTGTTAAATTTGGTGTTATTGCTCATACTCATCACTGGAAGTTCAACATAGCACCTCATGGCAAAGAACTCTCTGAGGATCAGAGTCAGCACAGGCTTCACCATGGTCGACCAAAGAAGTTGAGTGCACGTGCTCAGCGTCATATCCAGAGGTTGTCTTTGGGAAATAGATGTATGAGTGCTGACAGCATTGCTGCATAGGTTGAAGGGGTGGGGGGTCAGCTTGTCAACGCTCAGACCATACGCTGCACACTGCATCAAATTGGTCTGCATGGCTCTTCTAAAGATGATGCACAAGAAAGCCGCAAACAGTTTGCTGAAGACAAACAGACTAAGGACATGGATTACTGGAACCATGTCCTGTGATCTGATGAGACCAAGATAAACTTATTTGGTTCAGATGGTGTCATGGTCTGGGGCTGCATGCGTGCTGCCAGCACTGGGGAGCTACAGTTCATTGAGGGAACCATTAATGCCAACATGTACTGTGACTATACTGAAGCAGAGTACGATCCCCTACCTTTGGAGACTGGGCCGTAGGGCAGTATTCCAACATGATAACGACCCCAAACACACCTCTAAGACGACCACTGCCTTGCTAAAGAAGCTGAGGGTAAAGGTGATGGACTGGCCAAGCATGTCTGCAGACCTAAACCCTATTGAGCTTCTTTAGGGTATTCTCAAATGGAAGGTGGAGGAGCGCAAGGTCTCTAACATCCACCAGCTCAGTGATCTTGTCATGGAGGAGTGGAAGAGGACTCCAGTGGCAACCTGTGAAGCTCTGGTGAACTCCATACCCAAGAGGGTTAAGGCAGTGCTGGGAAATAATGGTGGCCACACAAAATATTGACACTTTGGGCCCAATTTGGACATTTTTACTTAGGGGGTACTCACTTTTGTTGCCAGCGGTTTAGACATTAATGGCTGTGTGTTGAGTTATTTTGAGGGGACAGCAAATTTACACTGTTATACAAGCTGTACACTCAATACTTTACATTGTAGCAAAGTGTCATTTCTTCAGTGTTGTCACATGAAAAGATATAATAAAATATTTACAAAAATGTGAGGGGTGTACTAACTTTTGTGAAATACTGTACATCTTATTTCCACCATAAATAAAAAAATACATTTTTCTCTGACCTTTGAATAGTGAGGGTAGATCAATGAAAATAATTTACTCCTTCCCTAGGGCCAACTGTAAACAGAAATCTAATGGTTTTCATTTCAATTGCAGCCTAATATTATGGACCAGTGGCTCTCAAAATTCATCTAAAACCCTCCACACCCCAACAATAAAAGAACAAAAATCATACTTATAAGATAAAAGTGTGGCAAAAAAATTTTTGAAAAGGGAATAAGCTTTAGTTTTGGCAATTGCCATAAATCAAATGTTGAACCGATCAACTGTCTTGTGCACTACCCTAGTCAACTGTCAAATGAACAATATCAAATGTGTAGCCACATAAGAAAAATGAAGGCTGGAAATGGAGAGGTTGAAAGAGGCAGTTTGCCCACTCTGTGTCAGTATACCTGGAAATACCAGGTAGAAGAGTAGGGCAAGGTGTACAGACCCAGAGCAGATGATGTAAAAATATGTTATTCAACCAACTAAAATGTAGAAAGTGTGCAGGGACAGCTATGGTGACATGACTGGACTGCACTAACAAGCACAGAGGTAGTATGGAATGTTAATTATACAAATGTAATACACAGTCATGATGTGTGGATCACTGTGAGCTGCCCCTGGCAGCCCTTTTGCCCTAGGTGACAGCTTAAATTGCTATGAAGAAATTTGTCTCTGGCCATAATGAACATGGCAAGAAAAAATACCTGTGGTATTTAAATAGCTCTAACACAGAAAAGTAACAAAACTCTGCAATTCATCCTGTTTCTTTGTATCAGTATATCCATATTGCTTTATAGCAGAAATGTCTGTATAATCACTGTATAATTCTGTATAATCATAGCCTACATTTATCTCCACTGTGCTGTCTAGTTTCCCCATACTGAAATGGGATTAACTCCCACCCTTGCTCTGTTTAGGATGATTAAACTGAATGCTATTTCCCCACAAGGAAAACAAAACTAGAAGTTAATCCTGAGAAAATTATTATTTGCAAAATGAACTTAATCAACGTGAAGTTTGGGCAAGCCTTTTCAGTGCACAGATGTTGGCAGAACAGTGAACTGCACAGATTTTCGATACTGCTCTGAATACACTTCAGAAAAGAAGTGTGATTTAGGCCCAACGCACACTGGGTTTTTGCTGAGATCCTCTAGATGCCTTTCTCTTGGCAGGAGAAAAGCAGGATCAAAAACACACCTAAAGTATTTGCAAACGCGTTTAGACATGTCAATCACTTGGGCATTCAATTTATTTCATTGGCCAGAACAGTGGCGGCTGGTGATGTTTTAGGATGGTTGGGTGTCAGACCTCGCCCTTCCTTTTGGACCCCTCTCACTTCTCATAAGTCTTATAGAATCCATCGGAAACACAGGACAGGAGTATACAGTCCCAGCATCACAACACAGAGTATATAGCTCAACCTCACAGATCAGGATATATAGCTCAGCCTCACAGATCAGGGAATATAGCTCAGCATTACAGATCAGGGTATATAGCTCAGGATTACAGATTAGGATATTCAGCTCAGCATTACAGATAAGGGTATATCAAAAAGCCATCCCTGGACCCTAGCGATTTTAACAATCTACGCCCTATCTCCTTGCTCCCTTTTTCCTCCAAACTTCTCGAACGACTTGTCTACAACCAACTGAGTGACCACCTTGTTAATAATGACCTTCTTGACCCCCTTCAATCTGGATTTTGCCCTCAACACTCCACAGAAACTGCCCTTCTTAAACTCACAAATGACCTACTAAAACCAATGGACACAACTCTGTACTCCTACTCCTGGACCTTTCGGCTGCCTTTGATACTATTGACCACCCATCCTCCTCAAAAAACTTTACTCCCTCCGTCTCCGTGACTGTGCTCTTCAGTGGCTCTCGTCCTACCTATCCCATTGCACCTTCAGTGTCACATACAATTCTACCTCCTCCTCTCCTCTTCCTTTCTCTGTCGGGGTACCCCAAGATTCTGTTCTTGGACCTCTCTTATTTTCAATATACACCTCTTCCCTGGGCCAGCTGATAGCCTCCCACGGCTTTCAATATCATTTCTACCCTGACGATACCCAAATCTACCTCTCCACCCCCCAACTCACTCCATCAGTCTCCTCACGCATCACTAACCTATAAACAGACATATCTGCCTGGATGTCACTCTACTTTCTCAAACTCAACTTGTCCAAAACTGAACTCATAATATTTCCTCCCCCACGTGCCGTTTCCCCTGACTTCTCTGTCAAGAGCAATGGTACAACCATCCACCCATCCCCACATGTTAGGGTGCTTAGTGTTATCCTGGATTCTGAACTCTCCTTTTAGCCCCACATCCTATCACTTTCTAAGGCTTGCCGCCTTAACCTCCGCAACATCTCCAAAATATGTCTTTTTCTAACCACAAAGCTTCTGATCCACTCCCTGGTCACCTCTCGCCTCGACTACTGCAACTCCCTCCTTATTGCCATACCTTTAAATTGACTATACCCCCTTCAGTCCATCATGAATGCCACTGCCAGATTCATCCACCTTACAAATCTTTCAGTGTCTGCCACCCCTCTCTGCCAATCCCTCCACTGGCTGCCACTCGCCCAACAAATTAAATTCAAAATACTAACAATGAGCTGCAAAGCCATCCACAACTCTGCTCCCAGCTACATCACTAACCTAGTCCCAAAATACCAACCTAATTGTCCTCTTCGCTCCTCCCAAGACCTCCTGCTCACCAGCTCCCTCATCACCACCTCTCATACTCACCTCCAAGACTTCTCCAGAGCCTCTCCCACCCTCTGGAACTCCCTACCCCAATCTGTCAGACTGTCCCCAAATCTATCCACCTTCAGGCAATCCCTGAAAACTTTTCTCTTCAGGGAAGCCTATCCTGCCACCTCCTAACAAATTTTATCAATCAGCTCATCCCCCACAGTTATTGCCCCTTTGTATCATTTAACCCTCCCTCCTAGATTGTAAGCTCTAACGAACAGGGCCCTCTGATTCCTCTTGTATTGAATAGTATTGTAATTGTACTGTCTACCCTAATATTGTAAAGCGCTGCGTAAACTGTTGGCGCTATATAAATCCAGTATAATAATAATATATAGCTCAGCCTCACAGATCAGGGTATACAGCTCAGCCTCACAGATCAGGGTATACAGCTCAGCATTACAGATCATGGTATATAGCTACTGTATATAGCTCAGCATTACAGATCAGGGTATATAGCTCAGCCTCTCAGATCACGGTAAATAGCTCAGCTGCACAGATCGGGGTATATGGTTCAGCATTACAGATCAGAGTATATAGCTCAGCATTACAGAACAGGGTATATAGCTCAGCCTCACAGATCAGTGTATACAGCTCAGCATTACAGATCAGGGTATATAGCTCAGCATTTCAGATCAGGGTATATAGCACAGCATTACAGATCAAGGTATATAGCGCAGCATTACAGATTAGGATATACAGCTTAGCATTACAGATCAGGGTATATAGCTCAGAATAACAGATCAGGGTATACAACTTAGCATTACAGATCAGGTTATATAGCTCAGGCTCACAGATCAGGGTATACAGCTCAGCATTACAGATCAGGGTATATAGCTCAGCCTCACAGATCAGAGTATATAGCTCAGCATTACAGATTAGGGTATATAGCTTACCATTACAGATCAGAGTATACAGCTCAGCATTACAGATCAAAGGTATATAGCTCAGCCTCACAGATCAGAGTATATAGCTCAGCATTACAGATCAGCGTATACAGCTCAGCATTACAGATCAGGGTATACAAATCAGCATTACAGACCAGGGTGTATAGCTCAGCATTACAGATCAGGGTATACAGCTCAGCATTAAAGATAAGGGTATATAGCTCAGCCTAACAGATTAAGGTAAACAGCTCAGCATCACAGATCAGTGTATACAGCTCAGCATTACAGAAACAGCATGCTGATATTATTGTAATAGTAGAAACGCATGTGGAGGGCAGACTGCAGATGGCCCTCAAGCGTTCATGGGTGGAGTGAGCTTTTCATTCCACATACACGATCCACGCAAGGGGAGTTTCAATACTTGTAGCTAAATCACTGCACTTTGAACCATGCAAAATTGTCTCAGACCCTCAAGGTTGTTATATCTTCCTGCACGCAAAAATCTATGAAGAACCATTCTTGATACTAGCTGTATATATACCCCCACCCTTCTGTACAGCTGTACTCAAAGAAGGATTTGAATTTATGACTCATCATATAACAGCACAGACCATATGGTTAGGTGATTTCAATGCAAAACTAGACTCTAATTTGGAGAGACCACAGGGCCATCCAACAGCCCAAACTAGCCCACATCCTACTAGATTCCATCACCTTTAACTTAGTCGACTCATGGAGATACAAACACTCAGGGGCATGGGCATATTCATGTTTCTTATCAACCCACAATACCATGTCACGAATAGATTACATACTTTTGTCCCAAATATTGACCCCTAGGTTGCAGGAAGCTTCTTTCTGCCCAAGACTTCTCTCTGATCACAGCCCCTATTGGGTTACTGTAAGCTTCCTTATTAACAAGCCACCCAGAGTGTGGTGGCTAAACCCATTCTGGTTCTCCCTACTGCCTGAGAACGATGAGCTTCTAAATGCATGGAAATTATATTTTGAGGAGAACGCTCAGTTGGCCTCTCCATCTGCTGTTTGGGAATCCTTTAAAATGCATGTCAGAATGACGCTTAGCACCCATATTAATAGAGTAAAGAATTCCTCTTACTTGACATTAGAACAAGCTATCGAGAAATTAACCGACATAGAGCAGCAGTATATAGCTAACCCAACCCCTGCTCACGCAGATTCACTCAATCTATAAACCAGGGTGGTGAACCAGTTGCAATATGGAAAATCTAAACGGAAATTATTTTTCTCCAAACAAAAAATGTTTGACCACGGTGAGACGACGGGCAAGCTCCTTGCTTTTATGGTACATAATGAGGACAGACCTACGGTAGTTATTTCACTTCATGATCAATATGGGACCCAAATTACAGATCCACCTAGTGTAACTAATAGATTCAGAGAGTTTTATCAGAACCTATACACCTCCACAGTACCTGGGGATAGGGATGATATGTCCTCTTTTCTGGAGGAGATCACTCACCCGCAATTAACGGATGACCAGATTAAAATGTTTGAGGCTCCCTTCACGGTCGATGAAATAACTGAGGCTATGGCTTGCTTCGCCAGGTCTAAATCCCCGGGCTCCGATGGACTTCCTATAGAGTTCTAGTCACAATTTAGCAAATTTTTATCCCCCAAATTGCTAAAGCTATATAATCACTTTTTTGACACTTTTCAGTAGCCACCCTCTATGAGAGAGGCTATCATAGTCCTTATACACAAACCAGGTAAGGATCCTGGATTCCCAGTGTCCTATTGCCCTATATCACTGTTACAAGTAGATATTAAAATATTAGCTAAGTTACTTGCCCTATGTTTGAATCAGGTAATACTGACATTGATAGACACAGACCAAGCTGGCTTAATGCCAGGCCGCAATACATCCTTTAACCTGAGGATATTGTTCATGAATCTCCAAGTACCCCGTGACAATGTAGGAACTCGAGTAGTAGTGACACTAGATACAACCAAAGCCTTTGATTCTGTAGAGTGGCGCTACCTGTGGAGATGCCTGCAAGGCTATGGATTTGGACCCAGGTTTATAAAATGAATACAGCTGATGTTTTAGGATCCTACAGTGAGAGTGATAGCTAATGGTTGGGTATCGGAGGGGTTCAGCTTAACTCGGGGAACCAGACAAGGATGTCCTCTGTCCCCCCCCCCCCCCGTTATATGCTCCTATGGCAGAACCGCTGGCTATCTCCATCAGAACCAACCAACAGATCAGAGGACTGTGAACAGGCTCCCTAATAGAGAAAATCATTATGTATGCGGACGACACGCTACTATACTTGTCAGATCCGGACCCTTCCCTACAGGCCACGCTGCAAATGATAGAACGATTTGGTGCGTTTTCAGGACTTAAAATTAATTGGGAAAAATCTTGTATCCTCCCCATCGATAGCTTCCCTCCAGATGAGGAACAGGCACGTCTCCCCCTTCAGAGGACAGACAGAATAAAATACTTGGGAGTGCAGATATCTAACTCCCCAGCTGACTATATAGCTTTAAACATAGAGCCTCTCTTCACCTTAATTAAATCTAAAATCCAAACGTGGCCCCGGCTGCCCTTAGGGGTGTTTGAACGCATTAACCTTATAAAAATGGTACTTTTCCCTAAAATTTTATATATCCTTTGGCATACCCCCATATATCTCCCATTAAAATAGTTCAAGACTTTGGAAATGCTTCTTAAACCGTTTGTCTGGGGGAATGAGAGACACAAGCTAGCTTGGCAGTCCCTTAAAAATCCCACGAATCTGGGAGGGACAGCACTACCCAACTTTAATCTCTACTACATAGCTTCACAGTTATCTCATCTATACCACATAGATAAAACAGATAAGGAGAGATTTTTAAAACTTCTCTGCACAAACTGGCAGAAATTAACCTCTGATCCAATTTCTAGGTCTGGAGGCAGCCACACAGGAAAAGGACCATATGTCACTTCTTTATCAATACAGGAGTATATGGGATATAGCGTCTATCAAATTGGAGATACCTCAGACTAATGACTATACCCCTATCTGGAGAAAAAAAGCTCTCCCAGAACTTCTCCACCTACCCAATGTTGAATTCTGGGGGTCTAGGGGAATACTGTACATTCACCACTTTATAACAGCAGGAACCCTAAAAAGTTTTGAAGAGCTAAAGGAAGAACACTCACTTCCCAATCATATGTCATTTAGATACCTTTAGGTTTGACATGCTCTAGAAACCCAATTAGATTTACCCCTACCGCAATATACCCCAAATGTCATCATGGAGATAGTTACGGGTAATGACCCCAAAAAACTGATTTTTACAACAGATTGAACACCCCGGCATCCACAAAATTGGCATATAACTTAAAACTCAGGTGGGAGAGGGAGGTAGGCTCAATAGAAGATGAAGACTGGGGGGATGCTTTAGACAACTGTAGATAGGCTATCACAAATATACAGTATATCACCCACCAAGATTACATCACCCCCTCAAGAAAAGCCAAGATTCACAGGGGTTATTCACTGATTAATGTGTAACCAGGAAACTGGTACCTTCTTTCACCTGATATGGGCCTGCCCACACATTCAATTATACTGGAAACAGATAGTAGATTTCCTCCATTATACCATGGGATCTCCTCTTACTCTAGACCAAAACAGTGCCTTTTGGGATTATTTCCAGATACTGAAATCAATAAATTCATGAAAATCTTTTTTACATGAAACTATATTTGCTGCCAGGAAAGTTATTGCCCGTCACTGGATGAGACAGTTGCCCCGAAGATATAATGAGTGGTTGACAGAAGTTAATTCCTACGTTGCCATACAAGAAGGTGATATATGTTAATAGAGGCGGTCCAACCAAATATAACAAGATTTGGGTCCGCTGGTTGCAGGCTGCAGAGACTTGTGTATGAATGAGAATCTGTTCCCCACACTGATTACCCACACTGTAAAATATACCACTGATAACCTGAATAGATTGATGAGACAAACCAATGCAGGTATAAACATGCCTTTCCTGACACAAGCACGACAGCATATACGTATGGGCTGGCTCCGCCCCCACGCCCAGTTCCAGGATCCGGTTACACTATAAAGTCAAACACCTCCCACCAGGCCTCATTCTCCTTTTTTTCCTCACTGCTCAGCTGGTTACACTGATGCTGAAAGGCAGAAATTTTTCTTTTTCCCTCACCTTGCCGGATTCATCTGGCCAACCGCGCAGGTTCAAACTCTCCTGTTAGCGACGCTCCCCACTGTACAGGGAGTAAATCTTCCTATATGGGGGAGGCCTCCCCTCCCCATGTTCCAGGGATTGGGGGGGGTGGAAGGCGGCTGGTCTCTAAGGATTGCTTCCTCATCATGTCTCCATGGATGGACTTTCAGTGGACTTCCTGTCGGCCATAGGGCATGGAGTTGGTAAGGCACCACATGGTGCACAAATCGATAG
>BLSH010192056.1:441988-469554 GCA_018402905.1 Glandirana rugosa | reverse complement strand
AGTTTGCAAAAGAGTGTAGGGTGCGAGACATAGAGTTAACACTTTAATAAAAGTCACAATGAGAAATTTATTACCCTTTTTTTTCTTTGTGTGTGTCCATGTTAACATCATAAGGACATGTAACCAAGTCCTCACGGAAAATTTTGAACATCATTCAAAAAAAAAAAATAATATTTTTCCAAATAATTTGAAACATGTCAATATCTTCTTAAACGTTTTTTTTTCTAACTGTTTCACCGAAAATTTCATATGTATAACGTCGAATCATCTACGTACTATGTTTACTTTTATGTATACTATGCAATGTTATCCTGGAACTGGGCGTGGGGGCGGAGCCAGCCCATACGTATATGCTGTCGTGCTTTGCATCAGGAAAGGAAAATTACCGTCAGGTAAGTATACAATTTTCCGTTTTATTGTAACGTATCATATGTATTTTCATTTGTATCATGCATCTACTAAGCTGCAATATGTATACTTTAAAAGCCACTTTGTCAATCTTTTTTTTTGCAAATTCTTCTATAACTGTACAAAGTTTAATAAACCTTTTTATAATAAAAAAAAAAAACTTACTACAAGTTTTAAAAGGCACTCCTGAACCAATGTACAGGAATACTACAATTGTACCTGTGTGTGTTTCTTTTTTTTCCCATTATTTAAAGAGTAACACTGAAAATAATTTCACAATTGAGATACAGAGCGTGGGATGTGAGAAAACGTTTGACTACGCTATGTACACCAATAGCTGTAATTTAGTTCATTGTTCATAGAAGCCTGCAAATTCTTTAGAGGGTCTCTCCAGTGTAGAAAAGGTTCATAAAAGCTAAACAGACCTATTGGGATCTGTGCATATCACTCACTATTTAGGCTAAAGTGGACAATAAGGCCCTACATACACAAGCATCAAAGATGGTTCAGTGTACATTTTTGGGTCCATCAAGCTTCTCAAAATGCCAGGTCTAAAATAGTAACAAAAACACACCAGTGCTTAAAGAAGTTTTCACTGAGGGCTTCTGCAGAATATTTGCAGTGTCTAGGTCATGCAGGGTAAATGGTAAATGCTGCAGACATATCTACTTTCATGGTTCCCCAAGTGGCCCACCCTGTTTGGACAGCAGTTTAACGCTGCATGTACAAACAAGGGATGAAGGTGCCAGGCTTCAAGTACAGTACAATCATGTCTCTATAATGTAATTCACATATTGCAGAATATTAGAACGTACTGAAAGTGTTTCACAAGCTTTAATCTCATTTTTGTAATGGAAGATGTAGCATGTCTGACAATGATAAATAATTACATTTGGAGAGCACTTATCATTAGAATATAAAAGCACAAGCCACTTGGCGCAGTATATGGTGTGACTTCTCTCCCTCCTCTTTCTGTGTTAGAAAATATAGCACATTTTCTACACTATTTAGCCACAGCTTAGAAAGTTTCCTGAGCTCCCACTTGTTGCTATTAAAAAGAAAGGAATAGATTAGGGTTGAGGGCATATGTGTGTACCATGAGGACATGTCCTTATGATTAAATATGGCAGTGCTCACAAGTAAATACAGGATCAGAGTGGGGCATACACAGGTGAAAGTATCCTAATCCAATGGGAACTGTTACTTTGAAGGGGGTAGAGAGAGGGGAAGGTGATCTTATTTAAAGCTGTAAATGAGTGAAAAGTGGTTGTTTCGATCAAAAATAGGCCGCATTAAGCCACGTGTTTAATGTGGACTCTTATTTCCTGTATAACAACAAAAGAACAAAAGGTTTATCAGGGTATACTATTTTTACCTGAACAGAACTCTGAAGGTTCTGTTCAGACAGGCAGAGGGCAATGAACTCGTTCTCAGTATTGCTTGTGGTCCCCATGCAACTAATCTTTTCCCCTTACTGACTTGCTATGCCTTGTTCTACACTGTGCCTCTGTGTGGAGGCAGCTATCCTGGCAATTTTGCTTTTTTATGTCAAAGCCTCCAGCAAAGAGAACAGTGAGAAGGACAGTAGTGACATCAACAAACCTAACTTTGAATTTGGTGAAACTGGCAATCACAGGCATCAGTGCCTTGGATCTCACACTGCAGATATGCAGCCTAGCACCCTCACATAACAAGAAGTATGCTGCTATTTTTCAGGAGGTATTCCAGACAAAAGGTGAATTATAGGCTATTGTTTAGGCACAGTTAATATTTTGAAATATTCACTTACATAGTTGGTAAAGTTGAACAAAGACACCAGTCCATCCGGTTCAAACTGTGTGGGGGTGTATATGTGTAAGTACGTATCTATGTCACTACCATTTCCCATATCCCTGTATATTGCGTTCACTAAGATGCCCATCTAAATATTTTTGGAAATTATCGATACTCCCCACTGACACTACCAATTGTGGAAGGGAGTTCCACATCCTTACAACTTTAACAGTAAAGAACCCCTTACACAATTTAGGGTTAAACCGCTTCTCATCCAATTTTATTGAGTGGTTGTATGTTTTCTGAGACTGACATGAGACTGGAAAGTTTTCTCCTTATGCTAGAATCACAATTTAGATATTTGTATATTGTAATCACATCTTCTCTTAAATGCCTCTTCTCCAGAGCTTAATGTTTGTAATTCTTCTTCATAAATGAGATCCTCCATACTCAAGATCTGGCTGAACCAGAGTTTTCTGAAGTGATAGAATGATAGCCTAGTCTCTTGAGAAAACACCCTTTTAAGTGCATGCTAATAGTCTACTAGCTTTGCTTACTGCAACTTGGCATTGCTTGCTATTGCTGAGCCTGTGATCTACTAGGATCCCCAGATCCTTTTCCATCCTCAAATCCTCCAGAGATTTTCACCCCAGCTAGTGAATTGCATTCATAATTTTAGCCCCCAAGTGCTTTTCTTTACTTTCATCAATGTTAAACCTAATTTTCCATATTGTTGCCCACCCCATTTATTGAGGTCTTCCTGTAAGGTTGTTATATCCTGTTTTGAAGTTATTGCCCTGCTTGGCTTTGTATCATCAGCAAACATTGACATTGAACTATTTATATCAACCTCTGTATCATTTATGAACAAGTTAAAGTGTAACTCCACTTTTGTTGAGAAAAAATCATTCCCCTCTTGGTGACCTATGTACATTGCAAGGATTTTAAAAACTTTGCTGCAGATTCCTACCTTTTGTTATTCTGAAGAAATCACTCTGTGTTTGTCTGTGACCCTTTGGGAAAGTGAGTCTAATGGGAGTGGTTTTATAATTATCATTCAGCTGCAGCAACTACAGGGCACTAACGAGGAAAGCTGCTGGGCTGGTATCCCTTTATACGTGATTTCCTATTGGGAGCATCTTACATTTTTGTTGCAGAGGATGCCTGAACTCTGACTTGTATCTTAGTGCAGACTTCTGGGAAAATTAGTAAGCCAATCAAACAAGCAGGAAATTATGTTTCTGGGGGTGTTCTGTACACATACTGTGTACAGAACACCTCCAGGTAGCCATATTAAATTCCATTTTCAAAATATTACAGAGCTGCAGATTGAAAAGGAAAGGTAATCTTTAATAACATTGTATACGCTATATTATTTTTTCTTTATTTGCTATTTTGTTTCCCCACTAAAGTGGAGATGCCCTTTAAAGGATAAGTTCACATTTACAAAAAATAATAAATGCACATTTTTTTGCCTGTAAAAAAATATACATTTATTATTTTTTTGTAATGGACATGTAAAGCATTGCATCAGCGATCAGCACATTGTGGGTCTAATGCCACGGTCCTGCAGACTGATACGGCCAAGCAGTTACATTGTGACAGGAAGACTTAATGAACTACCACATCGCTCAACAGCACCCTGGTAGTTCATTGAGAACTAAAAGCCAAAAGCCACAAAGGCTGTTGGACCTTGTCGTTTTCCCATTGACAGAACACTGTGAATGGATGATACGGTCGGGCAGGCGGAGCCCCGCACGGCCACGTTTTTTGCAGATTCAGACAGCTATTAGGGAAGATCCCGGCTATCTGTCAGAACAGGGGTCGGGGGGAGCGGGGGCTGGTGCATCTGTAACATGCTACATGTTACACCCTGAGCATGGGTGTAACATGTTACATGTTACATAAGGTCCACTTATTCTTTAAAAAGAATTAGTCCCAGGACAGAACCTTGGGATACCTCACTTACAACTCTAGACCATTTAGAAGACCGTTCACTTTTTGAGGTCAGGTCCACTAAAAGGATATCTAAACCCCAACAATAGTGCAAAAAGAGATGCTCCCTGTCCTAGGCTGACAACACTCACAAACTGTTAGTGGCAGCTGGTGCTCAATATTTTGGAGTGGGGTGGCAAACAAACTTTCCCCCCACACTTAACATAACATAACATCACCACCAAACCCCCCCTGCACAGGCCGGCCTCAGTACCCACACCTGCTCCCGCTCATCCTCCCATTTTCTGCTGCAATTAACTCCTCTGTGGTGGGAGAGCAGCTTCCCCTGACGGAGAGCTCCTGGTCCGGGCTTCTGCTATGAGCTCTGCTAGGAGTAAGGGATGGGCTCTATAGTTCCGGGAAGGTGACGATCAGTGCCGAGGGGCCGTTACTTCTCCTCATGGCCCAACATGCAGTGGGTCCTGAGATCCGATTGGCCAGGAGTCCTAAGACTTCATGGCCAATTGGATCTCAGGGCCCACTTCCTGAGTGGCCGGGAGGAGAAGCAGGAAGACCTTAGCGAATATTAATTCGCTAATATGACACAACTGGGTGGGCTCAGAGCTCTGCGCCCCAAGCCCACCCTTTTTAAGCCAATTAGAGCCTCAGGCTCTAATCATGTGCTTCAAAAAAGAAAAAAACCCCATTGAAATCCATGCGTCCAGTGCCCTGCATGTAGATTAGGGGCCGGGCGCATGGATTATAAACTGTACTGTACTGCATCTATGAAGAAGCAGCATTGTCACCCTAAGGCTACATGTACACTAGCCTACCCACACTGCTACTGTGGGAAAATGCAAAAATGCAGTTTTCCACACTTTTTGATTTCCGGCAGCCCGTGGTCAAAATGTTCCTATCCTGAACACGATTCTTCTGCGTTAAGGAGAGAGAGGTTTAACCTCATGGACACATGGCTTTTATGCAGTTGAGTTTAGGAGCTCAAAAGCTTCTAAACTCAAGTTTGCCGGTGTACATGAAGCCTAAGACAAGTGTTTAGGACTACAGAACATCTCTCTCTCTCTCCTCACCCCCATAACTTGTGGTGGAGAAGTGTTCTGTAGTCCATATAGATAGCTGGGAACAGTGCTACCAGATAACAGTTCATTAGACTCATAGATCAAAGGAAGGTATTAACTGACTGGATTTCTGATTTCACTTATCAAACAACTATAACAAAACAATGTCATTTTTATTAATGCTCCCAAAAGGGAGCAAATAAGACATTTATTGCTAGTGTTTATGTAGATTTTATTCATTTTATTGAGCATTAGACACTTATACCTTATGTTCCTCTTAAATCACTAAAACAGTTAATTGGCAGGTAACAGGTTGCTATTACAGCTTTGGATGATAACCATCAAGCCTGTTGATGGAATTTTGAAAGCAACATTGTAATTCTAGGATAGATAGATAGATAGATAGATAGATAGATAGATAGATAGATAGATAGATAGATAGATCGATAGATAGACATACAAATGAGGTTAACTTCAAGGAGACCTTGTCCTTGACTTAAAAAAATGCAGGTAAAAATATTAAAAAATCAAATATTTTATTTGCTTACTTGCATAGTTTTTTCTTTGCCAAAAATTATTTTGTATTTAACTGCAATGTACCTTTGAACTTTCTAGCAAATGTGACCTCTTCAGGTAATTCAGTGCTCTAGCACAGCCCCCTCTGGACTTACACGTCACAGGCCTGTCCTCCTTTGGGACTGTCTAATTACTCTCTATGCTGGCCAAGCTCCTCTGACCCTTCCCTCCTCTCCTTACTAAACCTTTTAGCTTCTGGGGGAGAAGCGAAGGCGAATACTATAGAGTGACACTTGAGAGACAACTCTGAGTATTATGGGGCTGATTAAATCACTCCCAATTTTGGTGGCACCCAGTAGCATTCTCAAGGCTTCTGGATGTTTACACAATGCATAACATACACTATATTGTCAAAAGCATTGGGACGCCTGCCTTTACACGCACATGAAATTTAATGGCATCCCAGTCTTAGTCCGTAGGGTTCAATATTGAGTTGGCCCACCCTTTGCAGCTATAACAGCTTCAACTCTTCTGGAAAGGCTGTCCACAAGGTTTAGGAGTGTGTCTATGGGAATGTTCGACCATTCTTCCAGAACCGCATTTGTGAGGTCAGGCACTAATGTTGGAAGAGAAGGCCTGGCTCGCAGTCTCCGCTCTAAAGCATTCCAAAGGTGTTCTATCGTGTTGAGGTCAGGACTCTGTGCAGGCCAGTCAAGTTGCTCCATCCCAAACTCACCAATCCATGTCTTTATGGACCTTGCTATGGACCTTGGTGTGCAGTCATGTTGGGACAGGAAGGGGCCATCTCCAAACTGTTGCCACAAAGTTGGGAGCATGAAATTGTCCAAAATGTCTTGGTATGCTGACGCTTTAGGAGTTCCATTCACTGGAACTAAGGGGACAAGCCCAACCCCTGAAAAACAACCCCACACCATAATCCCCCCTCCACTAAATTATTTGGACCAGTGCACAAAGCAAGGTCCATAAAAACACGGATGAGTGAGTTTGGGGTGGAGGAACTTGACTGGCCTGCACCTTAACCCGATAGCACACCTTTGGGAGGAATTAGAGTGGAGACTGCAAGCCAGGCCTTCTTGTCCACATCAGTGCCTGACCTCACAAATGCGCTTCTGGAAGAATGGTCAAACATTCCTATAGACACACTCCTAAACCTTGTGGACAGCCTTCCCAGAAGAGTTGAAGCTGATAGAGGCTGCAAAGGGTGGGCCAACTCAATATTGAACCCTACCCACTAAGACTGGGATGCCATTAATGTATATGCGCATGTAAAGGCAGGTGTCCCAACACTTTTGAAATATAGTGCATAATATAATATATAATACATATATTCTAACAGGAAGATTTTTGTTGAAATTAATGGTCTGCAGACAGGATCTCTGTAATTAATCACAATTACAGCCCTAGCTGTAAATTACAAATCAAAACCTGCATTACAAACCTGAATCATATTAGGTTGATTACAAATCATCTGCATGTGTTATGTTATGTTGATTCACACTCCAACGTGTCAGTTTCTTAACATCATAAAACTAACAGAACTTCATAGAGGACAAATAGTAGGTGCCCAAATTACTGATGCATTGTAAAAAAAAAAAAGTAACGTTACATGTGTAAAGGTGAATAGTCGCTTAAATAATAACAACATATGCTAAACAAAGGAAATATTCATCGACAAGGAGGAAAAGTGGCTGCACATTAAAACATACCCACTTAAATGATAGTTACATTCCATAAAGCAGATGCTCCAAGTTATTGCAGAGTTGAACAAGCACCTCTTTGACCCATTCTGAGCAAAAAATATGTAGTGGGCTTCATAATGCTGCATGTTATGATGAGACCGCCATTCATAAGCTGCTTATATCCAGAGTCAGTGCTTTGCATAAAGCACAAAATCATAACTCTGAGCAAAAAATAAATACTATATATTCTAATCTCAAGAATCATTCTTTAGTTCATCTACTTTAAAGGTCATGAAACAGAAGGTTTTTTTTTCTTTTTGTAGAAGGGTTC
This sequence comes from Glandirana rugosa, assembly GCA_018402905.1. NCBI lineage: Eukaryota > Metazoa > Chordata > Amphibia > Anura > Ranidae > Glandirana > Glandirana rugosa. Next base: position 461,815 of record BLSH010192056.1, on the reverse strand, counting down.
AACATTCCACTTCACACAGTTCAACAATCAAAATATGTATGACAGCATTCCAAGAGCTGCAGTGGCACTTGAAAAAGTAACGTTACTTTTTTTTTTTTACAATGCATCAGTAATTTGGGCACCTACTATTTGTCCTCTATGAAGTTCTGTTAGTTTTATGATGTTAAGAAACTGACACGTTGGAGTGTGAATCAACATAACATAACACATGCAGATGATTTGTAATCAACCTAATATGATTCAGGTTTGTAATGCAGGTTTTGATTTGTAATTTACAGCTAGGGCTGTAATTGTGATTAATTACAGAGATCCTGTCTGCAGACCATTAATTTCAACAAAAATCTTCCTGTTAGAATATATGTATAATATATTATATTATGCACTATATTTCAAAAGTGTTGGGACACCTGCCTTTACATGCGCATATACATTAATGGCATCCCAGTCTTAGTGGGTAGGGTTCAATATTGAGTTGGCCCACCCTTTGCAGCCTCTATCAGCTTCAACTCTTCTGGGAAGGCTGTCCACAAGGTTTAGGAGTGTGTCTATAGGAATGTTTGACCATTCTTCTAGAAGCGCATTTGTGAGGTCAGGCACTGATGTGGACAAGAAGGCCTGGCTTGCAGTCTCCACTCTAATTCCTCCCAAAGGTGTCCTATCGGGTTAAGGTGCAGGCCAGTCAAGTTCCTCCACCCCAAACTCGCTCATCCGTGTTTTTATGGACCTTGCTTTGTGCACCGGTCCAAATAATTTAGTGGAGGGGGGATTATGGTGTGGGGTTGTTTTTCAGGGGTTGGGCTTGTCCCCTTAGTTCCAGTGAATGGAACTCCTAAAGCGTCAGCATACCAAGACATTTTGGACAATTTCATGCTCCCAACTTTGTGGCAACAGTTTGGAGATGGTCCCTTCCTGTCCCAACATGACTGAAATTAAGAAAAAAAATTTGATGTCTGTGTACTTAGTGAGAAGAGTGATCACTGATTAATTGCATTGGAAAACCGTGTACCTGGAGATGAGTAGTAGTGATTAGTGTTGGGCAAACGGTTTGGCCCGAGCATGCGTTTGGTATGAACATTGGCTGTTTGCCCCATTCAAGGAACACCCGAATTTGCAGGGCATTTGGTGTGTGTTCGCCCCGCCAAACGCTCTGCAATTCACTGCGCGCTGCACAGTGCATTCTGGGCCCTGATTGGGCAAAGCTTTGCCCAATTAGGGCACAGTAAAAGCTGGCTGTTAAGTAGCGTGGGGAAGCCAGCCACAGCGTCCTTAACAATCGATAAGTCAAAAGCTGTCAATGGGCTTCTCCGCTGAAAGCTAAATTAAAAAAAAAAGCATTTTCTGGTAAAAAAAATAGTACAATAAAAATGGTGTGGGCTCCCCCCAAGATCCATACCAGACCCTTATCTGAGCATGCACCCTGGCAGGTTAGGAAAGGGGGGAGTGAGCGAGCGCCCTCCCTCCAGAACCATACCAGGCTACATGCCCTTAACATGGGGACAAAGCACCTTGATAAGAGTCTCTTCGCCACATCCCTGGGCTGTGGTTGTGGGGGTCTGCGGGCAAGGGGCTTACCAGAATCTGGAAGCCACCTTTAACAAGGGGGCCCCCAGATACCGGCGCTCCATGTGAATGAGTATGGGGTACTTATTACCCTTACCCATTCACCGAAAAAGTGTAAAAAAGTAATAAAAACAGTTAGTAATAAAGAGACAGTTTTTGACAATTCCTTTATTAAAAAATAAAAGATAAAAAAAAATGGCCCCCGATGTAGAGCCATTGTCAATCACAACACCACCGCACCTAAAAAAGAACAAAAAAAAAAAAAACCTTCTCGCCATGAAGGCAAACCGCCCAATGGCTGGCTTGCTGTTTGACAGTGGCACCGCCCCCTTGGAAAGCCATGGACTGGTGCATGCTGGTTTGGTGACATCACAAGGGGTGGTGCCACCAGGAGATCTCCCCAGGCAGCCCAGCCATTACCTATATTAGAATTGTCAAACAGCAGAGGAGGCATTCAACAGTCAGCCGTCAATGAGTGTGTAGCAATTTTTTTATTTTCTTTGGCAGTTCTCTGGCAGTGCGGTGGCGTTGTGATTAAAGAAGGATCTATATCAGGGACACTGTTCTTTTATTTTTTAATAAAGGAATTGTCAAAAACTGTCCCTGTGGTTTTATGACTTTTTGGCACTTTTTTGGTGAATAGGTAGGCTCCTTCATAAAGGGGGCTTCCAGATTTCACTAAGCCCCCTTACCGCAGAGCCCCACAACCACAGCCCAGGCTTGCGGGGAAGAAAACCTTGTCCCCTTCAACATGGGGGCAAGGTGCTTTGGGGTGGGGGGGCAGAGCCCCCCCATGTTGAGGTTGTGTAGACTGGTATGGTTCAGGAGGGAGGGTGGCACTCCTGAGCTGCCAGGCTGCATGCTGGGATAAGGGTCTGGTATGGATTTGTGGGGGACCCCACACCGTTTTCTTCGTTATTTTTTTTTAAATTGCAACCAGGAGTCAATTTAAATGTGATTTGACTCGTTTTTTTTTTTTCTTTAGAAATGTAATTTTTGCTGCAGCATATTCTATACATGCCACAGGTGTGCCAATTTACAGGTAGACTAAGGGGACCCCCCAGGCACTATATTTAAAGTAATTTTTCTTTTTTATTGTTGCACTTTAACCACTTCAGCCCCGGAAGGATTTCCCACTTTAGGACCAGAACACTTTTTGCAATTCGGCGCTGCGTCGCTTTAACTGACAATTGCGTGGTCGTGCGACGTTGTACCCAAACGAAATTTGCGTCTTTTTTTTCCCACAAATAGAGCTTTCTTTTGGTGGTATTTGATCCCCTCTGCGTCGTTTCTGATTGCCGCTATAAACAAAAGGAGAGCGACAATTTTGCAAAAAAACCCAAATTTATTACTTTTTGATAAAATACAAATCCAAAAAAAACCCTTAAAAAAACATTTTTTTCCATCGGTTTTGGCCGACTTATATTCTTCCTCATATTTTTGGTAAAAAAAAATCGCAATTGGCGTTTATTGATTGGTTTGCGCAAAAGTTGCCGCGTTTACGGATGATGAGAATTCATTTCTGGAGTTTTTATTTTTTTTTATTTTTTACTAGTAATGGCGGCGATCTGCGATTTTTAGCGATACTGCGATATTGCAGCGGACATGTTGGACCATTTTGACACTTTTTTGGGACCATTGGCATTTATACAGCGATCAGTGCTATAAAAATGCACTGATTACTGTGTAAATGCCATTGGCAGTGAAGGGGTTAACCTGCAGGGGGCGCTCTAAGGGTTAACTGTGTTCCCTGGGCGTGTTCTAACTGTGTGTGGGCTGCCCTGGCTGGGGAAAGGGGATGATCACAGCTTCCATATACAGGAAGGCTGTGATCATCACCCTTCCCCCTTCAACAGAACGGAGATCTGTGTTTACATACACGGGCCTCCGTTCTTTCAGTGCGGGGGAGCCATCGCGGGTGGCGATCGAGTCCATCCTACCCGCTCCCTGGCTCCCCCCGAACACAGTGTGTGCATGGGCGCGCCTCCTGCGGCGTGTGCGCGCTCACAATGCTAGTTATCGCGGCCGCCGTCCTGTGACGGTGGTTCGCGATGACAAGCCACCTTGCCGCCGTCACGCTGCGGCGGGCGGTCAGCAAGTGGTTAAGCATCATTAAAATCACTGCTCCTTTAAAAACGACTCCATATCCCTTTTATGTCCAATTACGTGCATATAAGCCTTCAAAATGGGCACTTTTGATTTTTCCTGTTCGGCTCCCATAGACTTCAATGGGGTTTGCCGTTTGGATCAGAACTTTTCCCCTGTTCTGCTGCAAACCAAACAGGGCGGTGTTCGGCCCATCTCTAGTAGTGATCTGCTGGAAGAGGGGGGAGGCAGCCACAGGTATGTGCTAATGATGTCAGCTGATGAATTCCTTCCTCTGTCTTACTGGTTTCTATGTCTGAACTCTACATACCAGCTTTCTAGGAAATACAGCAATGGCTAAGGTAAGTCCTTGTTCTCAAAATTAAAGAAATCTTTTTTTTTCAACATAGGTACTGCACATTAATGGTATATTGGTACATAGAGGAGCTGGAATTTAGAAAAAAAAAAGGTGAACGTAGCCTTTAAAAGAATACTTTCTAAGAATATGCTGTATATTTAAAGGGATTCTTCTTTTCTCAGCAAAACTTAGCAGTTTCACTTTAAGACTAAATAGAATCAAACAGAGACAGATGCTGCAGTGAAGGCATATCCATCATTATGCACTTTTACTCTATATGGTCCGCGCATCAGGCTGATCAGAAATAGGAAATTGACTTACTAAGTAGATGTAATTTAGTGCTGAACTGCAGTCGACCATTCAGATGTATGTGATATTGTGATGTTTGAATACATTTGAACCATAAATGAATGTAATTTTCTCCTTGGTTAGAAAAGGCCAAATAAGTAGGAGGTGGACGTATAAAGACATTGAAAGAGATTAAACCTCCCAATGGAAATTTGACACAGCATAGAGATAAAGACATGAGTACTGTGCCAGTATCATTGGATGACATCTATAAATGCTGATAAGAATCGAAATAGGGAATGACTCATACAGCAAAAAAAATATTTGCAATCACAAGAATATAATTCATTTATTTTAGCCTTTGAAGTGTTCTACAATCATGCATAATGGCCACAAGTGCAGGCTACCTTGAGACATGAAGCCAACACAATCTCCATATGTAGATTCAAATTTGCTTCTTTCTCATTCACTTGAGAGCTCTATTTTCAGCTCCTAAACTAGAATGAATATAATGAGTCTGTCTTTTTTAACCTTTAACCACTTTATTCCAATAGTCATTCCGACAGAAAAGGACATTAGGTTACCACAACTATCATTCTTATAAAAGCCAAGGAATTGAATGAAATTATGTGTACAAAATAAAGAATTTGAATGCACAACAGAATGAGATTTATGTATTAAACTAGAATTGTATTGTCCTTTGATTCTAATCTCTCAGGCATGGCAATGCTTCACAATTTTGTCTTGTTATAGTAAACTGCCGTTAAAGTGAGCCTTTCCTGAAAGATATATAGGGCTACCATTGCTGACCTTCTGCCGATGATACTTTCTTAACTATATTATACAAAACTGCAGCGCAAAGTCCAATATGGTCAAAAGATCAAAAATGCATCCAGATCGATGGTCACTTGTATGACAAATATGTGATCACAGCAGTCGTGCAAACCGTCAGCAGTGCCACCGCCACACACAGCTCCTTACCAGATCTCACAGACCCCCTGTTACGGAGGGTCAGTGCACGCCTCTATACAAAACTATCCGACCAGGGAGAGCAGCGAGAGATGATCTTGTCACACCAGGGAGAGCATCACAGGCTTGTAAATGGATCCCATATATAGATGTGGCCGTTTATGTAATAGATAAAAACTCCAATAGTGCAGATGGTATAGAACGGTTTTATTGGTCACGTGTGGTGAGCGTCCCTTAGGCTCCACCAAACGCTTATCGCCATCGTCCCCTGACGACATCATCGATGACGAAACGCATTGGGTGGAGCCTAAGGGATGCTCACCACACGTGACAGGGAAGTCGAGGAGCGGACACCATCTTTTGTACTGGACGCTGGAATTTATCTGTGTTTGGATGCTGTTTTTAATCTCCTACCATGTGAGTAGATATTTTTATATATCAATAAAACCGTTCTATACCATCTGCACTATTGGAGTTTTTATCTATTACATGACCGGCCACATCTATATATAGAGGCGAGCACTGATCCTCCGTAACAGGGGGACTGTGCGATCCGGTAAGGAGCTGTGTGTGGCGGTGGCACTGGTGACGGTTTGCACGACTGCTGTGATCACATATTTGTCATACAAGTGACCATCGGTCTGGATGCATTTTTGATCTTTTGACCATATTGGACTTTGCACTGCAGTTTTGTATTATATATGTCTTAATGGTTTCACCTGACCAGTCTGTATAGCTGCATAGTCAAAACCTTTAACTCAAGCGCAGGATCATAGATTATATTCATACGTTCTTAACTACTTCACCTTCGGAAGGTTTACCCCCTTAATGACCAGTCCATTTTTTGCGATATGGCACTGCGTTACTTTAACTGACAATTGTGCGGTCGTGCGACACTGTACCCAAATAAAATGTATGTCCTTTTTTTCCCACAAATAGGGCTTTCTTTTGGTAGTATTTGATCCCCTCTGTGTTTTTTATTTTTTGCATTATAAGCAAAGAATGGTCGACAATTTTGAAAAAACAAAAAACGATATTTTTTTATTTTCTGCTATAAAACATATCCAGTAAAAAATCTAATTTCTTCATCAATTTAGGCCAATATGTATTCTGCTACTGATACGATATGATTGGTTTGCACAAAAGTTATAGTGTCTACAAACTATTGGATATTTTTATTTATTTTTATTTTTTACTAGTAAAGGCGGCGATCAGTGACTTTTAGCGGGACTGTGTTATTGTGGCGGACAAATCGGACACTTGACAATTGTGACACTTTTTTAGGGACCAATGACATTATTACAGTGATCAGTGCTAAAAATATGCACTGTCGCTGTACTAATGATACTGGCAGGAAAGGGGTAAACATCAGGGGCGACCAAAGGGTTAACTGTGTACCTAGCTAATGTTTCGGTGTAGTGGGAGAGGTGCTTCTACTAGTGGAAGGCATGGATCGGTGTTGTCCTGCTTTACAGGAACACAGAATTCATGCCTTCTGTTCTGGCAGAACGGCAATCTGCCTTGTTTACATAAGTAGACTGCCATTCTGTCAGTGTTCCAAACGATCAGTGGGTGCCAGCAGACATCGGGTCCACAGGACCTGCTGATCAGCTGTGGCTTTACACGATGAGAGCGATTCACCGGCAGCGTGCACCCGCACCCAATATCTAGACGTGCAGGATCACGTATATATATACGTGATCCTGCACAGCGCGGCCACCCTGTATCAGTAAATCTGCTATGGGGCAGTTGGCAAGTGGTTAAACCCAAACCAAGTACATGTACGTGAATTGGGATAGCCAGTTAGTAAGCTTCTATCTTTCAATCTATGCATATTCACCCACTTGGATTTACCTGCAGTTGCTGGCATTTACAAACAATTTTCCCTTTACATTCTGGGAAGATATAGATTTTCCCAGAGGCAGTTGCAAGAGACAAATGCACATAAGGGTTTCAGGTTTCAAATCCTCATTTTCAGTTGCACCCAAGGAGGTCTTCAAATTTACTGTCGGAGAAAGAACAATCACAGTTAGTCCTCCATAGGAAGCAATGGGAAAATCGGTGATTAAATCAATCATTTACACTCTCTTAGCTGTAATGAGGACCAGTGACTATAATATTTACCATATTATAAATGCAGTGAATGTTACCAAGACCTGGATTTCACATTGAAGAATACGAAATTCATATGTGTAGCAAACGTGATAAAATCTGGCATGCAGGCAGAGAATGTGTTTTGTAACTATGACATATAATCTGAGCCCCCATCATTTGTTTGATTTTTTAATACTTAGAAAAAAACAATTTTTTTTCTGTTACCAAAATGTTTTACTGGCACTTGCACACTTGTGCAGGAGCTGCTGATAAATAAACAAACACAAGTATTCAGAGGGGATAAACTGATCATCAAATAGCTTAGCATTGAGTGAAACAGTTTCATAAATATAATTTCAAGAGATCACAAATATACATTTCACGGAAAGAAAAGAAAAAACTTACAGTAATTACCATATAAGCATGCAAAGGTGTCTAGAAACACGTGTGTCTCTACAAATAAAACAAGGGGAAGTAGAATATACAGGGTTATGTACAGAACCACCCTGTGGGCATTTCGAGGCAGTGGCGGCTGGTGAAATTTTAGGATGGGAGGGCCCAGACCCCGCCCTTCCTTTTTGATCCCTCCCACTTCCTATAAGCCACCCCCCTTATAGTTTCCACCCCTTGTGCCAGGAGTATACAGCCCAGCATCATCAGATAGGGTATACAACATCACCAGATAGTGGTATATACAGCATCACCAGATAGGAGTATACAGAGTCACCATACAGCAGTATACAGAGTCACCATACAGCAGTATACAGAGCCCCAGATAGCAGTATACAGATCCACCATATAGCAGTATACAGAGTCACCATATAGCAGTATACAGAGTCCCAGATAGCAGTATACAGATCCACCATATAGCAGTATACAGAGTCACCAGATATCAGTATACAGAATCACCATATATCAGTATGCAGGGTCCCAGATAGGGTATATAGTCAACAGATAGGGTATTCAGGGTCCCAGATAGCAGTATACAGGGTCCCAGATAGGGTATACAGAGCCTCAGGTAGCAGTATACAGATTCACCATATAGCAGTATACAGTTGTGCTCATAAGTTTACATACCCTGGCAGAATTTATGATTTCTTGGCCATTTTTCGGAGAATATGAATGAGAACACAAAAACATTTCTTTCCCTCATGGTTAGTGTTTGGCTGAAGCTATTTATTATCAATCAACTGTGTTTACTCTTTTTAAAACGTAATGACAACAGAAACTACCTAAATGACCCTGATCAAAAGTTTACATACCCTGCCCTGGTGATTTTGGCCTGATTACATGCATACAAGTTGACACAAAGGGGTTTGAATGGCTATTAAAGGTAACCATCCTCGCCTGTGATCTGTTTGCTTGCAATTGTGTATAAAAGGTAAATGAGTTTTTGGACACCTGGCAGACCCTTACATCTTTCATCCAGTGCTTCACTGATGCTTCTTGATTCTGAGTCATGCGGAAAGCAAAGGATCTGCGGGAAAAGGTAGTTGAACTGTATAAAACAGGAAAGGGATATAAAAAGATATCCAAGGAATTGAGAATGCCAATCAGCAGTGTTCAAACTCTAATCAAAAAGTGGAAAATGAGGAGTTCTGTTGAAACCAAACCACAGTCAGGTAGACCAACTAAAGTTTTTATATCCCTTTCCTGTTTTATACAGTTCTACTACCTTTTCCCACAGATACTTTGACAATTATTTTGCTTTCCCCATGACTCCGAATCCAGAAACATCAGTGCAGCACTGGATGAAAGATGCAAGGGTCTGTCAAGAGTCCAGAAACTCATTGAACTTTTATACACACATACTAATTACAAGCAAACAGATCACAAATGAGGATGGTTACCTTTAATAGCCATTCAAACCCTTTTGTGTCAACTTGTGTGCATGTTATCAGGTCAAAATCACCAGGGTATGTAAACTTTTGATCATGATCATTTGGGTAGTTTCTGTTGTCATTAGGATTTTAAAAAGAGTAAACGCAGTTAACTGATAATACATGGCTTCAGCCAAACACTAACAATATGTGAAAGAAATGTTTTTGTGTTGTCATTCATATTCTCTGAAAAATGGCCAAGAAATCATAAATTCTGCCAGGGTATGTAAACTTATGAGCACAACTGTACATAGCCCCAGATAGCAGTATACAGAGTCACCATATAGCAGTATACAGAGCCCCAGATAGCAGTATACAGAGCCTCCAGATATGAGTATACAGAGTCACCATATCACAGTATACAGAGTCACCATATCGCAGTATACAGAGCCCCATGTAGCAGTATACAGAGTTACCATATCGCAGTATACAGAGTCACCATAACACAGTATACAGAGCCCCAGATAACAGTATACAGAGTCACTATATTGCAGTATACAGAGTCACCATATAGGAGTATACAGAGTCACCATATCGCAGTATACAGAGCCCCACATAGCAGTATACAAAGTCACCATATTGCAGTATACAGAGTCACCATATCGCAGTATACAGAGCCCCAGGTAGCAGTATACAGAGTCACCATATTGCAGTATACAGAGCCCCAGATAGCAGTATACAGAGTCACCATATTGCAGTATATAGAGCCGCAGATAGCAGTATACAGAGTCACCATATCGCAGTATACAGAGTCACCATATCGCAGTATACAGAGCCCCAGATAGCAGTATACAGAGTCACCATATCACAGTATACAGAGCCCCAGGTAGGGGCTCGCGGCCCTGACAGACCCCCCCCCTGAAGTCGGGACAAAGTCCCGCACTTACCCCATCAAATAGCAGGCTGGCAGTGTGCAGAGCTCGGCTCGCGGACAGCATGCTGGCAGTGTGCAGAGCTCGGCTTGCGGACAGCGTGCTGGAGTGAATAGTCTGCTGCACGGGGGTCAGGAGTCGGGGCTGAAACCCGGTGGAGTGCTGTGCCTGTGTGAGTAATCACGCAGACAGCACATCCGCCACAGTCCCGCCCCCGCCCACCGCATCCAATGCCAGTCAGTCACTGGCTCAGGGCAGCCAATCAGACTATGTGTGTGCGCCTGTTCAGCGCACACACATAGTCTTTTATGACTGACCAATCGGCTCACTACTTGCTGTCAGGAGACAGCAAGGAGCTGAGAAAAAAGAAAAAAGTCAATATACCAGCGCCTCCTGTAGGGGGTCGGGCTGACTTTTTTTCTTTTTTTCTTTTTTCTTGCTTGCAGAATCACCAGCAGTGTCACTCTGTAAAAATATTTAGTAACGGCCCATTACAGACAGGGACTCCCCTACGCTTTTTGAATGTAGAGTTACACCACTAACACATTTACTGCACTTCCTCACTGGTTCCAGCACTTCAGGCCCTGCCAGCCCTCCTGGCTGCAGCAGCCGTTTCACTAGCCCTCCTGGCTATTTCTCCACAGTCCTCCTGACTGACACTCCCCAGTCCTCCAGACTGACACGCAGGAGATCTCCCGGGCATGCTGACTCTCTCTCCTGCTGTCCTCTCACTTGCTCCTGTGCATTCAGGAAAGGATTCCTCGTGTGTTGTAGAGGGTCCCTCCAGCACCCGAGCCTCAGGCCCGAGGTCACCCCCCCAGACTAGGGGGCACCCTCAAGGGCCACCAACAGCCTCCTCAGCACTCCATTTCCATCTTCCACCCAACTGCCCCTGCTGGCATGACCCCTGAGTATTTAAGAGGTGCCTGCCCCTGTCAGCCCACGTTGCTGGGGCCCTCATCAATACTCCAAGCAGATCCTCCTAGACTCCACCCTCTATTTCTGGAAGCTTCTCCAAGGTTTCAGAAAGCAGGGGGGTTTACCAGAGGTGCTGCTTGATGAGTCATCTAGCCTCCCTGAGTTACTGACCCAGATTCAACCCAGGTCTGGCTCTCAGTCAGGCCACATTTTCCTACACTAACAACAATGTACACTAGCACCTACCTAGAGGGTGCTACATACAATATATGACATTTTTGTTTGTAGGTTTAGATAAACTTTTAGAAAACTGTGTACAGTGATGCGTGATGATTTACACTAAAAATAAATGTACTACGTACTACGTACTAGCTTACTAATTGGCTAACTTCCCACTAACATTCCAAATGATGATAATGAAAGCCTGGTGCCTTCTGAAGATGCTTCCCTCATTAGAGGCTTCCTGTGTGCCAACTTCAAACCAGGCATTTAAAGAAAAAAGCAAACCTTGGAATAGACGGGGAAAGTAGGTCAGCACAAGTCCTGCGCACGCATACACACACACACTCACACACACACTCCAGTTAATGCAGCTAAACTTTGTAATGGACAGTTGAAATAAAGAACTGAACTTTCTCATTGATTCTTTGCATGACTCATTGCGTCTCAGCATGTGCTCCCTCCTCTAGAATCAGTACACCTGTTCTCTAGATGCTCTTTCATTTTTTAGCACAAAGGATGATTTTTAATGATGCAGAAAATGCGTTTACTTTTTATTGGAGGTCAGAAGGGTCCTGTTGGCTTAGTGCCAGTTCGCGCCTAGGCGATCCGACTTCAGGGGTGACTATGCTAGGCGATTTGAGCGCAACTTCAAGGCGACTTCAGTGTAACTTTGGGCAACTTGCAACTCAACTTAAAGCGACCTCCATGCCAGGTGAATTATTTTGCCTGTGGCCAATCAGAGAAGGAAGGGAGGTGGTTGCCTGGGTAATTCACTGGGTAAATTATTTTCTTTTTCCTGTAAAGTCGCTTCAGTATAGATGGGGATCCGACTTGGAGGTGATTTCCATTGAATTCTATGGGCACTAGTTGGATAGAAGTCGCCTTGAAATAGTACAGGAACCTTTTCTGAAGTCGGAGCGACTTCAGTAGTGTACGACTCTCATTCACTTCAATGGGATTTCTGATGTCAAGTGACTTGGGGTGACACAAGTCGGATCAGAATTCGCTGTAGCGTGAACTGGCCCTCAAAGTGTACGTAAAGCCAGAACCTTTTTTTTGCTTTGGATATAGTAGAGAAGAGTTGGAACCCATGCCAGGTATTTTTGTTGTTGTCTTTGCATCATTAGGGAAATTGTCCTTCACTTTCTGCTCCAGAGATTATGGTAAGATTTACAGTTCAAGTTCTTTAGAAAGCAGCAACAACCTGTCCACTGTAGAAAAGGATCTTTGCTCTCTTGTGGAAGCAGTGGTCTGACATGTCCTTTGCTAAGCCAGAGCTAAAGAAACCCAATCATCAGGCTGCATTGTTGAATGGAGATCTATAGTCTGACTCAGCAGGGTGTGTGGCAAACCTCTACAGGAATACCACTACTTTCACATAGAGAGCAAGGGTCCTTCTATGCCACATGCTGATAGGAGATAGGTCCCTTTCACACAGGCTATCTGATCAGGTCCCCCTGTCAGTTTTTCAGATGGACCTGATCGGACCCTGCATTGTCCTCTAAGGCGATAAGGAAAAAGGGATTGTATATCTACCTTTACCTGCGCAGATAGCTTAATTATTCTGTTAGCTCGGAGAGATGCTCGTTGTAGGCAAAATTACATGTGTGAAAGGAAATATTAAATAAATCCAACCGCGCTCTATATTATGTGTATACTACGCACTAACCACTTGGTGTCATCAGTGAGTGACAATTATCATAAAATCATACAATGCAAATATATAAGTTATACAAAAATTATGCATAAAGTGCAAGTGCGTACATTAAACTACAGTAAACTGCCAATAAAAAGTGTCCAACGTAGAGCACAAAAAAGTGCAATATTCTTGAAAACAGCAATGTCCAAATAAGTGTTATCTTCACAGAAGAAATGTGCTGGTGCAACTGATTAGGGGTGACTGTGACTCTTCCTCCACCAACACCCGTCACACATCCTACTCACCAGACCAACATGACACCCATTACAGGTAGTCATTTGCGCGGGGCGTAATGTATAGCACCATGATTCCAGTCAGGGTGATTCCTACCAACCTCAGATCATACCATCAGATCTCCAAACATCCGCAGGGTAATGAAAGAAAGAAATCAGGCTCCCATAGTGAAGCTCGTCGTGATTTTATCAAAACGTTTTTTAAAAATGCATCGCAAAAGCAATGTAAAACAAGCTTACAAAAGCAGGAAGCAGTGACGCCGCTTGAGCTCCACCTGCTTTCCACTGAGGGTGGAAGTGATGTATCATGCTCGACCACACCCATGCGTTTCGTCAGCACACTCTGATGCCATCAGGGTTCACGACATGTCCGCTGACACCCGCCGCCATCCAATCCGATTCTGTCCACCAAAAACAGATTGAGGGCATCGAATGGAAACAGAAAGGCAATCCGTTTCCATCTTAATGCCCCTGCATGGTGGAGCGGACACACACCTGTCATCCACCTACTCAGCGGGGATCAGCGGAGAGATCCCCTGCTGAGCAAGCAGATTCCGCATAGCAGAGGCTTTCATGCTCAGGCTGTGGCTGCTTTCTAAAGAAACCAACTGTAAGGCTTTGCTCACCTTTTGTTTGCCCCTGGAATTAATTTAGCCAATTTAAACTGAAAATTACTAGCTCCAGACTAAAATGTGTTTTTAGATTTGGATAGAATGGGCAAAAGGCAAAATTCCATCAGGTTCTTGTGTCTGTGTTGCAGTGCACTAAAAGCCTGGCAGATGTTTTACCTGTTCTCCATTCTTTACCAAGCCAAAATAAAGAGATCTAGCTGGAGGTGGATTTAAAATTCATGCTTAAAAAAATAAAAGATGTTACACCGACAGGTATTTGTTGTGTGACATGGGGATATCCTCTCACAATGAACCTTAAAGTGATACTAAAGTTTATTTTTCTTTGTTTCACAATAACAAACATGACGTGTAGTGGTTTTACACAGAGCAGCCCAGATTGTCCTCTTCTTGGGTCCCTCTTTGGTGCTTCTGGCCCCTCCCTCCTGTTGAGTGCCCCCACAGCAAGCAGCTTGCTATGGGGGCACCTGAGCCGAGCCGCAGCTCCGTGTATCCATTCAGACCCTGAGCCACCGCCCCGCCCCCTCTCTCTCCTCATTGGCTCACTTACTTTGATTGACAGTAGCAGGAGCCAATGGCGCTACGCTGCTGTCTCAGTCAATGAGGAGAGGAGTCCTGGACAGTCGAGTCTCTTGTGCAATATTACTGGATCTAAGTGTTAGGGGGGCTAAGAGGGGCTGCTGCACACAGAAAGCTTTTTTTTAAACATAATCTTTATTTGTATTTATATAGTCAGCGATAATACAGTACAACATAGAATGCTAGACTCAAATGAGCCTGAATTGCTAAGTAACTAACAACCGTCTCTATCAGTGGTTACATTGTGAGAAAAATAAAAGAAAACAACACTCAATTTGCATAGGCTCATTCTAGTCCCCTCTCTAAGAGGGATACAGACTATTGAGGTCTTCACAGCACATTTGACCCATCGGGTTTTCAAAATCTTTAGGCCCGCTACTGCCGGCTCTTCCAAGTCAGCGGTCTCCCACCCAGCCCGTCCCCAGCTAAGAGGGGGGCGACAAGGCGCCTCAATCATTCCCTTCTTGGGTCTAGGCCAAGCAGGGAGCTGGCTGGGCAAGACCCCACTCGGACGCGGGCCCCACCCCTACAAGGTAGGTCGGGGCCCACCACCCCCCCGGGAGGCCGTTAGAAAAACCCAGTGGTGGTAACCTTTTCCAGCCTCCTTGTGTGACAGGAAGCAAATGTATCACCTTAGGCGATTAAAAGGCAACCACTTAAACAACATGACAGAGAGAAAGAAAGAGAAAGAAAGAAAGGAAAAATCATAGGAGGGGAAAGAGACCCCCTTTCCCAGTACCTGCCACCGTCTCCAGAAGCGTCTGTTGCTGCTGTCACCTACTCCAGCAATCATCAGCCCTAAAATGTAGTGAAAAGTAAGGAACCCTGCGCCCCACCAGGCATCTTGAGTTAGACTTTGGCCTGTGAAGGCCCTCCTTGCTGACCCCTGCGCCCCCTGAGAGAGGGTTCTGCAAGTTCCAGCAATGCTACATCCAGGCTAGAGGTCACATACCCTGGGTCAGAGGTGTGCTCCATCCACAAAGCCCATGTCTGAGGATGTCTGTCCAGCTTACCCTTACAAGTGGCTACCCATTCCTCCGCCTCCCTGATCTCCTGCACTTTTTTAACACAATCCTCCTGTCCCGAAACTGCCGCTTGCCTCCAGTATGTCAGGAGCAAGTGTCTGGCGGCATTCAGGAGATGCGGTAGTGCGCTCCTCCTATTTAAGCTGACCGGCATGGAGGGAATGTGGAGCAGGAAGTGCTGCGGGGCCAGAGGGACATCTAAGCCAAGTATTTCTTTGATCTGCGCCTGTATGTCCTCCCAAAAAGGCTTGACCAGTGGGCAGTCCCACCAGAGGTGCAGCAACGTACCCCTCTGGCCACATCCTCTCCAGCACCGGTCCGTCCTGGAGGGGTAGCCAGAGCACCCTGTACCAGCGAGTCAGTAACTTATAATTAGCCTCCTGAGTCCGAGACTCTACAGAGCAGGAGAGCGTATGCCAATACAGATGGTCCAGCTGCGGGCTTGACCGGCGAGGCAGACATGCCCAACAGCCGATACAGTTCGGAAATCACATGGGGAATTGGCTATAATCTGCTATAAACATTTGTTCAAATTGTGTCAACTCTGACAGCCCCCTGATGTGTTTATCCTCCTGGTTAAGCTGGGCATGTCTCCAAAAGTCCATGGGGAATACCCCGTGGCGGACCCTAAGTGTGGCCAAGGGTGGGAGCCTGCCATCTTCCAATAGAGAGCCACAACAAACGTTGGTGTCCCCTGCCCATTTGCCAAAGAAAGCCACCTGTTCCCCAGGGAGGAACCACTGAAACCCACCCAAAGGGGCCAACGGAGACACCCGCAGAGCCAGGGCATGTAAAGCGTTTATCCTGTCCCACACTTCAAATGCATGATGCGTTAGGGGGGAAGTGCTTGTGGAAAGCCCCCTGTGTTCCCTGTGCAACCAAGGAGCATGTGCCAAGTGCCTGCCAGGCACTTTTCTAGGGGTACCCAGAGCCTAGTCTTGACGTGAAATCGCCAGTTCAGCAGGCGCTGTAGGACTATTGCTCTATAATATCTACTCATGTCTGGTATCCCTAGGCCTCCATCGCATTTCGAGCGTTGTAGGATCTGCATAGCTATTCTAGGTTTCTGAGAGCCCCACGCAAACGCAGACATCATGCTGGAGACTTTAGAAAAAAAAACGCTAGGCAAGGGCACAAGCACCATCTGCATAAAAAACAAAATCCTGGGGAGAACGTTCATTTTGAGGATATTCACCCTCCCCAGCCATGTGAAGGCAGCTTTGGTCCAGGTGGTAAGATCCTGTCCCACCTCCGCCGGTAGAGCAGGGTAGTTGAGGTCATATAGGGTCTCAAAGCAATCCGTTAATTGTATCCCTAGGTACTTGAGTGAGGATTTGGCCCAGGAGAAAGGGAAAGCGGCCCGTAGGGTTGCCTCCAGCGTCGGGGCAAGGGCGACTGGCATGATCTCAGATTTTGAGTAATTAATTTTGAAATTGGAGAGTGCCCCATATTGCTGAAGCTCCCGCATTAGATTAGGCAGTGATATCAGGGGTTCCGAGAGATGGAAGAGCACATCATCTGCATATTTCGATAATTTATGTTCCGTGTTCTCAGCCCCCTGATATTTCGGGTTAGCCCTGATCGCTCGCAGCAGTGGCTCCAACACCAGTGCGAATAATAAAGGCGAGAGGGGGCACCCCTGCCTCGTGCCGTTCCCAATTTGAAATTTGGGGGAGAGGATGCCGTTCACCCGGACCCGCGCACTGGGAGCCGAATAGAGTGCCATTATCCAAGCCAACATGTGCGGTCCCATCCCCAGGGTCTCCAACACCCCCCTTAAGAAAACCCAGTCCACCCGGTCGAAGGCCTTCTCTGCATCCGTAGAAAGGATGAGATAGGGCCCCGATCCCGGGTGGAGCGCGCCCAGTGAATAAGGTGTATAGCCCTTAGGGAGTTATCACAGGCTTTTCTACCCGCAATAAACCCTGTCTGGTCGGGGTGTACCAGGCCGGGGACAAAGTGTTGCATGCGGTTTGCCAATATCTTTGCTAGGATTTTTACATCCATGTTCAACAAAGATATGGGACGATAGTTCTGCGGCAGGGCGGGATCTTTCCCCCCTTTAGGGAGAACGGTGATGTGGGCTATTAGGGCCTCCGGGGGCATTTGACCCCCCATAGCCAAAGAGCTGAAATAGCTGCACATACGGCCAAGGAGTAGGGGAAGAAAGGTCTTGTAGTATGCCCCTGTGAAGCCGTCGGGGCCAGGGCTCTTCCCGTTCGGCAAGGACTTCACCCCCCCCCTCAATTTCTAGAGGTGTGATTGGGGATTCCAATGATGCACTCTGTTCTTCTGTCAGGGAGGGGAGACCGGCGGCAGCCAGGTAATCCCGGTTTGCTGCTCGCCTGGAGTCCAGCGCCTCTGACATTCTCTCCGATCCAAGAGAGTACAAGTCCTTGTAAAACTTGCCGAACACGGCAGCTATGTCGGATGGGCGCGTCACTTCCTCTCCCATCCCTGAGCGGAGTTTGTGTACATAAGTTAGTGCTCTGCGCTTACGAAGGGCCCTGGCGAGCATCCTACCACACTTACTGCCCTGCTCATAATATCTGTGGGAGATATACCGCAACTGTCTGCAGACTTTACGATCTAACAGCCGCGAGAATGGGCTCCGCAAGTCCTGCAACCGCTGCAGAGACTCGGGATCTCCCGTGCCCTTATGTTGAAGCTCCGCCTGTTGTAGCGCAGCCAGCACCCTTTGATAATCAGCCTGCCTAGCCCTTTTACAGTGAGCCCCCTGGGAAATCAACTCACCCTGGATCACTGCCTTATGGCCCTCCCATACTATACCCTCACTGATCCCGGCCTCGCCATTCTCCCTGAAATAGTGGGCAATGGATTCAGACACCGCCACAACAGCCACTGGGTCGTCCAAGAGATTCTCATTTAGGCGCCATGACCAAGTTCTATGTGTCCCTTGCGGTACTACGAAGGTGGCCGATACTGGCGCATAATCAGAAATGGTTGTGCAAGATGTGTGGGCAATCTAGGTGTGGATTGTGGGGTAAAGTGGGTCTCCTGCAAGAAAAGGACCTGGGTCCCTAATCTTTGTATAAAAAGGTAAGGGGCAAAAATTGGGACTTTGGATGAAGGCTTGGCTGGGTAGAGGCACAATCTTCCATCCCTGTAATTGGAATAAAAAGAAAGCTAAAAAAAGCTAACTTAGAGGGGATTGGGACTTTAAATGACACACGAGTGTGAGAAGGAGATGCTGGATGGATATGGTAAAAAAATTATTATATAAACAGAACAATGTTTTCATAATATATAACATAATCAATATTCAAATAGGTCAGTACAGACCCAATATATAATATACAGTCAGGTCCATAAATATTGGGACATAGACACAATTCTGATCTTTTTGGCTCTATACACCACCACAATGGATTTGAAATTACACTAACAAACTGTGCTTTAACTGCAGACTTTCAGCTTTAATTTGAGGGTATTGACATCCAAATCAGGTGAACGATGTAGGAATTACAACAGTTTGGTATATGTGCCTCCCACTTTTTAAGGGACCAAAAGTAATGGGACAGATTAACAATCATAAATCAAACTTTCACTTTTTAATACTTGGTTGCAAATCCTTTGCAGTCAATTACAGCCTGAAGTCTGGAACGCATAGACATCACCAGACGCTGGGTTTCACCTGCAGCCATGGCTGTGAGAGGGAAAGAGCCGGGAGGTCCAGGGAGCCCCTCCAATCTGGAAAGTCCACCTCCCCAAGTCCTAAATACCTGCTGAATTGCGGTAAGCCCTCCTTAGTACATAGAATATGTTGCTTACCATCCTTCTTCACCTGAAGGCTGAAGGGAAAGCCCCAGCTATAGGTAAGTCCCGTATCCAGGATAGCGTCTAGTACAGGGTACAGAGTCCTGTGCTGCATTAGGGTGCGCCTAGACAGGTCCTGATAGAAGGACAACTTTGCCCCGTCAAAATAGTAGTACGGCTTATTACTAGTGTTGAGCGAACCCGGACTGTAACGTTCGGGTCCGTACCGAACTTTAGGGTGTCCGTGGCACGGACCCGGACCCGGACATTTCAAAAATCGTTCGGGTTCGGTCCGGGGTTCTGCTATTTTACTCCACGTGTTGAGAAGCTGCAGGGCAGCCAATCAACAAGCGTTTCACTGGTTTGCCCTTAGAAGCCATCACAGCCATGCCTACTAATGGCATGGCTGTGATTGGCCGGTGCATCATGTGACCCAGCCTCTTTAAAAGCTGGAGTCACAGTGCTGCAGTCACATGCTCCTTGGGTTAGTGTAGGGAAAGGTAGCTGACGGCGTGAGGGACAGATTTGAGCCATTTTAAGACCTGATCCTGCATCCTAAGATAGATTACTTTACTACTGCTGTCTGTGCTGTTGCTCTGAGGACAGATAGCAGAAATTAGAGATTTC
Source organism: Glandirana rugosa (assembly GCA_018402905.1). Classification (NCBI taxonomy): domain Eukaryota; kingdom Metazoa; phylum Chordata; class Amphibia; order Anura; family Ranidae; genus Glandirana; species Glandirana rugosa. The sequence goes on along the minus strand of BLSH010192056.1, from coordinate 442,000 downwards.
ACATACCGCTGC